>VXBR01000476.1:775925-805387 GCA_013400215.1 Cisticola juncidis | reverse complement strand
CCGCCGCTCGCCGGGGCCGCGGGCCGCTCCTCATTGTGCGGGAACGGGCCCGCAGTGCCCGGCGCGAAGGTCGCTGTGTAAAAGGAAGTCCTGCAGCCGCGTTCCGCAAAGCGCGACAAAGCAGGAAATGCGACGTCATTTAAATTCTTGTGCGATTCAATAGAAATTTAAAATTGGGGCTTAACTCGTGAATGAGATAGCGAAAACCGTTTATTAAACCGGAGAACAGGAGTAGGTCGTGACATGTTGCAGAATGTGCGAAGTGGCCCTGCCCGTGTCACAACGAGGTTCTGTGTGCTGCGTCATTTCCTATCCGCGTTTTCCTTTAAACTATATTGCTGATAGATCTTCTCTCTGGGGTTATGCAAGGCCTACTGCGTGTTTTAAAGCTTGCCAGATGGGCTAATTTTAAACCTATACTGCTGGTCGGTTGCAGGCAAAAAGGAATTTAAAATAGTTTTGTGAACGTAGACAGATATTAGTTAATATAAAAGCAAGTGATAATCCAAGATTAACATCGATTAGCGTCTCCTGATTTTTAAAAAATTATCTATTTAAATAAATAAATTTAATTGCATTTAACGTGTTTGTGGGCAAATAAATTTCAAGTCACTTGGAAGCAAAAAGAGCTTGGTTAGGAAGGAGGCGGCTCTGGATTTTGGTTGAGGTTTTTTTGTATCTCCTTGCTTTTTCCCCGTTTGTTCCAACGGCAGATTGCAGCAGCAGCACGGGGAGCCTCTGCTCGGCCCTCGCAGGGAGCTCCCTCGCTGTGCCTGTTTCTCGTGCCCTGCAGGGTTTAGAGCATCCCTGCTCGCTGTCGTTTCACATCTATTTTATAATGCCCAGCTGATTTCTTCCCTTCGGGAAGCGCCGCTCAGCAGCGCTCTCGGGGTGCTGCTGCGGGCAGAGGGCTTTGCCTGCGAACCCCCGGGTTAATGTTTGATACCGGTGATGAGGAAATGACCGCGAACCGTGCTTAGCTCACCTTTAAGTGAGACACAAGGTCAGTGCTCCCTCTATTTAAGTTTGCCTCGTAATTTCTGAAGATCGAAAGGCTCAATTAGGCAAATTGGATTAATGAGACAGCTATAGAATAGGTATAGATGCAGGATCGATTTGTTCGACTGCCATAGTACAGAAGCAGTCAAGTTCATCAGTGTCTTGCAGTGCAGAGAGTCTAGGGAGTATATTTATTTGCAAACACTCAGGCCGAGTGGGAAGCTAAAGCTGCTCTTTTGTAGTGGTTAATGTGGTTTAATTTGAGCTTAAACAATGGGATCTCGGCCTTGGATCTAATGAACGTCTCCATTCTTTGTTCTCTTTGGCTAATCCTGCTAGTTATCCCATTGCTTGCCTTTCTAATTTTTGTGAGACCACTCAAGTTGGAGGGAGAATAGCTTTACTTAGGCTTTAAAGTGAAATTAGCTATTTTGACTTGCCTTCTGGACAATTTTGGATTTCTAGGTTTGGTTTCAATAAGATATAATCATATTTAGGAAAATATGTTTCTTACTATTAAATTTGTTTTTACCTTTATAAATGAGCTGGAGGATTTAACACTGAGATGAAGGAGTTAAATTTCAAAAAGCAGATTTTAAGTGTAGGAGGTAGAGCAGTTTTTGTTTGAGTAACACTGCACAATTCTTTTTGTTCACAGGCTTTTTTAGTTGAATCATCATGCGGGTGACAGTAAATGCTACCTGAAAAACTTTCGGGAGACAGTCCCTTCAGTATAAGGAGCTAGCACATGATGGCTGGTGCAGAAATACTGCTGTTTTATGGGAACTGGAAGGCTTAAAATTAGTATCATAAGTTCTTTCTGCTCCTTTGAATATCTGATATGATAAATAGGTTGCTCAATTGAGTTTTAATATACCAGTGTGATATCTTTGGGATGGACGATTAATATCTCAGAGTGAGAAATGCAGTAACTAAGATGAAGGACTTTGATTTCTCCTACACATACAGTTTTGCTGATGTTACCCTTCTGTTTTTCTTGCAGCTAAAGTTTAGAAGTCTCAGGGTGAAATACAGGATATCATGTTTCCTAACAGATGATGTAAAAAAGGGAGTTTTTATTTCTGTGATTCAGCAGTTTACAAGGCTTGTGTTTTGTAAAAATTTATAGTATTTTAATCTGGAATAAATAGCAGGCGAACAAAGCTAATTCAGAACTTGTTTAATATTATGATCTTTTTCTTACTGACATGTTTGAAATAAGAAAAAATAACTGTTCTCTTTACCAGGTTCCTCGTCCTTCCAGTTCAGATGGCTACATGGTTTTATTGAGCAGTGCCATAGCCAATCTCTTTTTCCAAAGGCTTGACACTGTTTGCTCCTGCTTGTGTTTTCCAGATGTCATGCGACATTAAAACTCATCAAGTTGACATAAACAAATTACATTTCACTTGTTTATTTAAGAACAGAGTGTAAATAAAACCCATAGCAACTAAGTGGTGTGCTTTGAGAGCTGTCTGTGTGTTTGTACCTTAGCTGTTCTTCCTGAAAGCCTGGATCAGGTATTTTTCCCTTTTCACGTGAAGAGCTTGCATCAGTAAAGTAAGGCCTGCTCAATTCAGTGCATCACCGGGGATGAGGTGCAGGGCACAAACCTCCTGACAGCCTGCTTGAATTGCCCCTTTCATGGCTGCTCTGCATCCTCTGACGGCTTCTGAAGGAGGTTATAGAGAGGGGACAACGAGCTAAATGTTGCTAAGATCAACATTTTTTTCCCCTTTAACTGACTCCAGCAGAATTTCATTAGCCAGTAATGTGGCTGAACACCCAGGAGCTGTGCTAGAGCAGTGTGCTTAGCCTCCTCTTGTACCTTCTTCCCAGGAATTCTTGGTGTCTGTACAGCACCTGAAGAAGCAAATGTCTGTTAACCCCAGCTTTCCCATCTGCCAGTCATGCCAGTATCTTGGCTTTTGAAGGAAATTTGCTGTTGGCTATAACATTCTAATTTAGCTGAACCAGTAGTTTGATAAAACAAATTAGCATTACCTGAAAGCAGAAACCTGAAGAACAGAATACATCTGAATAAGGAAATGCATTGCAAGCTTCCAAAGCTGTAGAAGGAAGCATTGCCTGTTGAGAAATACCCATGAAAATCAGGATATGCTGTTTTGATCAAGGCATTCATAACTAGGCATATGTTGAACTTTTTTCATTGATAAAATGCCAGTGCAGGGAATTATCAATTTTATCTGTTTGTTCCATGTGTTGGTGTCACTCATGTTTTGTACAATCATCCAGTGAACTGAACAGGGGAAATTATTTGGACCCTGATGACTTTTCTGGTCTGGCTCCCCAAGCAGCTTAACCAAATTACACTTGTGTATTTGAATTGGAAGGACACAGAGAATGTCAGAATATGTGCTTTTTTGGATGATAGCATCACAGAGGCTCAGAGGAAATCCAGTTACGTACTTGTCTCGATCTAGTTTCATTTTTTCAGATGAAATTACATGTGTTCTCTGACTACTTGACCAAATGGAAGTTTCCAGTGTCCTTCTACATGTCAGTGTATAAGATAACTCATATATTTCTCACTTTTAAGGATACTTTTTTTCCTGTAACCAGAGTGAAGAGGCTGGTATCGCTGTTGAGTGGGGTTAAATTGAATACTCTCCAAAATAAATTTCAGTGTCTTACCCCAAAAATAATGCACTGTGTTTATTTTCTTGACTTGGCCAAAGTATGTTTTAGCCAAACACAGCAATTTGATATGTAAAGTGTTACATTCTTTGTGACCTTAAGGTAAAAATCTTACCTCTCTGTGAGGGAGAGGATTGTGGAAGAAGCTGGAGTGTTATCCTAAAAGAAATACCTTTTTTTTTCCCCTCCCACTCCAGCCTTGTTCAAATAAGGCTGTGTTTGCTGCATAGGATTGAAGGCCTTTAAACGTGATGTATGAATTAGATCTGGGAGTGGTTTATGTTTATTTTTTTCCCTTTATAGCCTACCATTTCAATATAATAAATTGTGACAACTTCCAGAATTACGCAGAATCTGCATTTGAAGAGAATTTTCTGACAAAAACTGGGAAGGAAGGAAGGGGGTTTGGATCTTCATTTTCCCTGTCACCCAGTGGGAGAATCTAATTTCAGTGCTTAGGTACTTAGCACAAGTCATGTTGACCAAATGGTTTCTATCAGGTGTCCTTACGTCAGGCAGGAGCTTTTCTGTCAGTCACTTATTCCAGCTGTAGTGGTGTCCCAACAGTTCATTGGCTCAAGGAGCAGAGTGGCTGCGCAGGGTGGTTGGGCAGTGATCTGATCCAGATTAAAAATAACCGTGGGAGCACCAAAAGGAATGTCAGGTTCCATTGCAGCCATTTCCTGGTCTGTGCCAGCCGCCGGCTGTGAAGCTGCTGCCCCAGCACACGGGGGAGGCAGCGCTGTGTGGAAATGAGCAAAGGGTGGAGATAACACTTGTTAAAGAACAAATGTTAAACAACCTGAAATCTTTTTTTACCCTATCGGTGTGACTCCCATTTCCTAAAAGCAATCAAACCAGAAATTCCAGTTATAATCTAGTTGCATGACTTCATGGGTGGTTAGGTTTGTTTTTGGTTTTGTTTTAGGGTTTTTTTTCATTTGTTTGGGGAAAAGGACAGGTTAAGTACGGGGTTTCTTGTTGGGTTTTGGTTTTGTTGGTTGTGGTTTTTTTTCCTTTAGAGGTGGATCTTTGTAGGTGGGTTGTGCTGTTGGGTAGGTGGGTGTGACTTTTAGGGGGTTTTGTGTGGTTTTTGTTCATGGTGGAGAGTGCTGATTGTGTAGCAGGGTTGGGTCTTGTTCTGTTTTTGCAACACCCTATTCCTGCTGCCATCGCTGTTTGTGCCTCCACCTGACCCTGCAGAGCCTCATCTGGGTCTTGTACTGCCTGTTTTTTATGTAGGATCACATTTCTTACCTGGTTCATTTGTCTACAGGCTACAGACAGGGGGTTTGGAGTGTGAATTTGAGTGTTTTGAGTGTGAATTGCAGCCTGATGGCACGTGTCAGCTTGTGGTCTGTAAAGCCAGTTGAGATTTATATTTTATTCTTAGTATATAGAATAGGCCAGTGGTATTGCACATGGAGGGTTATCAGCTCTCACTCAGCCTCAGGTTTTAATACTGCCATAAAACTGGATTGCAGATGTAGCTCTACATATGTCATTCAGTGCATTGTTCACTGGCTTTATCTGACTTATTAAAAATACGGTAGACTAAATAGCGAAGTAGAAGTGGAAGCAGTTTAACATCTTACCACCTTTCCTGGACAGGAATATAAATTTGAATGTTTTGTGAAGTGCTGTCCTAATTTTAGTTGTGGCTGCTGAAAGATGATCCCTGTCTCTTGTGCTGGCTGTGAGGCTGCACTCAGCTGCTTGGAGGGCCTGGTTCTGCTGGCTGTGCAGAGTGCTGCTGTAAGTGTGCAACAGGAGTGGGCTTAGATAGGTATAATCTGCTTCTCAAGTGGTGTTTTGTACGAGACCTAAATCCTCACAAATTTTCTTGTCTATTCAGTCTTCATATTTCCAGTGAGTTTAGAGTTTGCAACTTGTTATTTGGAGGCAGTGCAGCTTCTTTCTAAACTGAAGTGTTGGTAAACACTTATGGAATCGGTTTTTACACAGATTTTTTTTTAATTTTTTCCTTTTTTTTCTTGGCTGATACTTTTATGTGGACTGGGAAAGTTGTACTTGAACTTTTCAGTTGTAGTTTTGAACGTAGTGAATCTGAACAGTTACGGTGTGTTGAATTTCTAGAAGCTTGTTCTAAGTTAAAATTGAAAAAATCTTGAGAACCATTCTTCAGTTCTCTTGAATAACTGAATTGAAGATGCTAAATTAAACTTGTGCTATTTGACATGCTAAAATTGATCAAACTGTCTTCAAAAGCTTTGAAACTGTGCAAGTTTTTCAAGACAAGCAGCGCAGTATTGAAGCAAGGTTCTTTGATTTATTTGGCTTGTATCAGAGGAACTAATGTGTGTTTTGTCAGATGTAATTGTCCATCACAAACATGCTTTTCATTCTTGGAGAGGAAATCACATTTGATTGAATTATTTATGAATATAGAATAAATTTAAAATCTTGGGTGATTTAGGGTGTGTCTGGATTTGATTCTTGTACCACTGGTGAGTTTCTGTAAGATTTTTGCTTGTGTCGGGACACAGGAGCTGAACTTACTGTCAATCTACTTGGTCCAAGACTCTTTCCTCTTAGTGTCAGAGCACAGGATAACTTTGCTTTTACAGGTTTGGTTTTTTCTTCCAGATTTTTGTAAGACTAGGTCCCTAAATGTGCACCACAGTTCACTGGAGTAGCTGAGGCTTCACCTTTCCTCAGATGTTCTTATTTTTATGCTTATACTGGGGCAGGGTCTCATTAGTGCTGTTCTTAATGCAGCATACATTGATTTACAGAATAACAAGATCGTCCAAACACTTTTGCAGCTTCAGTGCTTCTCTCTAACTCACCGTTGTCGTCTCTTGCAGATACTTCATGCATGGAGTCTGCAAGGAAGGAGACAACTGCCGCTACTCGCATGACCTCTCCACCAGTCAGTCTGCCATGGTGTGCAGATACTACCAGCGAGGATGCTGTGCTTATGGAGATCTCTGCAGGTAAAGAATGCCCCTGGCTGTCCTGCAGCAAGCTTTTCACTCTGGGATCCCTCAGCAGAGAGGGAAAGACAGTAAATCCTAGTGTTTTCCTTTTCCTGCAACTTCAGATGTTTATAAAAATAGCTTTTCACTGACTGTCTTGTCTTGCTAAATACCAGTGTTTGCTGTGCAAGTAAACGGGCAAAGGCAAGGTGATAACTGGTTTTCATAAGAGTGATAGTTGTCAGCACAGGGAGTTTTCTTTTTTTTTTTATTAATAACATGAGTAGATTAATTGAAATCTGAGACTATATTCAAATTGTCTGAATGGATTAAACTGAATTACACTATTTAAGTGATCATAAAAGCCTGAAGAGGTAAGAATTTTTTTTCTTTGTGTTGTCTCTTGAGGGATTGGTATTCTGACACTGGAACTACCATTTTGGAAAAGTAACTTGCATTTGTCATGTAACCTCTAAAATGTTGCCTGTACAAATAGCTTTACTTTATGAAAACATACTGTGAATTGATCTATACCTCTGAAATGATTAAAAAAAATAAATAGTGAAGAAAAAACCCAGATACTTTCCTAGTGGAGCAAAGCTTTACAAAGATCTAGGAATGTTTCATCATTCATTTTATTAAAACTTACCAGAAATTTTAACATTCTGTCTTATTGCAGCTGTAATTTATGAGTAAATGTTGGCATTGTGATTTTATATGGTAGCTCATAGTTAGCTTTGTTTTCATGTTTAATAAAGGGTTAATATATGTAAGAAAAGTAACAAAGAAAACCTCTCTGTAGTCTTGTATCTCCCAGTGGTTTTTTTTTTTTTTATAATATGGATCAGTGCTCTTCCAGCTTTGGATCATGCACCCCATCAGTTCAATGTCTTTGAGCTCCCACCAACATACACATTTATTTGTAGTTTATATGTACATATCTACATCTACTACTGTACTAATGTTATGTATGTTATAAAACATAACCCAAAACCAGAATTTTAAAAGGGTGTATTGAAGGTGAAATGAAAAATACTTAAATATTTTATGAACAGTCCAAAGCAATTTTTACTGTCACTAAAAGCCTTATTAGTAATAATGATTTTCTTGCTGACAGTAATATTGATTCAGTGGGCTTTCTTATTATTTAAAATCTCAGTGTAACATTTTGTCATACAGTTACTTGAAGGTCTCATTCGAAGTTCAGTTTATTTCAGTCCTTAGTTTTAATGGCAGTCTGAAAAGATCTCTCACAAAGATATGCAGATCCAAAAGGAAGTGTATTGTTGGCTGCATGTACTAATGTGTGATAAATTTAGCTACTAAGTTTCCACCTTCCCTGATGTCAATCAGCTGTTAGTGCAGATTAACTGGAAGGTGTTGCATTTTTATATTTTTAGCAAATGGGTCAAAAATACACTGGAATTGTGAATTTGAAAGATTTTAAAACACGTTAGAGAAATCACTTTCCAAGTTTTTTAAATGTACAAGATATGAAAGGTTTTTTGTAGTTAACACACTTGGGTAGCTTTTGGCAATAAAATCACATAATAGTGGAAATACTTAATTTTCAAAGTGTTGTCTCCATACCACAAATTTCCTTCAGAAAGCAGTTATCTGTTCATGGAGTGACTTTATCTTTAAGGGGCAGTTTGAATGGGGTTGAGTTTGATTGGTTTGGATTTGTTGTTGGTTTTTTTTAATATCTGCTCAGCAGCATACTGCTGGCACTGACTTGTCATCACAGAAAAGGGCAGCAAATTTAGAACACTTGTCTTTGTGAAATAAACATGCATAACTCATCCATGGCAATTTCTAAGTGCTTTACCATGAGATAATCAGCAAACCATCTGTGTGGTACAGAAGATTGTCATGGTAGCTCTCCAACTCGTAACTGAGGTAGACATTTGACTATTTAAAAGCGGATATTGATGACTTTCTCTAGTGTCACTTGGATGCTTCTGGATCCATCTTTGTTCCAAAATCTTGCCTGTGAATGATGCAGTGATGAATTTCTGGTGGGATGTTATCCCTGTAACCTTACCCTGGAATCTCTTGTTGCGGTCAGAGCAGCTCCTGCTTCAGTGGTTTTGCTTGCACAGTTCTTCTGTAAAGCATTGTTATTATTATATTGTCTACTATTGAGAAGATATTTCCTCCAGTGAATCTTTTTGTCTTTGTTAAGGAAGTAATTTGTTGAAAATGTTTCTCTACTGGTACATCTTTTCTTTGGTGTCTCACAAAAAGTAGTTCATTATTGAAACAAAATCTAGTAAGTATCATAGGCTTGAGACATGTGAAAAACATCTGTGCTTTTTCCTTCTGCCATACAGCAAACTTTCCCACACTGCAAAATTTGTTCTCCTGCTTGTTTCTTCAAATCTCTAGCAGTGTTTTCTGTGTGTTTCCCAACAATATTTGCTGACAAAGCAATGGGTTTTACTTTGTCACTATGTTGTTTTCCATGAGTTATTTCAGTCATTTTTACCACAGCAAGAAGAAAAAGTGGTCCAGTGGCATATGGCTTTTTGTCTTTCATTGTTATGTAACAAGCCTCAAAAGAGGTTTCTAAATCCTTATGGTGAAGTTCTGCAAAGAACTGGATTGAGTAGCACATGGCCTGAAACATCTTGGAAAAAATTGTCGAGGTTTGTCTTTGTGTTCCGGATGTTTTAATTTTCAATGCCTTGCTAATTGAGATGGCTTTATTGTAGCTAATATCTCAAGGTACAGTATTCACCAAGAGCAGGGTTCTTCATTAGTTATAGTGAATGTAAATCCATATTTGACATTGCCTTCTTGGTCATCTTGATCTCCTCTGTGTTTTTCCTCCCCCAGAGTTCAAGAGCTGATTAGGTTGGCATTGTTTCACTTTGTAGCCTGGCTGATGAGGAGCTCGTACTAGCAGTACAAGTGTTAGCTCTGACATTTTCTTGTTGGCTTTTGCTCACATTATTAGTGTTCTTGTCAGCCCACAGTTGCAGGCATCTTTTCAAGCCACTTGTTCGCTTTGTCAGGGTTAGTTTAGGTTAAACAAGATCAGATAATTTATTCGTTAAGAATATAATATATATAATATAATTGATTTGTTAAGTGGGCACTAGCAAAGTGCACTATGTCAAAATATGGTGAAAGGGAACAGACAAGGGGGGGTGCCACTGTCAACCCACTTCCTTCAGGGTACCTCACACATACCCCACATGGGCCCTCTGATATATGGACTGTGAGGACACTGCCATCGACACGTATCTTAATAATAATAGTAATTTGTTGTATTTTTTTAGGTGGGAAAAACCTAGTAAGTTCTAGTATTTTCTTCCTGCACCCCACTGGGTTGCCTTGGGCAGTTTGTATGATGCACATGCCTTGGAGCACAAATGTAGAGATCTGAAGGCTTGAATTTTGAATTTGTGCCTCATAGGACTAGGATTTGCAAGCTGACATTTGGTTAGGAGCACCTCTTTAATATGCAAGAACTGTGATTCTTCCTTGTGTTTAATCTGACAGAAGCTAAATGAATCACAATCACGTCAAATTTCTGTATGATCTCAAAAAATTCCCTCCTGTTCTCCTTGAAATTAGCCAGCAAATATCTAAGACTACAGCAGCATATTTGTCATTTATTTTCCCCATGTAGTCTTCTAGTTGCTGGAAGACAGATTTTTGAGGGAAATGGTGTCTTCCTGTTTATTGTGGGTGATAGTGCTGAAAGCGTTCTGATTATCATTTTCTGCAATGAGCTGAAAGAGCCAATAGAAATAAGAACTCGCATTCAGTGTAAAATCTGCATGAGGCAAGATGCTTAGACACAGGAAAAGAATCACTCATGTTGGTGGGGATCTCTGAATTTGTGCCAGCTGAGGCCAGGTTGCCCGATGCATTGTTCAGTCAAGTTTCGAGTATCTGCAAGCATGAAGATTGTGCACCCATTCTAATGTTTAACTACTCTTAAAGCATTTTCTTCCTAATAATTCATAACCGTAACTTCCCATAACATTTTGGCCTGGTGCCTACTGACTGTCATCCTATCACTGCCCCTCTTAGAAGACTCTGACTGGTTTGCTTCCTGTGAGGTATTTGGAGACTGTGTCTGTCCTTAGTCTTCTCTTTATAAAGCTGAATAAATTAATTTTTCTCATTCAGCAGTAGTACACATGTGTAATGGGTAAGTGACCAGTTTGGGACATATTTGAAGATTATTCTGTGTAAGTTAAGTAAGAACTGTGCTCTTTTTTCTCCAAAATCTCGGAGTACCTTGTGTGTTCTTGAGCAATGCTGACAGATTGCACAAGTGGAAGCATTTCTTTATAAAGGTCATCAGTGACTTTCTCTTCCCAGGCATTTCTGGGTCCTCCTTCCAAATAGCATGTTCACATTTTCATTAGTTTATTTTCAATGCATGGGGCTGCTGTCTGGAGGTATTTTTTTGTGGAAAGTTGACATGATGTGTTTTAACTTTTTAGATATGAACATACCAAGCCACTAATACAGGAGGAAGTGACTGATGTGAATCCAGAGGCAGAAATCTATCCATCAGTGTCCTCGGAGTTCGCATCACTCCCTGAAACAGTTGAAGAATTTATTGCTGAGATAGAAGATGAAAATACAGATCTGGCAGCAGCAGGAGTGGGGGCTGAAGACTGGGTGAATGCAGTGGAGTTTGTTCCTGGGCAGCCATACTGTGGACGTGGTAAGCTGACCGTGGGGTAACTGGGAATTTCCATCGGGGCTCAACAGTTTCTGTGTAGTGCATTTCTTTCAATACTTTTGAGCACAGCTATTCATACTTATTGATCAGTTCAAGTGAGCCTGGGTTTTCCAACATGAGTAGTCAGACTGACTGTTCTGAAACCAGGTATATTTCAAGTCAGTCTGCATGACTGGCTTTCTCTTGTTATGTTTCTGAATGACTTGAGAATCTCCTTTGAAGTTTAGTTTGCATATGGGATGGGAGAGGAAATTACTGGTGATAAAATTAATATTGCTACTCTGGAGAGATGATATGCTGCCTTTGTGTTTTGGGTTGGTTGATTTGGTTTGGGGTGGTTTTGCAGTTTTTGAAAGGTTTTTCCTTCCTGTAGAAGGAATTGAAGCTGAATGCTTACTCTTGTGAATCCCATGGCCAGAGGCTGAAAATAATTTATTCTAGCCAGCTTTCTGGAATTCAGCTTTTGTGACAGCTCATGATGAGAATGAGGCTGAAGAAGCTCATCATATGGGACCAGACTATTTGAGTGGCATACTTGTAATCTTTTTTCCTGCCAAAATAGAGTAATCTTCAAATTTAAGTGAAAAGTAGGCTGAAGGTGTTCACTTGAACATAATTTCTAATATTTGTCTTTCTAAGGCATGAGGAGGCTATGAGTGCTTAAATAAATGTTTGAATTCAAAATGGACAACCTGCACCCAGAGGAATTTGAAGAGTGCTCAGATTATACTACTTTGCACTGCTCAGATTCTCAGATTTGGGAAGAGAATGATCTTCTCAGTGTTAAAGGGTGTTGCTTGGAGCCTCTTGCCAACCAGTTTGAGGAGGGTTAAGAGGAATGGTCAAGTGACACAAACAGTTTGCAAGTGTTGTTGAGAAGTTTGATTATGGAATTGCACAACAGATTTGTGACTTGAGTATATTCCAAGGAGTGAAAACTTGACCATTACCTGTTAATGTGCCACCTTACTGTCAAGAAAGATCCAGCTTCTGTGCTTGTTGAGACAAAGGAATTTTTAAAATAGTTTAATCAGAATATAATATTTAGATAGGAAGGAACCTCTGGATTTCATCTAGTTCATTCCCTGCTTAAGGTTGCCAGGGGCTTTGTTTAGTTGAATCTCTGTCCTCAGAGATGTGCAAAGGTCCATAACCTCTGGGTATCCTTGGTGGTGTTCAACTTCTTTTACAAAGAAAGCCTCTTTCCTAGTATGTAATCGGATTTTTCCCTGCCTCACCTTGCCTTCTGTCTCTTGTCATTTGCTCATCTGAGAAGAGCCAGTCTCTTTTCTTGAGTGTCAGCCCAAATAATGACTGGGTGCCCTCCACTGGAATCAATTCATTGCTAGTTTGAACAGCCACAGATCTTCTAAATACACACAGTCCTTACAGAAGAGCTGGTGCTTCTTCCTGTAGTCTTAAGTCATTACACTGTTAACTTAGTTTTACTAAAGCATTTTTTTTTCTAGGTTAGGCTTACTGTTCATGCAAACTTGTGCCAGATTAAGTTAAATAGTGTTCTCTTGTGTGAATCTTGTTGCAAATCTGTGTTATAGCCTTTGAAACTTGATGTATTTTAATGTGCAAACATACTCATCTATTTCTGTTCTGAACAGTGCTACATGATGCTAATTCCCATGGTGACTTAAAAAAACCCTTTACTTTATTAAACTATAGAAATAAAAATGTGTGCAGTGTGTTCTGTAGTGTATGCCTTAAAGCAGATTATTCTTGTCAAATCGCTGGAGAAATGTACAGGTACTTGGAAACTTCAAAATGAAACTTATTCCTAGAATCCTGTGTATTTAAAATTGTCTTAAAAATTATAAGGATTCAAGGTTGGCAGTTTAACCATGCATAGCTGGGGCTATGATGCTCACCTTTAACCACGATTCTCTGATTTGGGACTAAACCTGGCATCTTGAAGATGACTTCAGGGCCTAGCATAGGAAATAGTGATGATTCTTGAGGTATTCACTTGTTAGTGGTACAGATGTGACACATTTCCATACTTGTTCTGCATAATTGAGTAGAAAGGCAGAAATAAAAGAAACACTAAATTGGGTATCTGTTTACTGTTACTAAAGGATTAAAATGTTTAATGCTACAAAGTGTGTCCTGGAGTGCAAGTACGTGGTGTGTGGATTAAAAACAAGCTGTTTTTTCCTCGAGTGTGAATGTAAGTAACCCTGTTGACTGGGCAATGAGAAGGTGGGGATTGAGTCCACCTACTGGTGAGCAGAGATTGGGAAAACAGCAAACAATCATAGGGAACAAATGTTACTCTCAGGGATGTTGGATTTGTAACTGCTGAGACAGTCAAGTCTTCTGAATTTTTCTAATTGTGGTTTCAAAGAGGAAGTAAAACTGTAGCTGCTACAGTGCAGTAGATACAGAAGATAGGCATGCTGTTCCAGCCTCACAGTAAAGAGTTTCTTCTGAATATCTAATCTAAATCCACATTCTTTCTGGTTGAATTGTAATTTGAACCCCTTGTCTTATTACTACATGCCTTTGTAAAAAGTCCCTCTTCATCTTTCTTGTAGGTCCCCTTCAGGTCCTGGAAGGCTGCAGTAAGGTCACCCCGGAGCCTTCTCTTCTCCAGGCCGAACAACCCCAACTCTCTGAGCCTTTCCTCTTAGGGGAGGTGTTCCATCCCTCTAACCATCTTCATGGCCCTCAACTAGGTAAAAAAATCTGTGACAGCATTGACTCGGGAAAATGCTGGCAAATGCAACAGTTGAGGGACTAGAAACTGAAGTGTAGTTGTTATTTTTGTTATTTTTTATGGAAGTGGAAACCGTGGATTTCAAATGGGAGGGCAAGTGGGATTTCAGTAAGTAAGTACATATTTTCATGTCATGCTGAGCTACTCAGGAGAGAATGTAGAGCCTAGTACATGGTTTCTTGTCGCTTTTCTTGGTGCTTGTTCACTAAAACTCACGGGGAAGAAGAGCTAATGAACACACTTTGTTTGGGAATCTCTGACTGAAAATGAGCGGGTTGCCAGGGGACTTGTTTCTCAGTTACTCACTTGCTTTGAAAAGTATGTTTCTAACAGACTGCTCCAGATCACTGTGAGTGACCACTGCTGTCAGAGATGGTTCAAGGAGCAGACATCATGTTGAGAGCTAATATTTTTCTACACTTATCTTCAGTATTTGCTTATTCCTCAAAACTGAAGTTGCAGGGACCTGCATTTTCTTTTTCTTTGTCCTGAAACTAACAGACTGATACATGCCTGTTTTATATCTTTGCTCCATGGACATGGAAACTGTGCAAGTATGATTAATTTTGAGAAGGAGTCTTTCCTTCACTTTACTGACCCAAGTATCCCTTTGGTGGTTCTTGCTTGCTTCTCCAAATCCAGTGCTCGAACAGCTTCTAAAAGTTACACTTTCTTATAGCATAGATGACTTTTACTCTTGTAACAGCTTCTGGTTTTGTACATAAACTCCAGCTGCTGTTCTTCCTGGTGTTTGCTCTGAATGTTGTAATGTTTTATGTTTATTACATCTTCAGCTTTTCACTGACTGCTGTTGTCTTCTAATTCAATCGTCCTGCTTATGTAACAATCTCAAAAGGCTGACTTGTGGTGAGGTAGGGAAGCATGTGTTTGAGGTACAGGGAGAAGTGTTCTGTAGTAGCTGTCTAAAGGGGGAAGAGAAATAATACAGATTTCAGTTCAGTTTAGAATTAGGTAAGGGAATTCACTTAAGATTTTGCAAAACTGATGGCTAGATTAGAATGCAGTGAAAATAGCCTGAATTTCAGTTTCTTAGGTTCATGTGTCTGGCTAATTGACCACATACCTGTTTAGGACAGGCTTTTTGACAAATATCTCGAATGGAGCTAGTTTGAGAGATATGGACACCACTTTTCTATCAATCTTAGAGATGCATGGGAATCCAGAAATGAAAGTTTGTCCAGGCTAAAGAACAGTGTGCTAATTAGCCTGCACATAAGGAATTGCTGATGTGGTATTGCCATACTAGCAATTTATTAAGCTGGAGATACCTTTATTACTTCAGCTGTGTAATTTCTGGGAAAAAAATGTTAACTTCAGCTGATGTGAAAATGTTAGGTGAAGTAAAATTGATTCTAAAAGCAATTCGTTTTGAGAGGTTTGTAGCCTTATTTAGTGGTTGCTGAACCAGAGTATGTATAACAGTGTATTTAAGCTGTCGAGGACTAGTGCAATTTTTCTAGGTGTACTTAGCCTGTAAATGGATCTTCCCTGACCACTGAAACTTTGATAGCTTTAATCTTGTTTGAGTTGAAGGATGAATAAATTGGTCTTGACATTAGTTGAGTGGGGAAAATAATTTAGTTCAGGTTAAGGGTGTGTGAGCTTGGACTGAAATGAACCTAGGTTGTTCCTAGTATTCTGTTTGGGGAACCCTGAGTGTTCTTACTCCCTGTGCTCAAAATCTGACTGTGCTGCTGTTCCTTATTCTGTTCCCAGCTGCACCTTTCTGTGCTGAAGCACCCTTGCAGGAATTGGTGATTGAAGAAGAATACGAGAAGCAGCAGGCAGATGTGGAGATGAAGAAGGAGCTGTGCCCCTACGCCGCGTTAGGAGAATGTCGTTATGGGGAAAACTGCGTGTATATCCATGGGGATGTGTGTGACATGTGTGGCCTGCAGGTCCTGCATCCCATTGATGCTGCACAGAGATCTCAGCACATAAAGGTAAGCAAACAACTGTCTGGTGTTTAACAGCTGTGAGTTATTGCTTCCTAGCTCCCCTCAATCACTTGTTACTAATTCCCTTTCATTTGAAGGTGTGTGCAGGTCAAGCAGTGAATGAAATTCCGGTTGTAAACTAGACTGTTTCCTGCCAGGGCCATACTCAAAAGCAGCTGGATTTCCTTATCTGTGTTGGGAGAGCGGTCTGCTTAAAGATACTGAAGCTTTGTTCTTTGCCCAAAGTGGATGATCTTTTAGATTGCCTTTTTATGTTTAAGAGTAGTGTCTGAAGGAAGGAATTTGAACTCTGAATTGATTGTTCCCCAGTACTTAAACAAATGTTTTTTCGAGGATCAAGGTTTTTTTAGCTTAATCACACTTCATGCACTAGGCAAAACAGCAAACTGGGTTTAAAAGCCTGCTTAGACCTCCCCAGGCGTCCAGTCGTCTCTGCAGTTGTTTTCTATGTGTCTCCCTTTCAGTCTTGCATTGAAGCTCACGAGAAGGACATGGAGCTCTCCTTTGCCGTCCAGCGCAGTAAAGACATGGTGTGCGGGATCTGCATGGAGGTGGTGTATGAGAAGGCCAATCCCAGCGAGCGCCGCTTCGGGATCCTCTCCAACTGCAGCCACACTTACTGTCTCAAGTGCATCCGCAAGTGGAGGAGTGCTAAACAATTTGAGAGCAAGATTATAAAGTGAGGCACTTTTCATTTCGATTCTGCTTTGTTACTGTGGAAGAACTTAGTAACTTGTGCCAACTTGCAACAGACTTCCAGATGCAGACAGCACAGAGACTGTATTTAATGCGTACTAACTTCTGGTTTAGGTGTGAAATAATTGTTAGGGATAACATTTACACTCTGATTTGGTTAATGTGGGTTAAGTTTGCAAAACTCAATGGTAGTAAATAACTGTTGTTTATTTAGTAGCATGTTGTCCAGTAGTTATTGTTTATGTCTTGGACACCCAGGCAGGAATCTGGAAACAGATTAACCAGTTCAGAATGTATGCTGCTGCTTAATTCATTACTGCCTTAGAGCATTACTCAGTTGGCAAAACATTTTTCCATTTAAGGCTGTTCTAGAAAATACAAAGTTCCAATCAAATAAATACAGGAAAAATACCAAAATAAATTTATTTAATTCTAAAGAAAAAGGAGTCTGTGTGAAGTGTTTTTTCAAGCTTTTCTGAGACAAGCTGACCAGCTGCCATTGCCATTGAGTTCTTGAAGAAGAGAGTTTAGGTTATCTTCATAAATATGAGAGTCTAGATTGAAAAGGTTGTGTAGCATGTATATGAGCACAGTACCTCTTCAAAGATGGATATATGACATGACTTGTTGTATAGGAGAGAGGGCGCCCTGTAATGTGGAATTTTGCAGCACAGTCTGTTCGTTTCCCAGGTCCTGCCCAGAATGTCGGATCACATCTAACTTTGTCATTCCAAGTGAGTACTGGGTGGAGGAGAAGGAAGAGAAGCAGAAACTCATTCAGAAATACAAGGAGGCAATGAGGTATGAGCAATGCAGCCTTTTATCAAACTGAGCCTGCAGAGATAAAGGCACACATGGAGAAGGGTGTTGATGTAAAGCCCCTTTTCACACCTTCTTTCCACCACCGGGTGTGAAGTTTGTCTTTGCCCATCTGCCCCTAGATGTATGCACACCATCCCAAAGCTATTTCTGTGTTCTTTCATATCAGTCTTTCCTTTCCCTACACAAAACACTGGTGGTGTAGCCATAAGGCAGTCCAAGCTCATGCACTGCACACCATTGGTGTCCCTCTGCATGCATCAGTCCACACGTAGTGTAATAAATCATTTCTGCATGTAGATCTTTTCTCACAAAATGCCTTCTGCTCCTTGAGTTCCTTGTAGGATTACCTGCAGGTAAATGCACTTCTGAAGTCTGATTGGGGTGTGCTGTCAGTAAGGGTTGCAATATTTTCCTTTCCAGCAACAAGCCGTGCAGATATTTCGATGAAGGCCGTGGGAGCTGTCCATTTGGAGGAAACTGTTTTTACAAGCATGAATATCCTGATGGCCGCCAAGAGGAGCCACAAAGACCCAAAGTAGGAACCTCAAGTAGATACCGGGTTAGTGCTGCTGATTAATTGGCCTTTCAGTAGACAGAGAGCACAAGAGGGGTGTGCATTATGTCTTCTGCCTTCAGCAGAGGATAGGGAAATATTGACTTCTTTTTTTTCCACTTCTGATAGACCTCTGTAATGGTGAATTTGAAGGAAGCGGTGCTGTAAAGTTTGTGAATGCTGGAGGCCAAGATGGAAAGACTAAATTTAAAAAACTTTCCTACAACATATTGAAGTAGAAATGTTGAGTAGCATTAATAGGGGTGTATAAGGGTAAATTCTCCTGGAGGTCAGTATGTCCCCGAAAGAGCAATGTGATTTCTTGCATGTACAGAAAGTACACCAGGGGCGTGTCAGCCTCTGGAAAGGCTCCTACTTTATTCCACTTGCTCACCCGGGGAAATCCTTGTTTTCCCTTTGCAGGCCCAGCGGAGGAATCGGTTCTGGGAGTTCATCGAGGAGCGAGAGAACGGTGACCCCTTTGAAACCGACGAGGATGAGGTGGTGACCTTTGAGCTTGGTGAGATGTTGCTTATGCTGTTGGCAGCTGGAGGTGATGATGAGCTAACGGATTCCGAGGATGAGTGGGACTTATTTCATGATGAGCTGGAAGATTATTATGATTTGGATCTATAGCACCTGTCAGTGGAGTGTGGACTGTTGTCTTGGCTTCAGGCAGTAGCTATTACCTGTGGTGTTGTGGCAGTGCCTGTGTTTCTCCTAGGCAGGCCGATCAATTCCAGGTGCTGTTGTAATAACTTTTACCCAGGGTCTGTCTCTTCCCTTCCCCTCCTCTCCCACCCCAGGAGTGTTGTTTTTCCTCTGTTTCAACAAATAACAAGAAATAAATCTTTAAAATGTTAGTTTTTGTAAAAATAAATTTAACTGTCAAACAGTTAGCTTAGGTTTGTTGCTTCATCTGTGTACCCAACAGAGTTCACCCAGTTCCAGGGTTAAAGTGTTTACAGGACTTCCACACTCATTTTGAAGAGCCCAGATACAAAAATGAGCAGTGGCCATGCAGTGGGGATGTAAATTGGCTGATGGCCTTTATTCTGTCTTTGTACCAATATTTCTGATTTCAGGCCAGATACAAAATTCTTTCTGGAATCAGCTCCGTTCCAGCCCCCTCATGTACACGTCTTCATTTGTGACTTTTGGTCTCTGTTTACTTGCACATTACTATTACTACTGTGTAACCAGAACCAGGTGTGAACGTTCTGGATTTTTACTGTGTTTAGCATGAAAGGAAAATGTCTTTGTGAAAGGAGAACTCTCTATGTGTATATACAGATAAATGTAGAGTTGGACCTCAAGGATGGGGAGACTCTGTGTAAGTTAAAAATAACAAAACCATCTTTCACCCCCTCTTGGTGCATGAAGTCTTGCCTCCAATTGGACACGAAACTGGTCTAGTGGTCTCAGCCCAGACTGGGAAACGATCCTGACTATCGCTTAACTTGATAGATGGCACTCCCTAATACACCAGCTCTCTTTCATGTGTATGATTAGGGTTGTCCAGGAGCAGAAATCCGGTTAGCCAAGGTGGGGTCAGAGGAACACCAGAGAGGACCCTTTAGCTTTATCGCTCTGTAACTTTTAGAACTTCATGTAAACACTTAAGCCGTGAGCTTTGCTAGAAACTTGCTGTGCCTCCCAGCTGCCTTGAGGTACTTGTGCCTCTCTGCAGCTGAGTTGGGCAGGTTGCCTGGTAAAGCTGTTCAGTTTATGTGAGTTACTGCTTACAAAGGCAGTCGTGCAGTTTCTGGCTGTAATTTGCATTGAGAAATTACTTTGCCACCAAAGCCCCAGCACAGGAATTTTAACCTTGCATTACATTATTGCTGTTTTTTATTGACTTGTGGATGCCCCGTGATCTGTTCTCCTGCTGCTCTTGTCCCCTAGACTGCCTCTCCTTTCACTTTTAAATGGAATGAGAAATTGTTCTGAGGTCTATAACGTATTGTTTTGCAGCTGCCTTTTGTAAGAAGCACTTTTCCCAAATAAAAAAAGTAAAAAAAAATTAAACAAGAAGTCAGTTTGTTTTTTAAAATTTAAAGCTTCTGGGTTTTGACTTGATTATTTTCATGTGTGATTCTGTAAACATAAAGGCATTTATGTCACTTATTCTTAACTCCTGTGGAACTGCGTTATGCTTAATACAGAATTCCAGCACTGTTAGAGCCTTTCCAGCAAAGAGCTTGTAATGCAAGGGACACATTCCAAACAGACATCTGATATAGTAAAGGAGTATCTGGGGCCATTAGTAAGCACTGACGTGTCTTGCTTTCTCACAAGTCAGTCCTCCCCTACTGTGTTGATTTTATTTGCACTGGACAAAGCCAGCTGCAGGACATACTCTTATCCATAGTTTCCTGCCATAATGCTGTTTGGACAGCAAGTCCAAGCACTGCTGCAGGCCACTTCCTGAGACTCACGTGCTTGCAGCCGTGTGTGTTCAGATAGAAGCACTTTTCTCCAGAAGTACACAAAGTTGGAAGCAAACTGCTAGAAGCATATTCAGATGCTGGGGGATATGATTTTAAAAAAGTTGTAAGTGAACAGAGTAAAGCCATTTCTGGTTTGTTCAGTTTGTTGTTTTTTGTCCTCAGGGGCTGAGTAGCTGAGGGAGGAAAGGAATGTACTTTGAGCAAATGACACTTTAAACTGATACAAGGGAGAAAACAGCAAAAAATTCAAGTCTCCCTATCCTACGTGGTGAACTTACGTTGTGACATCCTATTGGAAAGCTTCATTCAAATGTGAGTTTGTAACAGAGCTGTGTGCTGATAAGGTGGAAAAAGGTAATGAACTTAGCAGCCAGAGCACACGCAAGTGAGCTTGCTGTCATAAGGGGTCAGGAGTGGTGTGCTTTACTCCCTGCCGGGGTGCACTAAAGCTCCCTCCTGTGCATGGTACAGAGGAGACTGAGAACACCCAGATGTGGGATTTGCTTTGGTGGAGGCTGGTGGGTGGAGCTGCACTGATGTATTCACATTCAGCTTGAGAAGTGGTTCCTCCTGCTTTGAACTGTGCTGTGGTTCCTGTTGTGCAGGTTCAGGAACTGCCTGTATTTGTCCCCAAGCCAGCGCTGCTGGGTGCCACTTCCCGTCTGAACCACGCTGGGCGAGGCTGGTTTCTAAACTGGCTCCACCAACCTCAGACTGGGACAGCTGAAAACAGTAGGGCCTCTGAAATAAATATGTTAGGCTGCTATGTTTCTCCTCTGTGAGAACAGGAATAGATTCAGTAGAATCAAGCTTATAATGTAAGAAGATGGAGGGTGACAACTTCAGCTGTGCTACATTCTCTTCAAGGAAATACTTAAGGGTACAGAAACTGAAGAGGCCAGTGAGAGCAGTGTCAAGATGGAAAAGGTATAGTCTCCATAAACTTCCACCAGCAGAATCTTAATTTCAAACCAAAACTCTTTAGAAAAAGATTGACATTCATTTGAGGTGCCTTGACTTTACTCCCTAGGCCAGAATATATACATTTAGTTTGATACACACTTTTGCCTCTTGAGGAAAGTGCAGAGTAAGTGTGATACCTCTTGTCTCTGCTCTAAATGTGATCATACAAGGTAAGAGCACCTGTTACAATCTCTGCTGCTTCAGTTCAAATGGTGGTAGCACAGCTGGGCTTTTTGGCCCAAGATGGATTGTAATTTTTGAGGAAATACCTAGTTCATCTAATGAAATGCAAAGTAACTTTCCTGTTACTGCAGGTATAGAGAAGACTTGTATTTGGAGGGCACCATGAGCTATGGAGCTTTGTTCATGTTTGTAACAAAACTGGTGCAGATGAAATTATTAATGCTTGCAGCAGCTTAAAATGGGCAAATCCACATGTAATCCTTTAGGATTGTGACACAATACAGGACTGTGCTGCAGGGATCAAGTAGCTACAGTCAGTTTAATTGCTAGCATTAGAAAGGCATTGAATTGTAGTTCTGGAGAGCCTCACTTCAGGTTACCAAAACTAGACTTGGGGGTGAAAACGGTATAAGCAGTGATGTTCATGGACACAGCAGTAGCAAGGAAATGCAGGATTGCAAATAGGCTAAACTCTGGTTATCCATGGATGTGTGCTGTTTGTCACTCACTGTCAAGCCGGTCAGCCCCTGCTTGGCAACAGCTTGATGTGACTGCATTGACAGGAGCTGTGCAGACAGCTGTGTGAAGGTTCATTTACAACAGCAGCATTTAGAAAAAGGGCTTTAAAAGATTTTGAAAGCCCTGCCCATCTGAAACTGAATTCCTATTTCAAGGTGAAGTACTCTAGGACAAAGTGGCTCTTGGCCTGTCTAGAACTATTCTCAAAAGGGTGTGGTATCCCAGCACTGCCTGTTGGTGTAGTTCCACTTAACACACACGCCTAAAATTCAGGAGCCAGTTTGCTGGACAATGACTATTTGGGCTCCTCACACACCTGCAGGCAGACGTGGGTCCTGGGAGCTGAGAGCCAGGAGAATGCCTGTTGGCACCCACAGGGAAGGGCACCTGGAACAGCGCTGCCATTGGAGCACTCACCTGGCTGGGGGAAGCTTCACTTCCAGTTCTTGTCCAAAACCACAGGCATGCATCTTCTTCCAGAAAGAAGGCTCCAGCACAGTGTTCCACCTCTGTTCAGCGTTTGAAAATTGTCTCCCTTCCAACTATAGTTACACATTAACAGGAATGATTAGATAAGAAGCTCAGCATTTACCTCTCAGTAAACGAGAGCCTGTCTCCTGCATAAAATGCAGAGCTGAATCACATAGGCAGTCCTGTGTGCCTTCCACATCACTGGGCTGCTGTTGTGTTGGCTTTTAACTAGTCAGCTTCCAGGAGGTGTCAGTTTGGTACATTTTAAAATATTTCTAATTATTTTTATTACCCTGTTCCACTAATAGGTAATGCATCTTCTCATCTGGCCTGGCTGTGACACCAGTAATGCAAGTAATGTGCCACAGCAAAGATTCAAATACTTCCCAGTAGATTAGAACAAATGAGCTCATCTTCAAGCTGAATGTGCAGCTCTTCAAACTGAAACCTGTGGGGCACGAATAGTTTTTAAAACAGTGTTGTAGACAACCTTATAATCCTTTGTACAAATGCATTAATGATGCTGTCAATAAGCACTTGGAATTTGGCATATGATGCTGGGGTATAGACCATTAACAGAAGGCTCCATAGCAATTACTTCTACTTTGTCTTGTCATAGCTGGGTGTTGCCATCTGCTCTCTGATGGGGAAAGGCAGAACCACTGAGATTATGCTGATCTTCTGTTTTAATTTAGTGGTTCTCACTAGATTATAGTCTAGAATATACTAGGTATAGCCTAGAACAGCAGGCTATACTAAGGAGATTTTTTAAAAGTTCATAGCTTCATGTATTCTCTCGTAAGTAACAGCATTACCAATATACTCTGAAGAACCTTGTTAGCAAGTGCTGCTCTTCACTCATGTGAGGACAGCTGGAAAAGCAACTCTGTGGAAAGCATTCAGTGTAACTGCCCAAAGGCCTCGTGGAAAATGCCAAACAGAACCAACCAGAAGAGGTCACGCTCCTGGTTTAGCTACACAATGGGTAGGTGTCCAAGACTAAGCTTCTTGCAGGAGCAGGAAGCCTGTTAGACCTGTTCAAGGAAAGGGAACAGTCGCAAGCCTGTTCTCCCTGATCCCGTGTTGCACAGCTTCCTGCCAAAATGGCCTTGCTTTGCCAGGAGCTCCACACGTGTGGGAGAGAACAGCAAGAGCCCTGTGACCTGGCAGTGCTGGGCACTCAGGATCACATCAGCCTGCACAAGTCTCCATACTGAGGGTAAGTAAAATAACTTCATACAGCAGTGGCTAATTAAGATGGTAAACCCAATGAACCATGCAAAGTTAACAGCTGGTACCATCCTTCCTCTGATTCTTGACCAATGAAAGATTGTAACTGGAGATGAAACCAGTAGTTTTTTCTATTGCAGTCTTCTGGAAGATACTACCAAAGAAAGTAAAAATTACGAATTACAAACTGCTACTAGGAACAGAAATATCAAGCTTACATTTGACTGCTCTTGTAGTGTCAAGAGCTGTAGAAACCAGCTGTTTGGAAGCTGGCTTGCCACTTTAAAAGGCTATAGTATTTACTGTTGCTTAAATGTGCAAACCAAAATGCAACTACTAGGCTAGTAAAACTGAAGAAGGGTTAAAGATTTAAAAAGTAAACATGAGAAGGAGGATGCCTGAAGATGAAGCTTTCTCCACAGCAGGCTAGAGCAAGAGGGTAGCATGTAAGATTGCTCCCTCAGCTTACAGAGCTGAATTAATCCTTGCTCTTTGCATGTAATAGCAAAGAACCCAGCCAGAGAAAGCATTAAGAATATTAGAAATATTTCCAAGACTATTATTCAATGATTCATTCTTCTTTATTTTTTGTGCTTCTAAGACAAGATTTTCCAGCAATACTTGCTACACATTTTTCCCTATTTTTCAAGGACTCAGGAAACAGGGGCAGCCAGCCCCTGGGTAAGCTGGCAACACTCCAGCCTTCCCAAGGCTGCTTTGCATGTAAGACAAACTGTGTTTTATCATTACAGAGTTTGAGTTGCAACTCATAGCTTAACAGTAACTAAGGGATACACCTTAGTACATGTGGACTGCAGTCAAAAAAACTTCCTCTGATATTCCTTTCCTCCTCCTTCCCTGTTTCCATCTACTGGGAAAAAAACTTGCAAATAACAGAAAAAGTAAAAACCTCAAAACCCTCACCAAAAAAAAACCCCAAAAAACAACAGTCCAAACCCTTCATTCAGTTCAGGTATACAGGGAAGAAGTGAGCCCCAAGTAGCAGAGCTTGCAATTGGGCAGAACAATCCCAAACACTCCATTGCTCCCACCATGTTCAGTCTCCACAGCAGTAGCAGATCTACTCACCTAGGGCAGCTCTCTGGTGCAGCCTATACCATTGCCTCACTGGTCTAACACAGTTTAAATTTTTATTTTTTTACCTAATTTAAACCATCTCACCCCTTGCTGAGTTTTACAGGAGTTTTGTATCCATCCTTCACACTCCTTTGAAAACCTACAGGGATACTCTCAAGTTGCCATTGGCCCATCACACAAGCTGCAGGAGGCTTTTGGTTAAAATCAACACATCAAAAGCAAGTTAACGTTAGCAGGGAGGAATGAAAAAAAGGTCCTTTGACTGGAAGCTTTGCTGCTCCCAGCAAGTCCATGTAGCAAGATGGAGATCAGTGCTGGAAACAATCCTGACTATTACAAAGCAAAGTGAAAGGCAACTTTTCTCACCCCAGCAAGAAGTGTATCATATTCTGCCTGCTATGGCAGCCCAGAGGTGTCTCTAAGTTTGTCTGGTGAGGAACTCAGGGCAGATGTGGAATGCTGTACTCCTCCACAAACGATATTAAGCTCCTTGGGAAGGGTGGCTACCTGCCTGACATCAGGAGAGCTCCTAAATTACAGTTTAGGCAGGAGTGGGTTAGTGCTGTCCAAGCATGTGTCAGACTTTTTACAGCTACTGGCAGAGAGCTAAGTGCTTGTACTTAAATCCAGCAACACAGCTTAGAAGGGTCAGTGCAGAACTCTGGTGCAAATTTATCTTCTGACACAGCCAGAAAGACATGTAAGGAAATAATTAAAGGTAGTATTTTTTATAGTTCTCTTTGGTTAAGGCAAGGACTGGGTGCTTCCTGAGTCTTCTCATCTCAGAAGTTCACATTGCTATGTTCAAAGCAACCTGTGCTACCAACAGCAACAATGATCTCTGAAAATACTCACAAGCCAAACTGCAAGGTAGAAACATCAAGAGATGGCTTGAGGCCACATAGAACACTCTCATCAACTGAACACAACCGAACCAAACAGCCTCAGAAGAATGGCAGGTTCTAAGTTCTCCCTGAAGTCTCTCTTCAACAGGAGCACTGGGTCTTCTCCACACTTGGACTGGCAATCACTGGCCTGGAGTCAAGACTGAAGCTGTTTGGAGGGTTCTCCCCATGAAGCTGTAAGGTATTTCGGGCTATCAGCTCCTTAGCCATTAATATGAACACCTCTTCTATGTTTTGAGCTTCTTTTGCTGATGTTTCCAGCACAGCTAAGAGCCCGTGCTTCTCTGCCAGGGTGCAGGCATCTTCAAACAGCACTTGGCGCTTGTCCACCGAATCTGATTTGTTCCCTTAAAACAAGGCAGAGAGAAGCTTCAATCACTTAGTCTTTCAAAAATGTATTTTTAAATGCGATGCATGAATTCAGTTTTGTTAAACAACAGATCTATGTTAGCAGGAGTAAGAGTTACTGGATAGAACAAGATGTGAGTACATCAGAGCCACAAATACAGGCTGTGGTTTAAAACTGCAGCAAATCATATGATAGCAAATGAGGTGAAATCCAAGAAAAAACTAAAAACCTGTATTCATCTAAATACTTAGTGGAGGTAAAAGATGATTGGGAAGCAACTGCTGGTCCTGTTTCCTAGTGGTTTTAAATGTTAAGTAGTGTTTAAGTTGAATATTTTTTTACAAAAATATTTTAGGGTGATGTAATAAGAAAGACAAGAATTCAGATCAGCTATCTTAATGCCTAAAATATATACTTGTTTCTGCATATATACACTTGCAGCACTTTAGTAAAAATTTATCATGAAACACCTCAGATGAAATACCTTTGTATATTTAGGCAGTTGCAGAACGTGGATTTATGAGTTCTAGTAGCTGACTGAAATCTATATTTGTAGTTTCAAGACAATGCTTCATCAAATTAATATCTTGAATATATATAAACTAACTACCCTCCTATAAAGTCCCTTTTAGTATTTCTAAAAGAAAAAAAAAAAACAACCCCAGCTTGAGGGTTATTTGCCTTCTTAAAAGCAACCCACCCACTTTTTCCTCCTTCAGTTCCAGATAGGAAAGTGAGGTTTCTTAACCTTAACCTCCTGCTAGAAAGCTGTATAAAATGACTAAGCTTAATTAAATGTACAACAATTTCTGCCAATGAAAGTAAAGCAAACAGCACCAGCTTTGGAAGAAAGCACCAAGCTGGATCCTTAACAAATGCTTTATTTTTACTAATTTCAGAACTTATCTCTCTAAAAAAACCCAACAACCGCCACCACCCCCACCACACAGAGATAAGTCTCGTTCTTTAGATTTATGACAGAAGTTAGAAAAACGCGGCCAAAGTACAGTGATTTACACCTCCCCTGCCCCCAGTTCCGAGCACTGCATTAGACGCAGGTCAGAATTTATGGTTCGCTTTTTCCAGAGGAAGGAGAGGAGCAAGCTCCGGAGCACAAGCACGGACGGTGCCGGCAGCAGAGGCGGCAGCGCAGGGCCCTGCCTGCGGCTCAGCGCTGCCCCGGCCCCGCTGCTCAGCCACGGCAGTGGAAATGAAGGCAATAAAGGCTCTGGCGTTTCACCACACCACTGCTCTCATTTGCAGCCGCTTCCTTGGGGGAAGGAAGAGCAATAATAACCACGAAACCCAAGGGAAAGGAACGGCGGCTTCCTACCAGCTCCATTCCCGGCAATTCCCAGCCAATGCTTTTCTCAAAGAGGCAGTTTCCTGAGCGCCAGAGGAATGCAAGCAGACTACACCTCTGCAAAAGCCATCTCCCATCGATTGTCTTACCTGCTCGGAATCCCATTACAGAGCAATGCGCATGCATATCAAGAGAACAGAGAGGAAAGATGAGAACCAGGAGTCTGTGCATTCCCCTTCAGCTTGAATTATTGAGCTCCTACATTCCCGTGCATCAGGAGTACAGAGTCAGGCTTACAGCGATTCTAACCTCGACAAGGTGGTCCCTGCCTCCAGCCTGGCAGCAAAGCTTGTGGTGTTATTCCAACAACTGAAAAAAGGTCCCAATGGGTTCCATCCTGTCAGGACCAGGCTCTGACTTTCCTCATGTTTTAAAGCTTAGGCTGAATTGACACACTTTGTGGTCTATTTTAATTAGAGCTGAATTCTTCCTTAATGCATAGTGTATAGCCTCAAGTAGCGGTAGGAAATGAGGGAGATTTTATATTCTTATTAAAAATCTACGTAACACAATATTTAAAACTAAAATCCTACCAATTAACATCATGACCAAGTTTGCAGCACCATACTTTTCAATTTCATGAATCCAGTGAGGAATGGATTCAAATGTGGACCTCCTAGTAAGGTCATAGGCCAGGATGGCCCCATGGGCACTCCTGTAATAAGACTGGGTTATTGTCCGGAAGCGCTCTTGACCGGCTGTGTCCCACACTTGGATCTGTAAGAGAAAGGACAGCAGTTGTAAAGACCAGTGAGTACCACTTTGCTGGTGCTTGCCCTCAGCATTTGAAGCCCTTTGTCTAGAAGGGACCCAGACCTGTCCCAGCACACTCTAGTACACCAGTGTGGCTTTGCCCTCTTGAGATCTGAAAAGCCATTTACAAGCCTGCAGAGTCAATCCACACAGAAAAAAGAGAAAGCTCCAAGGGTAAACTCAGCTTTGCAAGGAGGCCAAGAAACCCATTTTCAGCAACTGTAGTAAAAGATAGAGAATATTACAGCTTTTTAATCGCAGAAGAGCAAAGAACCCTAATACAGGACTGGGCAGAACAAATCTATATAAAGGCCAGGCATCCTAACTTTCATCTGCACACAGAGGGAAGTTCTAGCTGACAATTTCTGCTGGTGTTTGTCTTGGAAACCTTCTTCCATCAAATTAAGCACACATCAAAGTGGAGCCTTTGCAAACTTTGGGGGTTTCCCCTCCTTGGTGTCCCAAACCCCCACAGCTCTGGAGGGAAGAGACACCCCTTCCAAACTACAGCCGTCTTCCAAAGAACTCTCTGCAGGCAAAGCACAAGCCGTCTCCTCAAGTAGAGGCAGAGAAGTCACGAGAGCAAGTATGTACCCAAATTAGGGTGACTGCTTCCCGCGGGACATCTTCCCGAGAGGAAGCTCCACTAGAAGCAAACCCCCCCTGGTTGGACAGGCAGTCGGCTTCTGCCAGCTGCCTCCGGCAGGGCCGAGCAGGTGCTGTCGGTCCCGCCGCCTCCTGGCGCCTGCACGGGAGGGCTGGCACGGCCGGGGTGTACTCGCCACCAGGCTCGCCTCGCCCCCGCCACCGACCTTGACTTTCTTGCCGTCGATGTCCATGGAGCGCACGGTGAAGTCGACGCCGATGGTGTTCTGCTGCTTCTCGTGGTACTGCCCCGTCTTGAAGCGGTGCACCACGCACGTCTTCCCCACGTTGGAGTCGCCGATCAGGATGATCTTGAAGAGGTAGTCGAAGGCATCGTCGGCGCCGGAGCCGGGGAACGGCATCGCGGCGAGGCGGGCGGGAGGAGGAGCCGCAGGCCCGACCAAGGAGCCCCGTGCCGGGCGCTCACCTGCGGCGCTGCCCTGCCGGCACA
>VXBR01000476.1:727161-775735 GCA_013400215.1 Cisticola juncidis | reverse complement strand
TGGGCTGGGCTGGGCCGGCAGCCCGGATCGCTCTCGGCAGCCCCTTGTGCTCCTCCCGGACAGCATCCGGCTGGGCATCCGGCTGGGCATCCGCGGTGACACACGGTGTGCTTGTGCTGGCTGCGGAGGGCCCTGGGTGGGTCTGGGGTTGTACCACTGCTCTGTCCGCTTGGAAAAATGCATAGGAGTGTGCGAGTTTGTAGGTTTGGGTTTTGATGGCGTTTTCTTTGTTTGTTTGTTTGTTTTTTAAATTATTGCTGTTTTAAAGAAAAAAATCCTTCATCTGTTTTGCGCTTTGGAATGTTAAGGCTGCGCTTTCCTGCCGGCTTTGGAGGGCAGTAGGGTAGCATTAAGTGTGTTTATTTTGAACTTAAGGTGTCTTATTTTGGCTTTAAGTGAAAGGATAAGGTAGAACACCAAGGAGAGCTTAACAAAGAAGGGTGAAAGCCGATCAAAAGCTTACTCAAAATACCAGCTGGCTGAAGGTAAATAGACGGCGGTCTAACACTGTAGAAGCACTGCTCTTCCTTTCTTAAAGGCATGTGCTTGACTGTCTTGAGTTCTGTGGGTCATCCTGCTGCTGAGCTTTTGCTCCTCCTCCACAAAGTCACCGCGGTGTTCTCACAATAATTAGAAACTAATTTTAAACAAGAAACTGGTTGCAGACTTTTCTAGCCTAGGAAGAATGCCAGTTTTGAATACAGAAAGGGCAGGATGAAGAAAGAGAGAACATAAAACCTTTCGTGCTTATCTCTACACTGTGGAAATGTCCTGTGCCAGAAGATCTTCTAGAGAGCTAGTTGAGATTAGGAAGCTCTGCGAACAGATTGTTTCAATAGTAAATGCTGTTAAAAAAAATAGGTGACTTTAAGGTCAAACCAGGTCTTAGCTTTGAAAGGACTCAGTATCTTGGGCAAATAAGATCTATATTTGCGTAATATTGACACGAAGCAAGTAGTAAATCTTGTGCTTTGGGCCGCAAACTGATTACCCAAGGAAGGAACTTTTCCCCACAGCGTTGCACAACTGGCTGTGTCTGGCTTTCCTCGGGACAGCTCTGTTTTCTGCCTGGTGGGAGGGGAGGGAGAGTCAAGGAAGTGTTGTGTTTGACCAGCAGACCGTGTGGTCACAGGCCTGGAAGGACATGGAGCTGGGAAACAGGAGTGCCTCGGCTTCCCTTCTCTGTGCAGCCCTGAGCTGCAGGGTTCCTGCTGCCTGCCAAGGAGTAGCACCGTGTGATACTGGTGTGGGTGCTGAGCCTTCATTCACTGATGCTGAGAAATGGTCGGGGACCTGAGGTGAAGGTAGCATCTGGACTACCGGCAAAGTTGCCTCTTCCAGGGCTGGTCTTGCCTTCTCCCAGCTCAGGGTGTAGGCACTCTTTTGTACCCTGTGTGAAGCCAAGCAGGGTGGGTACGTGTCCCTCCAAGGAGGTGCTGGCACACCGAGGTGCAGTGTGCCAGCTGGAGCAGTGGCAGTGTGCCCCAAGAGCTCCTGGGCTGTGTGGAGACAGATGGTGTCAGGGCTTGTACAGACTCACTGCATTTGTCCTGGATGAGAATGGGGGGGTTCAGGTGTAGTGCAGGATAAATGTGACTCCAGTGTCTCAAAGCTGTCAGAGCTGGGTCTGTGTTACTCAGAGGAGCTCCATGCCACACTCTGCTTTGGAGGTCAGGTGTGATGTCTGTTTCCAGGATGGTTCATGTATCCAGGAGTAGCTGAATATTGCTGTTGGTCAGGCATGTGTCATCACTGAGAAAACAGGGAGGGGAAACAGCTTGCAGTGAAAGGTGTCTTGATGAGACCTTTAAAAGAAGGAGTAGAAAGTCTGTGAAATAAAGGTTTTCAGCAGCAGAAATCTGGATAAGAGACTGTCTGGGCAATGACTTCTGCTTTCCCCAAGTGAAGTTATGAAGCTGATCTTGAAAAGTCTTCTGTCAGATGTGCAAATAATTATATACAGCACCTGTGGATACAAAAGCACACAAAGACATTATATTCTGTCTTATTTCAGTGCTGATCCTTTGGGGGAACAGGGGTGGTGCTTTATTTTGCCTCTCCTCAGCATTCAGAATGTTTGTCTTGTTGGCATGTCCTCTGAAATGTGTGGAGAGTCATTGAACCCCTCTCTGCCCAGTGGGGCTGTTTCCCAAAATCTGTTAGCAGACACTGTCCCTTGGCCACGCCAGCACAGCTGAGGGATTGGAGTGGTGTGACATGGAGCAGCAGGAGGAAACTGTGTCTTAGTGGCCTTCCCTCAGGACTGAGAGTTTCTGGTTGTCTCAGGGTTGAAGCAGGTGTCACCCGTGCCCTCCAGGGAGGGACAGGAAGGTGTGACTTGTGTGCTCTACTGTGTTTGGGACAGATGGAGCTGTAATGTCAGGCTTGAGAATAGAGAGACAAGGATTCCAGCTGTTGGATTTCAGCACTGCCCTCACAGTTAACCCCCTTTTTCCATCTGTGCACATCCACTCCTGGGTATATTCCTCCAACAACAGCTTAATGAGGCAATCGGATCCCAAACCTTCCCCACTCATTGTCAAATGCTCCTGTGGCTTCATCACCTGCCTGTGTCCAGGCAGGTGCAGCAGAAAGCTCTTATTTATGGCCACTCTGTAGTGCCCCATGTGTGTAAATGGTGCACAATGGTCTTAACTGGGACAGTGCTGGAAATGGGTAGATCCAGGGGGTTCTCCTTTGGTCCTGGGTGCTGAAGAGGCCTTTGAAACAAAAAAGTGCCATGAGGGTAATGGGAGAATGGGAATTACAAGGCACCTTAAGCCATAGAATTTACTGAGGAATATACAACTGGTGAGATGGGTAGTGGTGGGAAACAAGTTGGAAAGGCATGGCATAGAGTTGTTCTGTCTGAATTCAAACTGTTTGAGGGGCAGAGCTGTACTTGTACATGTAATACATGTGTTTTAATTCAAATATGTTTTCTTCTCCATTCCCACCTTCTTCTATTTCAGTGAGCAGAAAAATGACTTAATCACCATCCAGCCCTCGTGGCCAGGGCAGGAGCAGGGGCAGGGCTGCCAGGAGCATGGCTGTGCCTGGAAGCTTACGAAGGCAGCCTGCCAGCAGAGGCCTTGTGTCCCACTGCACCCACCATCACATTGTTGTGTTCCTGCTGACTTTCTTCAGGTAGTTTGACTGTACCTCTGCTCAGAGAGTTGTATTTCCACCCTTTCCCCCTTGACCTCCAGAGGAGATTGAGCCAACCTGTGTCTGTGTTTTCTGGCAGTTATTCCCTGCTCCATGCCTCCAGAAAGACGTTCAGTAATGTCAAAGTCAGCATTTCCAACCAGTGGACTCCTTCCTGCCGAAACAGCACGGCCCCCGAGCTCCAGCCGTATGAGGTAAGGACACAAGGGAGAAGGAGGTGCTAGGGAAGGTGAGCTGAGCTGGTGGGGCTGAAGAGCACTCCTTTAGGTGTTCCTCTCTTCTCACAATGTGAGTGGAAACTTTAGGTGTTGGCACTGTAATTCTATGGATCACCAGGCGATGCTGAAATCTTCCCTAGTGGTGCCCAGAGAGAAACTTTGCAGGAAGCTGCAGTGTTCCAGTGGAAATGGGGGCCCTGGAAGAGGCTGCACCAGCCAGCACCATGGAGGAGGGGGAAGAGGGACTCTTCCTCTGAAGTGTTGGAGGCAATAAACCAAAGCAGTTAATGGGCTTATAGAGAGATCTGTGAAATCCTGGCTGTGATTTCTCTGTGGCAGTGGTGCTGCTGCCACCCTCTTAAAAGGACAGCCAAACTAGGAGAGAAGAGGGCTGTCTGACAATGCTAGCTATTTATCTTAAATTGATAATGAAGAATGACATTTTATCTTGCATCTGATAGGCCTGATTTCCATGCTGAACATCCAGTACCCCTTGTCTGTAAAATCCTGGTTTCAGTTAAAGCAGTGGGTGTGTTTTGGCAGTGCTTGCTTGCAGGAAAGGAAGGTTTAAACTGCTTGGTTCTCACAAATGGGAATGCAGTAACAACCTCCTGGTTCCTGCCATGAGGTTTTTAGGGCCATGCTTGTTTTCAGTAATGCTCTGTCCAGATGCTTTTGAGAAGTGGAAGGAATCTCACACTAAAAGCTTGGTCACAGGCCATGAGATCTATTAGAGCTGGGAGTTCCAAGTCAGCTGCTGGAGCATTGCCTGCATTAGAAATCATTGGTTATTTGAATGTTTGACAGAAGGAACAGAAGGATGATAAATGCTGACTTCTTGTGATAAGTGAAAATAGTAAGTTTGGCTTGTAATGTGTTCAGGATTTTATAGTATGACCAAAAGGAGTGAGCATCTCAGGGATGCTAAAAGGAAGTGCCAAGTGTTTGTATTTAGTTCTTTAACAGACATTCAAACTACTAGGATATATTAGAAGCTGTTTTGATTTTTTTTCAATATACAGATGATTGGGTGTTTGCTGGATGTTGAGATGCATGTGTCTGATCAAGAGAAATGGTCAGACTGGTCCTTAAGGTATCAATTTAAGTTAGGTCTGTTAAGCTAAGTGGATGCATAAGTATTTTCTGTACAGGATATTCTCCTGGAGAGGTAGAATCAAGCTGAAATTGATGAGGTTTCAGTTAGGCACATCTATAGGCTGAGCTTGGGTTGGTTTGTTTGTATTCTGATGGAGGGGAGGCATGGTAGGAAGAGAAAAAAACTTGGTTCTGATTAACTTCATTAATTCTTCAAGTTTTCCTCGAAGCTTGTTATTTTTTTCACCTGATGTCACTAATCTTTCTTTGGGGGACAAGTGAGACTTTTTCCTTTTTTTTTGATCATACTGAAACTAAAGTAAAACTCAGAGTAAGCACAAAACCAACAACATTAGTGTTGGAGTTTGTTGTAAATAGTTTCCAACCAGTCTATTTCTTCCCCATGTTTCTTTTGTGCTGTTTCTTTTCTGTTTGTTGTCTGTCATTTCTTATTTTGGCTGCTGCCACAAATACTTTAGGGAATTATTCATTTAGTGAAGACAGCAAGAGAATTACAGAAGAGATGCTGCACATAAAACAGAATATGCCTTTATTGTATTATTCATTAAAATGCTCATCAGTGTTTCAGAGTAAGGAGCTGTCTAACAGTTCCATGCTTGTTAGAAGTAGGGTTTGTTTTTCCACTCATTTGTCTTGACTCAGGTGAAAGGAGCATTTCTCACTTCTGGTTTGCTAGCTTGCATTTTAGGAGTGAAGCAAAGTGTGAGTGGACATTTTCTGCCAGAAGATAATGCCAGAATTGTTCTTGATTTGATAACTGAAGTGTTGGGGAAATGGGAGCTTGCTTGGGCCAGATGCTGTTCTGCTTTGGAGCTGGAGTTTACAGAAAAAGAGTAGAATGAGCTATGCCTCTCCCTGTTTACCTGTCAAAATTTTCCCTCTATAGCTCTGGAACAGCAGCCATTTATTTCCAAATGCAGAAGAAGCAACTCTCTTCCTGGGGACATTGGACACCATCTTTTTGTTTTCCTATGCTGTGGTGAGTAAAACCAAGGCCAAGCTGCCCAGCTTTGGTTGACTCTTACTGGGAAGATCACACCCACAGTGAAAAGCTTAGTTCAGAGGCAAACCCTCTCTCTTTCAGTTTCTGTTAGTTCTGCCTGTGCCTGTCACCATGTGAAGATGCTTGTTAACAAACACAAGGGAAATACTATCACTTCAGAATTTATTACATCCCTGTCACTGGGGAGGACTAGTTCTGTCTCTCCAAGAGTTCTCAGCTGAATTCTTTTGAACCAGAACTGTAATGAGCAGCTACAAGCAGGGTTTCTTTGGTGGCTGGAGAAGTTGTTAGAATCAAGTTGTAAATTGGTGTAACAGCAGTGTTTGGATTAGTTTGGCCTTTCTACGTAATTTTAATTCTTACAGCTCTAAGGTGCAAATCTTCTGGCTTTATTTAATGCTGTGTTTTGTTCTCAGGGTCTCTTTGTCAGTGGCATCGTTGGGGACCGCCTGAATTTACGCTGGGTTTTGTCTTTTGGCATGTGTTCCTCTGCTCTGGTGGTAAGTTGGAGCACAGCAGTGGGATTTAAAAGTCTGCCTGAGGGTTTCTGGGTAGGGTTTTGCTGTAGGGGGGAAGAGGCTTTGTTTCTGTGTGAATCTGCTCATGAGCTGTAGCTGTACCTCAGGGGTCTCAAAGCCTGCAGGTCTAACTTGGTGCTGGGTGCATGTACTGCACTGTCTAAAGCATTGAGCAAAGGTGACTGTTCCCTTTGTAAAATGTCATGCTCTGGACACTGTGTCAGGAGGAAATTTCTAAGCTTGAGACACTGTCTAGAGATTTGATGAACAGCTTTTGTTCGAGATTAGTGTATTTGGGCTTTTGGGGACTGTTTTGTAGTGTAACTTAATCTCTTAGACCATGTATGTTGTTATTGAGGCTTTTGCTTCCAAACATGATCTTTACTCTGTTCTTTAAAGGTCTTCCTAACAATACCAGGCACTCATTTACTTATTTTATATAACTGCTAGGAGGGTATGTGTCAAAAAAGAATGTCTGCTTAAAACAAAAGGTGTTTTGTGTTCAAGTTCAAGCTGCTTCAGATAAGTGTAAATCAGTTTTATCTCGTGGTTACTAAAGTAGCCATAAAATGTGTGGAGTGTGTTTTGTTTACCCAGTGGCTGCAAACCCCACTGTGCTGTTGGGCTCTGCAGACACATGACTACAAGTGTGCACCCTGTGCACCTGTGCCACAGTGTGTGTTTATTTTGGGTTAGAGCACTCAGTAATTTGAGACCTGGCTGTGGTATTTGTGTTAAATTTGGTGAAGATACCTGACCTGTGAGGGTTCTGTGTTTGCAGAGAGCCTCACGGATTAGGATGTCAGTACAACAGCAGATCAAGAGGCTGCTGTGTTTTTAGTGTTGTCATTGACACTATTTGTGTCTTTCTTCTCCTCTCCTGTTATGATTGTGCTGTTTGAGGAGGCAGAAGTGTTTTGGAGAGGAAGTGCCATGACACACGTCTGTCTCTGGAGTCTGAGCTGTGCTGGCTCAGCAGAGGGTGCTGTGAGCCCTCTGCTGTGTCTCAGACAATGCCAGCCTGGCCTCTGCCCTGGCCCTGCATAGCTCCCTGAAAGCTTGTTCCCTTTTTTAGGACCCACTCCTGCCTGTCTTTCAGCACTAGCCTCAGGGTGTCTTCTCTGTTTTCCCCCTGCTCTCCTCTAGGTATTCTCCTTTGGCACGCTCACAGAATGGTTGCATTTCTACAACAAGTGGTTCTACTGCTGTCTCTGGGTTGTGAATGGCTTGCTGCAGTCCACTGGCTGGCCCTGTGTGGTTGCTGTCATGGGAAATTGGTTTGGAAAAGCTGGGTAAGTTCAGTTTTCTTCAGTGACTCACTTATCTGACCTGAATTTCAGATTGAGCTCAAATTCTTAAACCAGAAAGGCCAACTGTTAGATCATATTTAAAATTAGGTAGGATGAAATATGCCTTACTTGTTACATTCTTTCTCTCTCTCTTTCACTTTTTCTGGAGGCACACAACAGCCTGCTGTGTACACAACTGTGTGTATTAAAAGCACAGGTTCAAACTTCAAAAATCCCATAGTGTAGAGTGAGTGAATTTTAATTTTCATACCACTGAAAAACTGGTTTTTGTCTACTTAGCAATAAAGAGAGCAAATGGTAACTGAGTCGTCCTAAATTCCACTCTCACTTTGGGATATTGCAGATGAGTTCTAGTCACAGTTTGTAACCTTGTTGTCAGCTCACTCTGCTTTAACACAGGGGTTTCAGGGTTCCTGGCTTATCTGTTTGGCATCTCCAAGTTATTATGTGTTTTGATTTAAATGAATTTTGTTTCTCTTTTAAGTGCTCAGGGAAAATTGTGTAACTTTATTCACAAGTTAAAGTTTACTTCAATATTTTGTTTTTGTCTTGTTCTTAGTGTCATGTGTCCTTGCATTGCCTGCTTCAAATCTTTTTCCCCTTCTGCAGGAGAGGTTTTGTATTTGGACTCTGGAGTGCCTGTGCATCTGTTGGAAATATCCTTGGGGCATTCCTGGCCTCCTGTGTTCTCAAATATGGCTATGAGGTAGGTATTGCTGCCTGGCTTCTAGCTACACCTGCATGTCTGAATGGTCTGTGGGACACTGCTTTCCTATCCTATCTTTGAGAGATAACAGCCTCACGTGTCCAATTCCACCTTCCTGAATTCTGTGGAGGTAAGCAGCAGGCAGAGTAGAAAGGCTCTTCCTTTCCTGACTCTTCCAAGCTGGGAAAAATGAGCCCAGGACTCCTCTGTAAATGGGATTGGTGTTATTGAGGAGTTCTGATGTCACATTATTCCTTCTTCTGATTTGGGTGGCTTCAAGTGTTCTTCAGAGTCATCTGTCACAGGTCCTGATTGTCCCTGGAGCTGGAGGGCAGGGAGCTGCTCTGATGGGAAGAGGCCAGGCTGGCATGTGGCAACTGAGCAAGGGAATGGGAGGGACCCAGCACATCTCATAGCATGGGGCTGGCAGAGTTGAGCTGGTCACTCTGGACTTGAGGAGGCTGAGAGTACCAAGAGCAGCCTTCCAAAGCCTGGGGGAAGATTGCTGAGGAATCAGAGCTACAGTTTTTGCAGGACTGCACTAGACAGAGCAAAAACCCGTGGGTATTAAGTTAAGCAGGGTTTGTTCAATTTGGATGTTTGGAAAACTATTTTCCTATGATGTGTGTTAGGCAATGGAACAAGGGGGCAGAGCCTGGAGGATCTGTCTTAGGAGGATTTCAAGAATCTGATCAACCAAAGCTCTGAGCAACCTTGTCTGAATTTGGTGGTTGACCCTTCTTTGAGCAGCCCCATCCAATAGAGCTGGATCTCTGGTTGTGTTGGCTCAGCTCCTTCCTCCCTGCTGTCACCTCTGTACAGGTGGGCCTAGAAAGGACGAATTCTGCTCAGGAGATGCAGAGGTCACTTGTTTCCCTCTAAGTGTCATGGATGCAGTCTGGGTTCTTGGAGCTGTGTTTGCTCTCTCATGAGGCTGGAATGTGAAGAAACCCTCATTAGAGAGGGAGGTGTATGTGACTGAAAGTGCTTTAAAAAGGAATGCTTTATTTATTTCTCCTCAGTATGCTTTCTTGGTGACTGCCTCAGTGCAGTTTGCTGGAGGAGTCATTGTGTTCTTCGGGCTCCTGACGTCGCCGAAGGAAGTGGGTGAGTGGAGGAGCTGTGCTATTTCAGTCCCTTCGTGGAAAGCAGATCTGCAGCTTTCCATGTAGTACTACTCATTCTGACAGCATTTACCCTCAGGGCTTTTGTCAAATGGTGCTGCACCTTAGTGCATTTAATGGAGCAAATGGCTTTACTTGCCAAGATCACACTAAACGCTACAGTGTGTCATGTGAATAGGCTCTGGATATTTTTTAAAGCAAAATAAAACAGCCTGGCTCTAACACCTCCACTAGGATATACCTGATTATCATCAGTATTTGTTACTGAAACATCAGTATTTGTTAAACAAACAGCAGGCAAACTGATAACTGGCTGTTGTAGGACAAAACTGACAAGCCCTAAGTGTGCAATGGGAAGGGAAAGTAGTTTTGGTGTGCAGGTCTCCCACAGCCAGATAAATAATGCTTGGGTTGCACGTGTCTCTTCTCTGAGAAGGTGGCAGGCAAGTCAGAGTGCAGCAGGAAAATAAAAGAACCTTGGGGCTTTGACAGGGCTGTGGAGGAGGTTTCCCAGGTGCCTGCAAGGGCTGTAAAGTCGGGAGCTCTAAAGCTGCCATAAAGTGTGCTCGTAAGAGTGCTCTGCATCCCAGGAAGCACAATGCACTTCCCAGGCCCCCGTTCCAGCAGGGGCATTAGCAGGCAGCAGTGTCCCAGTCCCTGCTGCTCTCAGCATCCACGCTCCAGCAGGCTGCACCCAGGAGCCAGGGCTGAGGATCCCAGCCCCTCAGTGAGGGGGGAAATGCACTAATTTGTTGTGTCTTCCAACTAATGGCCAGACACTCAGAGCAGACAAAGCCGACGCCAGGATCACACAATACTTTCAAGAGCCCTAGAAGACAAAGGGTAGAAACTGGCGGCCCTGCAGAACACCATCTAGAAGAGTTTCTAAGCCAAAGGAGGATGGAGGTATGGGAGAGCAAGGGCACTGCTAGAAGGTAGAATTGCTTAAAAGAAGGGAGCATAGCTTTAGAGTGGGGAGAGGGTGACGAGGCTGTGGTCTGTTTTTCCTGTTGCTTATTCCTTGTAAAACTTAGGCCTCCCTGAGCTTGGAGCAGATGAAGATGAAGTCAGTGTGGAGGAAGATGCCAACAGACCCCTGATGGGCAGTGATGATGTAGATGAAGATGACCGGAATTACTCCATTCAAGCAACTGACAGTGACAACCAGCCCAAGGCCATTGGCTTTTTCCAGGCTTGTTGCCTTCCTGGTGTAGTGCTGGTGAGGACACAGATTCTTAAGAGCTGACTTATCTGTTGAACATAAAGCTGGCTTTCTGTGTTGTCAGCATTTGTTCACATCGTGATTGATATGTTGACCATATGTTGTAGTGGTTGACATCTGATGTCTCATGCTGTTAAAATGTTGGAGTTGGGCCTGTTATCCTTGTGTGCATGGATGATGCTGTCTGGGGGTGTGTGTGTGTTGCTCTTCCCATGCTGCTTCATGGAGTGCATTTAATGAGCCAGTTGAAGGGCAGCAGAGAGATCCTGCCCTTCCTGCTGTGAATTTGCAAGAGAGGCCATGAGCAAAGGTGGCTCTAGGATGAGATATCTTACTATCCTTGGTAAGATAGATGCCTCCCTTGAGGAGTGGGGCTCTCCTAACAGCATCACACAGAGCTCTGTGGCACTGTTACCGAGATTTGGAGTTTTTTAGTTATCTTAAAGCAGAAAGCTGGCCTGAAAAGCCTGAATCAGCATGATGTAACATCTGGCAAAGTGTGCAGCGTTTTTTATGAACTAGAAGAAACAAGGCCTGCTGATGCAGTTTCCACATATCCTTGTCCTGTCCCTTGAAAACTTGTGCTTCTGTATCAGCACTATTGCCCAATTCATGTTCAGCTGAGAAGTTAACCTGTCATTTAAAAACAATGTGTGCCCCTGAATACTGGAACCTGTACAAGAAAGGGGCAGAGTGGCTGCTCAGCAGAACAGTGGGAGCTGTCTGGATTTGTCATGGAGCAGAACTACTGCATGGGCAGTGTTGTCAGGTTCCCTTGATGAGCACAGCAGTTGGGTGTTGTGATTAAGGCAGAAGATCTAGAAGGGAGGGGGGGTGCATTGTCAGTGTGTCCAGTGCAGGACAACCATGGTCCTGCTGTTAAGGCCTCAGTTGAGGGATGGCAAAAGAAAGCAAACCCATCTTGAGTTCTTTCCTACTCTGGCTGAATGCCTCACACAAAATGTTAGGGATGGTGTCTGCCTCAGCTGATGTGTGACTTTTTTCACTGGCCTGAGCAACTGCAGTTCTGGCTTTGAACTTTGGATTTTGGGGACATGTTCTACACCCTAATCTGGCACCCTGAACACCTCTGAGTTTTATCTGATGTCAGCTTAGTGCCCAGCCAAACAGGGCTACCACATCAGATTGGTGAGAGACCAAATACTGAGAGAATCTCCAAAGCCTTGTCCAGATTCTACAAAGAATTTATTTGAGGTATTTTTTCTATAGCTCCTCTCATCTCCTGCTGAGTGATATGATGGAACAGTTTTAGTACAGACAGCTTTCCCCTGAGCCTCTAAGAATTCAATGTTTAATCATTCAGACAATCTGGTAGACAGTTTCTTAGGGGGTTGTAATAAATATGACTTTATACAGTGCACTTTTCACACCCAGAGGCAGGAGAACCCTACCAAACATCCCCATGTCTTCCATGGATGGCGGAAATTAGTTTGTGTCCTGTAAGAGTGAAAAAGCATTAATAATACAGCTAAGAAATCTGTGCCTATTAAAATAATATCAGTGCAGAAGAGATGATTTTTGTGCAGTGTAATGTATAAAAATACCTGCTTTTTGAAATTCAGAGTTTAGTGCCCATATGCACAGAGCCTCAAAGGCTGTGCTTTAACATCTTCATCCGTGCTTGCCTCTTCCAGTGGGTTTCCTGAACTGCTCTCTTTACTGAAGTAGGGTGACCTGTCCCTCTGCATGCTGGGCCAGCAGTCCCTGAGAACAAATCTTTGCCACACACAGGAAGGCTTTGGAGGAGATCTGCTAGCTAAGGACAAACTGAGCCCAGCAGCCAAAAGAAGGTTGTCTCAGCTGTTGGGTTTGGAAGCCTGTGCTGGGCTTTGACCAAACCTTTCATCCCATGTCCTGGAATACCTGCCTGGGGATTATGAGTGAAGCTCTCTCTTCTGGTGCTGTAAGCAGATGAGCCCTGAGCAGCACAAGGTGGCACAGAGGAACCTCTTCACATAGCCTTTCTCAGCATGGTGCACAGATGACTAAATCTCAAGCTTGTTCTGTGTCACGTGGCTGGTTCCCTTCTCTTCAGAAGGTGAATTAAATTTTCTTCGTTTTCTTGAAGCCTGGTGTCATATCCTCTCAAGATTACACTTAAAGTGCTTTAACCCATTGCATTCAGTGATAAAAAAATAACCTTCTTGACAGTGATTTTTGTATTCCTGGGTTCCCTTTGATGTTCAGCATTAAACTTTCATGATGCTCTCTTCTTAACATGAAATTCAGAAGTGCTTTTTCCTGAAAGCTTTAGCTGGATCCAGAGCTTTATGGGAATAAGCAGAAATGCTGTTTGCATTTCTCAAGTGCTAACTGCTCGCTGGCCCTCTCTTTGTTCCAGTACTCCTTGGCCTATGCCTGCTTGAAGATGGTGAATTACTCATTCTTCTTCTGGCTGCCCTTCTACCTCAGCAACAACTTTGGATGGAAAGAAGCAGAAGCTGACCAGCTCTCCATCTGGTATGATGTGGGAGGAATCATAGGTGAGTGAGCAGGGGAGTGACATCTTCTTGCAGCTGCCTCACAGTGTTTGAGAATGAAAAGCAGTGAATGCAGCCAGAGCACTTGAGTTCAGTGGGATCTAGCTGTTCACTGAATGTGGGAAAAGTCTAGGTTTGTATGTGGCTGTTTGTCTTTTTTCCCTTAAACACAAAGTATATGACCCCCTAAAATATCTTCCCTTAAGCATAAAGTATATGACCCCCTAAAGTATAAATGAAGGGCACTGTCATACTCTGGAAAATTAACCCCAGCTGACATTTTTTTGTCACTGACTAGGACTTTTTGACAAATGCTGTGTGCCCCTGCTTGCTGCTCCCTTTCTGACAGGTACCCTTGGGGAAGATTTAGATCTGGATTTCCTGGGTTCTATCCTGTCCCATCGGTCCTGTGTCCTAAGGACAGACTCATTTCAGATCTCAGCAAAGCAGGCACCAACTCTGTTATGTTCAGAAATTAAACATCACTCCTCTTACTTCGGCTGCAAAACCTGACCTGGTTCCTCCAGAATAAAGAATATATTATATATGTGTTTAGACTTTCACTCTTCTGTGCTCAGGTTCTAGCTTTATTCCCTTGTCAGTTAGCTTTTCTATAACAGATGTCCTTGTTTGGGTCCATTCAGGGTCTGGTTTTGCCTCTGTGGCCTTTTCTGCATTCTGGCTTTTACCAGCAGAGCAGTTCCTGCAGAGATACCAGTGGTACATAAGGTGATTTTTCTTGGCCTTTGGCATTTGATGCGTTCAATTGCACGTGCCCTAAGTAGGTGAGACAGCAGGGAATGCAAGGCCCCTGTGTGATAATTTCCCTGTGAGAAAAGAGCTGCCTTTTCAGTTAAAGGAACCAGCCACAGTGCTCAGTTTGCTTAGTCCAGGGTGGTGGTGGTGGTAGAGCTGTGATGGTCCTGTAGGGGAAGAGAAAGGAAAGTAGGAGCATTGGCTAGTGCATGCCAGAAAAAAGGAAGTCATAAATTCCCAGTAAAGCAGTATGAGTACTTCCCTCTGCTTTATCTGAGACACTTAAATTTCCTGTGTCTCTGTCTCTGGGGCAGTAAAGGCCAGAGGCTTAGCTCTCAGGATTTTAGAGGGAATTTGTATTGATGAGGAGGCCACTGCTCTCAGTGAAACAAGCTTTGTTCAAGACATCAGCATCCTGAGCCTGACAGGAATTTTTTGTTTTAAACAGGTGGGACCATCCAGGGCTTGATCTCTGATGTGCTGCAGAAGAGAGCCCCTGTGCTGGCAGTGAGCCTGCTCTGTGCTGTGGGCTCTCTCTTTGGATACAGCCGTGAGTACGCCTGTGCTGCAGGGATAAGGGGTTCATTCAAGGCCTCCTGGGGACAGCCAGAGCACAGCCTGTTCTCATTACACTTTCTGGTCTTAAAACTGCTTCTGGAGCAGAATGGTGCCTTTTGGTCTATTTTGCTCAAGTGTGGCACTGCACAGAAAGAAATCTGTTCTCTGGTTAATGGGGTGGAAATGAATCCTTTAAGTGGCTGGATTTCTCTGTAGTGGTGAGTTATTTACTGATCCCTCTGCTACTGATCCAACTCCAGTGTCAGTGAGGTTTTTGGCATTGTCGTTGTGTCAGCACCATAACTGGCAGAGCAAGAAATCTTGGGTGCTTCCCTATATTATGAGGAAAGAGAAATCTGTGGACACATCTGTGCTGGAGTAGATATATACATTACTCAGAGGCAGGAGAAGCTCTTACACTTGAGTACTTACACTTGTGAAAATGGTGAAATTGGAGAGTTTCTGCCTCTTTTATGATAGGTATAGTTCTTGGTGACTGACTTTTGAAAGGAATCTTGGGAAAACAGAGTGTGAGGAGAAAAGATGTAATTTCTGTGAAACATCTATGAAGCACTTCTAGGGGTGTCAGGTTTGTGTCTTCAGACAATGTCCTGTGGTACAGAGTGATTTAACTCACTGGGATGCCATTTCACTCCTCTGTGTGATCCTCCAGAATGGGGTGGTGATCCAGACAGACTTTTATAGAGCACTTTGAGATCTGTGGGTGGAAGTCTGTGCTGGATCTGGACATGAAAAGTGTGGCTTTTGGAAGCATGCAGGCTTACTCAGAGGGTCTCAAAGTAAGGTCAGTAAGTTATTATCACTGAATAGCAAGGATTTGGTTTGGTGGAGTTTTTGTAGGCTCTTGTGCTAACTTACTGCTTTAAAGAGTGAATTGGAAGTAAACATGAAATTATTGCTGATGAGATTTGAAGTTTGTGGCTGGGTAGCAGAACAGCCAGAGCCCCAAGTGCCTTCTGCTTAACTCAAAATGTGCTGCTCTCCAGGTAGCTACAGAAGTCTCAGGTGATCCAAAGTTCCTGCAGTGGGATAATTCAGCTTCCCTCAGCCAAAACAGGAAACTTTATTATGCCCATTGTGAGTTGCACATAAGAGTGATAATGGCCTGAGAATAAGTGAAGAGGGTGCACCTTGATTGTGCAGTAACTCCTGTGTGTGGAACCTGAGGGGAAGGGAGTGAGGAATTCAGGTGATGCCTGGAAGTGAGATACCAGGGAAAAGTGTCTGAAAGGCACTGAGGGGCTGTGATGGGAAACTAGCTGCATGTACACGTGCTGCTGGAAAGGCAAGGGGAACCTGTAGGTGTTCAGTTGTGGCTTTGTAAGGAGGAATTAGGATATGGGGGTTTTATATTTTGCTTTATTGTGCAGCATTGCTTGGGAAGTTGCTGGGTTGCTGTCTCCAGGTCCCATCTCTCTACTTAAAAAAATGTTTTGGAAAATGGAGAAAGAGTGAAAGGGCTGATTCAAGTGCTGAGTACTTTATGATGAGAGAGTTTGAGCTGAGTCTGACTTCCCCAGAGAGGTTGATGAAGGATTCTCTTACTGTTCAGATTTTATTTACACTCTCCTGGTCTTTCTCTTGCAGGTTCCCCAGACAACAAACCTATCAATGCTGTGATCATGGCAATTACAGGTAAATTCCCAAAATCCACTGTTACACTGGTAGACATCCAAATCCATTGCAGAACAATCAGTAACACCAGCTAGGTGGTGGTAAGGTGTTTGTGTGTGCTGCCATCTCTGCTGGTTTTGCAGAAAGGATGGAAACTGGGCCCCAGTTTCTGTTACCTTTGGAAAACAGGTGTAGGAAAACAGCCTTGGAGGGAGGTATAAAATATAGACTGTATGGAACAATGGCCTGGGGCTGAGGGGATCTGCCTTGGCTCAGTAAGGTGCAGGTGGATTTGTGCAGTGCTCTGGTATCTAAGGAAGTGGGTATAGGGCAGAGTCACGAACTGCAGCTCAAAGCTGAGGGTGTTTGTCAGAATCCAAAATACCCTGTGTGCTGTGAGAGGTCACAAGCTTTTTGTGCTACCACACATACTGTGCTGTGTTATGGAATTAAGCCTGCATGAATAGAGCCTTTCTTTCCAAACACTCTTATTTCAGAACTCTCTGTCCTGTTATTGTGGGTCTTTTTTTTTTTTTGCCTGCCATCTCTTCCATGAACCCTTGGAGACTGAGGATGTAGCATGGGCATGTGCTGCTCCAAACTAACTAAAATGTTCTTGTTGGCTATTTCTGTGTGACTGCTCCAGATAGTCAGGGTGTTCCATAACTGTGTGTTTCAAGTTTACCCCTTTACCTGCAGTCAGTCTCTGAGCAGCATCCCTAAACTTAATTACTTAATTCTTGTCCTGAGCTTTCATGGTAGAAAATCTGTGTTTTGAAGATGTTCTGTTGAGAATCTATGTGAGTATTTGTATTACACCAAGGCTGTTTTCTTGTCACTTTCAGGATTTTTCATCGGAGGCCCTTCCAACATGATAAGTTCTGCAATTTCTGCTGACCTGGGCCGTCAGGATCTGGTGAAAGGCAGTAGCGAGGCTCTGGCAACAGTCACAGGAATTGTGGATGGAACAGGCAGTATTGGTGCTGCCCTGGGCCAGGTGAGGCTACCAGAGGAGAAGAGGGGAAAGGAAGGAGGAAAAGTGTCTGTTCTGGCTCAGATGTTAGTGCATTCCTCAATACAAAGTTGTGTGAGGAGAGAAAGAGAGGGTTGGGTTTTTTTAAAAAAATAATTATGTAAGAACCAACCAAGGGAACCTGTCTGTTCTAATGAAGTTTCCAGTGGAAACAATGTAATTAAGAACTAAACAAAGTATTCATAGTGCTAACGTTAAGTCACTTTGGTAATTGAAGAGAATTTTAGAGACTTTCATATCCTGAACTTCAAAAATCTTTGCAAAGAGTGAAAAAATACTTTGAAGTTCGAGTTTTTTTCTTTTGAGGTAATAGGAGAACCTTTTCTTACAGAAAAACATCTCTTTGAGTAAAATTGGAATACCTACTATGAATGTTACAGTGTTTATGAAGTGATTTAAAATTTGCTCTTATTTGTGCTTTCTCTTTTTATCTGTGGATGTCTTTTACACCTTGTAAATCTCGCCCCACTTGCTCCAGTGGTCCTTAAGTCTGCTGCCAGAGGTCTGGGGAGTAGAGTGTTGCAGAGCAGAAAGCTGACAGTGTGCCCACTGGGGATGTTTTCTTCTCAAATACAAGTGTTAGCTACATGAAAGAGCACAGTGGTGCTTTGGGGAGGATTCAGTAGAGAGATTTGAGACAGTTCTCCTCCAGGCATCCTCCAGTGGTGGCAAAATACCAAGGATGCAGGCGAGGCGTGCGAGTTCCTTTTCTGGAAAGAGATTTGGGGTTGTGCTTGGCATTGATTGCCTGATAAAGACAATCATTCAGTTACTGTTTTGTGGGATAGATGCTGCTTACCTCCTCTGAACATGGAAAATTACAAGTGCTTTGAGGACAAGTATCAGTGCACTGTTACACTCAGTGTAGTTCTGGCATTGTCTCAGTGGTTTTGTCTTCCCACACACATACCATCCAAACTCACGTCATCATGAAAAGTGGGTCTGTGGTTCTGAGAGATTCCACCTGCCTCCCCTTCCAACACTGCATTTATTCCAGCAGAGACAGCCCCCACGTCATTCCGGGGGTGTGTGAAAGCAGCACACGCACAATGAGCGTGTTAGAAATTCAGATCCTGTTTTGATAGACCCAGTAGTGAAGAAGGGAGGCCCTTGTGCAGCATCTGAATATAAATCTGTTAATAAGGGATACATTTTCTTGTGTGGCCTGGGCTGCCCAACTGGGCCAGGGTGCAGCTCAGAACAGACTATAATCTTAAGTGTCTTGCCTGGATGAAGGGTTAAGTAGTTAGTGGTTGCACAGCTTTTGAAAATGTGTCCTGTGTAATTTATAAGCCATTCTGGAGCTTTTAGTTCTTCTGAGAGTATTTACATCCACTAATGTCCCAGTGTTCTGTGCAAAAACCTCGTATTCAGCGGAGTCAATTTGTCACCCTTTGAAACTCCAGTTCTGTCTTTGTGCTGTTCTGAGTTACTGTAAAGCTTCAGGATGGTGTCTCTGCTTTGCTGAAACTCTGGGTTTCATACAGAAAAAGGCTGCTGTCCTGAGTTATCTCTTCTGACACAAAAAGATCAGTTGGAAGATTTTGTGATCAACTCTGTGTGGAGTGCCAACAACCCACAAAGTCTAGAAAATGAAAGTGCCATGCCTGAAAGTCATGCTTATCTTCCCAGTTTGAATAATATTTTTTCCATTTCTGTTTAGTATCTAGTGTCCTTGATCCAGGATAACCTGAAATGGATGTGGGTTTTCTATTTCTTCATTCTAATGGTAAGAAATCACCTTTTAAAAAAATTCTTTGTCAAAGCTCAATTTGCCATACGATGTTTTTGTGGGGATCTGAGAATTGTGACTTCTGATACCATTCTCAAAGTGGCCTGTGGTGTGGCTTTGCCTCAGGTTATCTAAGTCAAATGGGTTAATTTTGGATCCTTTCAAGTCATGTTACCCAACAGGAACTGAGATTGTAGCAGAGACACAAAAATCCTTGCCAAAAATACCTGTATGCATTTCCTAAAGCTCACACCACCTGACTTCCAAGGCAGGACTTCTTCCTCCTTCATCTCTGTGATATGTAGTTTCTAATATTTTCAGAGAGCTGAAGTTAAGCTGCTTGTTTGTTAGGTCTTGAAGATTAGTGGAAAGAGTGATGAGGGTATTAAAAGTAAACTGAAAATGCCTTTGACCCTGTTTTGCTGCTGGTGCAGAGAGCTGTTGAGGCCCTGATGTCCTCAGCATCACCACAGTGGTGAACACTGCACAGTTTACTTGGTCTTCCCTGCTGGAAGTGCCAGGAGATGTCTCTGCATCTGTGCTGACAAGGGAGAAGGCTGCTTTGGTAGCCAGCAGAGGTGGTGAGGAGGAAGGTCACTGAGCAGCTGGAGAGCTCATCTTTATGAAAAGGTGATCAAGACAGCTGAAACTGTATGGCTTTCCTGCAAGCTCAGTCCTTCCTCTGCTGTGCCCCTCTGTCATTGCTTCTCCTAGCCTGTGTCTTCCTGGGATGGTCTTGGATGCACCAAGAGGAGGAGGGCTCTGGTTTCTCTGGGCTAATTTGCTGATTTGTTCCTTCCCCAGACGAGCTCCACCATCCTGTTCATTTCTCCGCTGATAGTGCGGGAGGTCAGGCTGCTGCTGCACGAGCGGCGCCTGCGCCTGCTGGCAGAGTGACCTCTGCTCCCTCTGCACAGGCTGCTCTGTGGAACTGACACCTGGGACACCCCTCAGAGCTCTGGGAGACCTGGGTGTTACATCCTCCAGGTTGGACTGACTCAGAACAACTCCACAAGACTTGATTGACTCCCCTTAGGTGAGCTCAGGCGTGAAGCACTGAACACTTGTCCACGTGTGTCACGGAGCTGCTGACCCAAGCCAGACAATCCGTGGGATTGATGGATTGTTCCAGTCTCCCAGACTCTTCCAGCAGTCACACCAGGGTCTTCTGTTGGGTGTCTCATTCCTGTACCTTCTCTTATTTATTTCTGGCTGTGCTGACCAGAGTCAGCTGTTTGAAACTGATGGTTTTTGGGAGGCTGTCCTGCAATGTATCTTGATGATTTTTTGTGCTGGTGAAATCATACAGTGCAGTTCATGGATAGTCCTAAATTTCAGATCACCTTAGCTTTTAGAAAGGGCAGAAGTAATTATTTGGGATTTACACTATCCAGTTGTTTAAAAACTGCTGTTGCTAAATCTCTGCACAGAAGGACCTCTGTTATCCCCTGTCCATTAACTGTTACATATTCCAGTAGAATCACATGAAGAAGTTACCTCTGTATTTGTTTTTAACATTTTTTAATAATGTTACTAATCTCTGAGAAATGAGATTTCATTTTTTTAAACTATTGAAGCAGACAGATAATGTGCAATATTTTACTGTAATCTCTGAAATAAGCCTTAATAGGTCCTTTGTGTCTAAAGGATCCTTGAATGGCTTCAGGGATCAGTAATGGGACACAAATACTTCCACTACTTTGTTTATTGAACTTGACCAATACTGACCAAAATGGGTGTGAGGTGACCTTCTGGAGGAAACTGATGTCACTGACTTCATGCTCCTTTGGGCAATTGCTCATTTCTAGCAAAGAAGGATCAGAATGGAATTAAAGGAATTTAAGGGACCTGGCTGCTCTCAGACAGGGGCTTGCAGCCAGGGACTGCAGCGTACTCGAGGAGTAGCATTAATGAGCAACTGCTGCTGTCTCCCCTCATGCTCCTGTGGTTATGGCTGCAGGGGGGACCAAACCCCTTCCAGGGTTTGGAAGCTTGAGTTGTACCTTGAAGGGAAAGGTAGATGCAAGTCTACCTGCAAGCACTAAAAACAAGTGGGTGCACTTGGTGTGATGGTGTTTGAGTGCTTTGCAGTACTGTGGTGAGTGGGGTGATTGACTGACACCCCTGACATTTGTTAGCAATCTTAATGGGATCACTGAGTAACTTTACAAAAAATGGTTTTGTGATTATGCCTTGAGATGTTTCATTGTAATAGGTCTGTGTTAACCTGCAGAACTTGTGAGCAAACACTCCGTCTAACTAGTCAGCAGTGCCTGGATGGAGGTGGGGAGCAGCAGAAGTGTTGGAGCTGAGAATTTGAAACTTCTTAAATGGGAACAGTTGCCTTTTCAATATGTACATTGATTTTATTTTATTTTTTAATTGATGAATGTCGTTTTCTAGTCATGTGTTGATTGTAACGAGTGGAACATCATTAGTGCCTTATGGTTTTACAGTTTTGAACGGTTGCTTGGTGATTGCTGCTTCTGTAGTTATGTCTCCATGCATAGCTTTTCTTAATGTGGAACTCAGTTGCCCCATTTTATACTTTTTTTGATTCTTTGGGTGGAGGTGATTGTTGCATATTTTTGTTAACCCTCAGAATATTTCAGTGCTTGGGAAAATCATGCCATTAAGCTGATAGGGAACCTGAGTCCTGTTCTTGACTCCTCTCATTCCCATTCCAATTTTTGCCTGTATAATTAGAGCAGGAGACTGAGAATCCATCATCCTGTTCTCAGAATTATGCCCTGGGGTTAGTGTTCACATCCCAAGCTACTCATTAGCCCCTGTACAAATAGAATGAGAACTCCCTGAAATTTAGTTCTAAAATTGATGGTGGCACTGTTTGCCCCAACCGCAGCGTCTGAGAATCTCTGGTTTCAAATTCCAACCTGGATGAACTTCTTGGCCGCCTCTCTGGGCAGCAGATAAGCTTCTGATGAAAGGTGGGGTGGGAAAGGGACATTGCTGGGGTCGGGGGGAGGAGAGGCCAGCCCCTGTAACAAATGGCTTCCTGTGAACAGTTCTGTCCCTCTTGAGAAGTGTCACAAGTGATGGAGTGCCAAGGCCAGGCCGCCCAGTTAGTGGCTCTGGGGCCACTGCAGTTAGTGAGGTGTGCCTGAGGCCTCGGGATTGCTGCTGCCCTGCTTGTCCTGGGTTTTCAGTCCTGTGCATTTTGCCAGGGTGCTCTGAGGGAGAAAGGTGTTCAGTCTGGTCATGTCTGAACTGACCTCACATGAATAAACACTTTGACTTGATCTGTGCTGGTTCTTCCGTGTGCTTTATTCCACTCACCCTGGTGTGGTTCTGCTGAGCATCATCCTCCTCCTCCTCCTCACAGGTCTGGCTCTAGCAGCTGCTTTTCACTCAGCTGCTGTGGGGACCTGAGCCCTGACTAGTGCTGAAACCAAACCTTCATCCCAGTCTAAAAGGGGCCCTGTTCCCAGGGCTGCAGTTTGGCCCTTCCTGATCTGGCTCACAAGGAGTTTTGTGAGTTCCCTAACAGAGATGACCATAATGGTGTAATTAATGATCTTAAATAAAGGAACCAGACCATATTCTTGGTTTTATTAATTTAATTCTTTGTTGATCTGCATGTAGAAGTCAGGTGTGCTTCCCCTGGAATTAAATGTTCCCTCTCTCCCGTGGCTCGCTCCATTAAACATGAACCCACATCTTTGCTTAGGTGTGTTTAAATGGACACAGTGGGGAACATGGTAATGGTGTTTGTGTTTTACAGTTGGTAATAAATTCTGAGTCAAGCACAATGCCAGACCACTGGAGAAACTTCTGTGCCTGTAAGTTCTGTCTGTCAACCCCAAGTAGTTTGGTGGTGCTATCATGCTATTCCTCAAGGAAACTAATAGTTCATGTTTTTACCCCTTTTTTTCCCCACTTACTCATCAGGAACTTCCCAGCCTACTCTGGAAGTGCTCTGAGGAGTAGAGCTTTGCTTGAGTATCTGAAAATGCTGACAGTAGCAAACCCCATCACCACCACTGTGACTGTGACCTCCAGAGTAGAATGAGTGGGCAAGCAAAAGAAGAGGAATTGCTGAACTTCAGAAGGGCAAAGGAAATGCATAAGGAACTGATCTCTGTCTCAGCCACCAGGATGTGACTGACCAAACTGAAGGAAAAGGTGTGCTTCAGCCCCATGACACTTGCCTGTATCAAGGAAGGGCCTTGCAATAGATAACCAATAAGCAAAGCTGCTGTGTCCTGGTTTTCTTGGAAGTCTGGAACCCCAAAGATATGGATGTCTGCCTAGTAGGTGCCACTGTGCTCTGCAAAGCAGGGAGAATTGAGCTTCTGCTCCAAGTGCTGGGCAGCCTTACAGAGCATGTGAGCTGCTTGTCCTCACCAAACCCAGGAGAGCAGCTTTCCCTTCGGCAGGAGAGTGGGAGGAGAAGCAGCAGCCTGCTTTAGGGGTTGTTTTCTCTCAGAGATAGAAGGGGAAAGTATTTTGAGACAGTCCCACAGACCTCTCCAGTACAAGCAGGGGCTGCTCAGGGATGTTTTGGACACTGCTCTTTAGTTACCCTCCTGTCATTTAACCCTCTACCCAGCTGTGGCCAAAGGGCTCTGCCAAACCTGTTTGAAATTTCTCCCCACTTCTTCTTTTCTAGGTTCTTTTCTAACTGTAATTGTCTACAGGGATGTTTTGGGTTCTGTATTGCAAAAGTTTTCTAAGGCACAGCATGCCCACCTTCCTGCATCTTTGTCAAGCCTTATCTAATCCTTTTAGTAAACAGCTTCCCACTCGCAGGAGCCTGTAAACACAAGATCTTAGGACGCTGTGTGAGGCTGGACTGGGGCTCCCTGTGCTCTGTACATGCCCATGAAAGAATCTCCCATCCCTAGAAGTGTTTAAGCCCAGGTTGGACAGGATCTGAGCAACCTGGTCTAGTGGAAAGTGTCCCTGCTTACAGAGGGGGTTGCTGGAACTTGGTGAGCATTAAGGTCCTTTCTAACTCAAACCATTTTGTGATTCTATCTATTAAAGCTTCTCTAAATGAGAGTTGCTTAGAAGAGTATTTAGTACAAAGATGAATTTAGGCAATTACTGGGATATTTCTTTTGGTTCTCCTGCACTGGTGATGGTATTTCTGTACATTTGGATCCTGGGAGTTTCTCTTGGAATGTCTCCTTTGACCAGGGCTACAGCAGCATGCAGGTGCAATAGGCAAGTTGGAATCTACTCCTGGAGCAGAGGACAAGCTTTGTTACTCTCTTGTAAAGTGTAAGAGTACTGCCAGGAGAAGAAGGACTGCTGCTGAGAGTAGAGAAGTCCAGGTAAGCTATTTGGGGGTGGTCTATTTTGTTTGGGAATAGATTTTGAAGTGGCAGGTGGCTGTTAGTGAACTTCCAGGTGAGCTGGGGAAGTCTCTGTCATTTTGGTCTTCTTCCCCCATTGTGAAGCAAAGGAAATCCATACAACACCACCTCTTGTCCTTGAGGGCCACATAAGTAGCAATAGAATTCAGAGTGTACCAGTGGAAGAGGTACACAGGAGGAGATTACTTACATGTGCTAATTAAATTTTTCTTTATAATGCAGTTAGCAAAGTGTTGGGGATTTAGGATGGGTTGATTTCTCTGGGCTCCTGGATTCCAACACTAGCTCAGAGAGCTCCTACACCAGGACACATTACAGAAGGACACCTGTGTCCTCACTGTTTTTCCTGTTTGCCAGGTGGGACCATTTCTAGAAACTCTCTCATCTGCTTGGGGGTGCATGGCAGAGAAAAGGATGTTGGGCTGACAAAAGCTGGTGCTTTTCTGCAGCAAGTGCCAAAGATGACAAAGCAATTGGGCTTCAGCCCACTGCACTATCCAGCTGGCAGGATGGGAGTGTTTGAGAGGCAGCAGTTTCACCAGGACTGGCTCAACTACCCATTACCTCTTCTTCAGCCTCCTTGCTCTCTGCTGTAACTCCTGCATCCTTCTGGGAATGGTAAGGCCTCAGTTCTTCCAGTCTGTAGCAGGCTCATCCCAGGACTGATAATCAAGTCATGGCAACAAGTAGCTGTGCTTGTTCCTGTTGAATGCAAAGGAGCTGTTCCATGGGGATGGACACAGAGAGGGGAGCCCTGCCTGTGAGAGCAGTCCTGTGTCAGCACCAGGGACTTGGGAATCAGCCCACGCCCCAAAACATCCAGGCAGTGCCTGTGCAGGGCTGGAACAGCCTCTGCTGGAGAGAGCTCTGTCTCTGTGTGTCTCTCTTAAGCTCCCAGGCCTATTTTAAAACCCTGGTTTGGTCCTATGCGCTCAGGTGGCATCAGGGCTGGTTTTCCTGAGGGAAGGAGAAGGGGGAAACAGAGCCATGGCTCAGCAAGCTGGGTGCCAGCCTGGCTATGAGGGAATTTGGCCTTTGCTCCCATATGGCAAAGTCCCAACTGCCTTATGCACCTGGTTCCACAGTACTTAGTCACCTGCTTTGGTCACTGTTTTGCTCTCAGTTGGATGAGGATCTCTGCCTGTCTTCTCCAACTTTACTGAGGACAGTTTTCTCAACTGCCTTCACTTCTTTCACAGAAAGAGAGCAGGGAATTGTTTTGGAGGGTTTAGTGTAAGACAAGGACCGGGGTTGCTGACTCTTCTTTGCTCTTCTCTTCTTAATTCCACAATTTCACCTCAGTTTACCTGATCAGTCTTGGATGTACAGGGCCATTTTTTCTGTTCAGTCTTTTCTTTGCTCCAGCCTTTGTGTAGCTTGTCCCCTGGATCAGAGTATTTTCGGTGCTAACAAAGTGAGCATTGTTGTAATGCTGTTGTGGAGTGGGTGGATGTGATTGCCGACAGATGTATTCCTCCTGCTAGGGTGTGGATTAAGGCTCAAGGTGACTTTGCTCCTTCATAAATTCACCAGCTTTCCCTAGGGAACTGAAGGGGCAGGACTGGGAGGGGAGAACTATGATAAATGAGAGTGTGGGAAGGAAATGCACTTACATAGGCCACGCTACCTAAGAACAAATGTGTGCTCTGTGAGGAGCTCTCACCATTGCTTAAGGTACCACTCAGTGGGTTAAAAAACCCGGGAGGGTGTTTAGCTGAGAAGTTGAGCCTGGCTCCCTGCAGGCTGCTCTCCCAGTGTAATTGCCTGGTAAGTGGATTAGCGAGCAGCAGCGTGGCTTGTCAGGGTTAGGCAGGCTCTGAGGATGCCAGCAGAGCCCTGTCCCTCACAAGAGGATGCAGGCAGTGCTTGCAGCGGGAAGCAGCACTGCTCCCTTCCAGGCAGACCTGTTTGAAGGCTGTGCCTGATGGTTGTCATTGTGGGGGCTTGCTGGGAAGGGTCCCATGGAAACAGTTCCTTTCAGAGCTATCACTTGTCTTATCTGCCACAAGGTGGGTATGGTGACAGCAAATCACATCTTGGGACACTTCCTTGCCTTTGTTGCCATGGGAATCGGTGTCTTCCACAGCTTTGTCTTCTGTGGAAAAAGAAGAGTATTGTTATCTCTTACCCACCAAAACGTGCTGAGGATGAGAGGGGGGTTGTGGTCAGCCACAGAGTGCCAGGAGCAAACCTCAGTGCTGGGGGCAGGCTGCAAGGTCACTTTGTTTAAACCCTCACCCAGCCAGGGGCTGCCACACCTGCACCGGGGGTGGTGATACAGAGCACAAAGGGAGGCACCAAGCAGGCCCAGGTGGCAGCCTGGGCTCCACCTGCTCCACCAGCCCTGGTGTCAGGTCCTATCAGACCTTGCCAGAGTAACAGGGCTGGGACCTGCCCTTGCATCTGCTCTCTGATTAGGTAGAAGAATCTGGGTCGTGTGTGACGTGCCAAAACATGGCATTGGTTCAAAATCCTGGCGTGGCCCAGAGATTCAAACATGGGAACTCAGGTGCAGTCACCTGCCTTTGTGGGAGTTGCAGGGTATGGACAGAAGTGTACCAGATTTGTAGGAAAGCTACTGTGTTTTGTTTCCCTCCCTGGGTGACTCAGTATCCCCAGCAGGGCCATGGGAGCCATGCAGATGATGCTTCTTTCACAACCAGGAGGTGAAGGCACTGCAGGGCCACTGAGGGGACCCAAGGATTTGCCACAGAGCAGGACCCCAGCTGGGTTCCTGACCCAGGATCTGCATCTCTCCTGTGCTACAGTTCATGGTCAAGCCCTTCTGAGTGTGGTATGGAGCTCCCTGTGTTTGTACCATACATCTCATCCCTTCTTCCCAGCCCACGCTTGTGTCATTTCTTCAGAATTGCAACTGATCTTTATTTTAGTTACACTTCTAGTGTGGATTCCAACACTCATTTAAAAGGTGTCTATCTACCCAAAACTCCTACGTAATACAGTGGAGGTGTTATTTCCCCTGTGCTGAGGAACTGAGTCAGAGGAAGGCTCAATGACACATCTGAGGTTACCCAAAGGGGCTGAGCCCTGCTGGGAACTACATCTGGAAGTTCCTCTCACTGTTGCTAGAGCCCTCACCCTTTTCTTACGTGGCACTGGATGTGGGGCATTGCCCTGCTCTGCCCCCAGCCTTTCATCACAGCCTGGGCCCTCAGACTCTGAAACGAGCCATAAATACAATCAACCCCTTTCAAGGAGAAGGAGTGATTTATCCAAGCTCTAAACTTTTGGCAGTGGAATTAAAAGTAGAATTTGAACTAGTCTGTGCAAAAAAAAAACCCACAATCACAGTCTGGTGTTTTTGCTTAGACATTGATGTTTGTGTTGCTTCATGCTATGCAAAGATACTTTTTAATGTTCAGCCATTCAGACTAGAAGTGGTTAAATTAGAAATATAGATAAGAACTGTGGAAGTTGTAGAGCAGCAAGAAAATACCACAGGAGTTTAACCTGGAATGGAAAGGAAAATTAGAATTTTTGCCAAAGTGTGTGGAAGCACTATATTTTTAAGTATATATATTAAAAAATACCAGTGTAATAAGGTGGCTTAAGGGAGTCGTTCAAAAACACAGGAAGTTTCACTTTCTAGTCTAAGAGATGCACGTTTCTGTATTTATCCTTTTGCATATGTATGAGTATATAAACATGTATAAATACATGAAATGCTCACACTGCTGTAGCTCAGTTTTTCTATATTTTTGTCTCTTCAAATGGTGTTGCTTATTCTCTGAGGATATTCATTCCAAAACTCACTTTAACAGAAATAAGCTTCACTTACAACTTGAAGCTGTTTTTGTTGCCTTTGACCTTTGCTTGTGAAAGGGCTTTCTTGGAAATAGTCAAGAATATTGAAACAAAATGACGGGATAAAAACAATGAATAATAGAGGGTGGGCAACTACTGAGTCACCATGAAATGCTGCCAATGGAGCCTGCTGAGCTCCAGCTCGGCTTGGTCTGGCTACCTATGTCTCATTGCTGAGTTCTTCAAAATGTGCCACTACAGACAGCTGAGGCAGCCAGCTAACCACAGGGAAATGGTACAGCTTCAAAGCTCTGGGAATAATAAAAGTCATGTCTGCCACTGCCTGCTTACTCACCCTTGAAACGAGCTGGTATGAAAGCAGCAGAGAGCAGTTTAGGCTCACAAACAGAATGACTCGTAGGCTGTGAGGTGTTAGAAATTAGTCATGTTTCAGCCAGTGTTTCTGATTTTGCTCAGCAGTTGTCTGCAGTGCCTTGGTCTCTGCCTGCTGTCCTGGACACTGGGCAAGACAGGAGAGGCAGGGAGTGATGAGGACAAAGGGAGGCCTCTGGAAAAGAAAACCAAGCCCTCTGACCTACCCCACCAAGCGTGGGGAGTGTACAGACAGCGCTGGCAAACAGCCCTCCATGGGCTGGGATTTGCACAGCAAGGGGTCAGAATTCCTGGTGCTGCCAGCAGACAGCAATGACGGAGGCTGGGAAGTGCATGGATGTGGCATTTGAAGGCCCAAGGGGATGTGTTATTGGCACGAGGCCTCTTGTTCAGTGCCTGCCCCAGTGTGGACACCTCCACAAGGTCTTTTACCTTTGCCAGAAGAAAGGAAGGGAAGGTTGCTCCATTGTTCTCAGGCTTTAAACCAGCTTCCCCTCCCTGAGTGTGTGGGGCCAGTGGGGGGCTGCTTTGGTGGTGTTTTTCTTTCATGAGTCTGAAGTGGCTTAGCTTGGTTTTCAAACACCTTCCTGCAGCCTTTCCTTATTGTACAGCCATATACTTCTGCTGGCAGGCAGTAAACCAGCAGTTAAACCCAAATCCCCTTCCGGCGGCCGGTGTGAGCCCCCTGTCCCCCTCCCACTGCCTGAGCTCAGCCCTGCTGTGCTGCTTTTGAACACAGGCCTGCAGAGGTGCACCCCATGGCCTCAGCGTGGGTTCTTGCTGGCTGCTGTGCCCAGAGCCCTGTTTACCCCAGAGCACTGCAGACACCAAGGGACAAAGCCAAGCCCTTTCCTCCCCTTGTTGTGTCCCAGGAGCACATGAAGGCTGCTGGCATTTCCACTTGCTGGCCACGTGAGTGGAGACCCCATGTGGACCCACCACATATGGGATGCCAGCACTGAGGCAAAGTGCACTGAGAAACAGAGGGGGAAAGTGAAGCCAGGGTGGTACCTCCTTGTCCTCACCCTGCTGAACATGGTCTCCAGTGCTCAGGGAGGGAACAAGAGTGTTGTGGTACTGCTGGTACCACATGGGTAATGTGAAGGGCCTGAGCAGTGGGTGGTCTGATTTGAGGGATGTGCAGTGCTGACTTTTCCCATGCACTATGGTGTCTTGGGCTGTAAAGCCTGCTGAGACAGATGGGTGCTGCTGGAGCCCAGTCCTTATCGAATGTTTTTTCTTTCTGCCCAGTAGCAGGTGGCAGGGGACACAACTAGAGCCATGGCACAGCAGCAGAGGGGATGCCCACCCACCTGGTGTGTTCCCTGGCACACCAACAGATGTGGTGCTGCACAATCCCACCTGCAGCTCGCAGCTGGCATGGTAAACAAACCTGCCTTGCAAATAAGAGCTGAGCAACGCTGACAGACCTGAGCAGAAGGGCAGCCCAGTGCAGGGGCTGTGTTTATCCATAAGAGGCCACCTTGCAGGTGGGAGCAGCTCCCTGCTGTGGGAGCCTGCAAAGGGACCCCCACCCCGGGGGGCCCAGTGCTGCTGGCACAGCCCAGAGCCCCGTGCTGGGACTGCTGTAATGTTTAACAGGCACGGGGCAGCTGTGCAGAGCAGGCGCTGCACAGGAGGTGCTGGCAGGCAGGAGGGGGCTCTACAGCCCGTGCTGCAGGCGCTTTCTGAAGTGTTCGTGTCACATCATCTTGCTCCTACTTTTCTGAAACGGCAAAGCCCAACTCAAGTGAAAATCTTCCACTGGAGCTAATGAGAGCTGCACATGTCAGTTCTTTTCAGCAGACGGGAATTAATACAGAATATTTTATCCTTTAAAATGCTGGGCAAACATTATCTAATCCTCTCAACACCCTTCTGGAATAGGTAAATACTACTCTCTCCCAGGTGCAGAAACTAAAGAGGAAAAGTTATGCGATTTGCTTAAAGTCACAAAGGGAATCAGGTGGGGGTAGAGACGGGGGGAGGTTTTAATAGCTTGTGCCTGTGCTTGGGCTCATTATAGGTGCTGCCTCTCAGAGAGTGTTCCTTTATAAGCTCAGCTGTAGTGAAGGGGGAACGCGCTGGTGTCCCCTTAGCACTACAAGAAGTGAACCAGCTGTTGCATGAGTATCCAGGGTCTGTGAGGAGCATGGGCAAAAGGAGGGGCTTTTGGGGACAGGGATTCCAGGGAGCACATGGCTCTGTAAACGCCCTCTCACTGTGAAGTCAGTTAAGTTTCAGCCCATCACCTTCAAGGCAGGACTTAAAACTTGTTTCTTCCAGGCTGAGTTTGCCATGGATGGGGAGTGCCTCAAGGGCTTAGTCCCACGCCGCCTGTCTTTAAAGTGGGTGATAAATGTTGTCTGTGGAGCTGGGCTCCTTATCTTTGGGATTTACATCCCAGATAAGGTGGCGGGAAAGCCCCGTGTGTGCAGACCTGGGAGGAAGGCTGAGCGCTCATCCCAAGGAGGGGGCTGCTGCCTGGGCTCAGCCTTCCCGCAGTGCCTGCTGCTGCCCTCGGGTCAGGGCAGGGGTGTCTGTGGGGCAGCAGTGCCTGGTGCTCCACAGAACCACAGGACGCATCCCTCCTTGTCTTAGCAGGATTTTTAATTGCCTTGGAGCTAGGGGCTTCTCTCTTTGTGCTTAATTGCACCGCACTAGCCTCTCCCTACTCCCATTCCCAGGGTGGGCTGGCTTATCTACTCCTTGCTTCTTTTCTCATCTGTGACCTGGCCAGGGCTTTAGTTTACAGGTGATGGACAAAATTCCATGGAAATATTTGTGTCCAAAGCTGCTCTCACCTGCAAAGGCAAAGGTCACTTCTGTGCCTCCAAACAGTGCTGGGGTTTACCAAGGCTTTGCCCATCCACTGCCACCACGGCCACTTCAGGGCAGTCGCCATCCATGGGAAAGCCCTGGTTTGTTATCCCTGATCCTGTTCCAGATGCAGTCTGAGGCAAGGCCACGTAGCTGGGGATCTGTGTCTGTGTGATGGGTTGCCAGAGAAGGCTCCTGTCTCTGCTGCCTTGTGCCTGGGCTATTTTAATTAGAGACACATGGTTCATTATTTTAAAGAATATGCTTTGCTGGTTGTTTGTTAGGATCTTGTATCTGAGAGTGCTGCAGCTTGTGAGCCTTAAATTAAGCTGTAGGAAGGACACTGAGCACCTGGGGAAGGGGCTGCTGCAGAACTGGAGCCTATTGTTCTCCTCTTGAATTGTGGGGAAGCTCTTTCCCCATGCTGGCTCTTTTACTTGGGAGCCAACTACTACACACGGCGGTTTGTTTCTCTCTCCATCTGTTCCAACTTCAGTTTATTCACGGCTCTGTAGGTATTGTACATTCAGCTGCTTTTTCTTTTTTTNNTTTTTTTTTTTTCTGGATGGGAGAGAGCCTCCCCTTTTCATGGTTCACTTACTCATTTTGAAGGTCTCTGGCTTCCTTGTCAAGATTTCTTTTTTGTTGTATTAATTGGTCTTATATCTATAGTCAGGTGCTGCACGCATGCTTCCCGTGTACACCTTAACCATCTGCCGGGTTTCATCTCCATGGCACCCAGGCCAAATTCCAGCTCTGGCAATGACAACCTGCCTGCCTGCATTTTTCCTGGGCTTTTAATTTGCTTTAGCTCTCTTCTTTTTTATTTTTTTCTTCCCCTGTCCTGACATGCCTCTCCACTCGGTGGCAAGGGGAGGTGATCTGGGGTGGTGAGGGGCTCCAGGCTGCCAGCACCCACCTGGAGCCAAGATGTCCAGCCATGACACAACATGATGGCTGGAGAGTGAAACAGAGAAAACATTGCACTGGAAACAAGATGCACATTTTCAGCACTGAAAGTAGGTGCATGATTCTCACAGGCACACAGTGATTTTTGCTTTTCCCCAAAGTTCTTTCAGGGAGAGGATAGGTAGCTTTCTGGAACTGGTGCTGCTTCTTCTTGCTGGCCCTTCTGTCCCAACAGATCAGCAGCAGTCCCTGTGGGAGGGCAGAGCAACAACTGATAATGTTTACCCTGGCCTTAACACTCCTAGATTCCGATACTTTCAGGATAAAAGCTGATGTGTCCCAGTGATCCCAGGAAGTATTGAAGCTCCAGGAGTCTGGCTGGTGCTGTCGCCTGCCTTATCTGGCACTTTATTAGCACAGCAGTTGTTAGCTTTACAGCCGGGTTTGGGGAGGACCAGACTGGTGTCTGTGTTTGGGAATTGCTCTGTGCAGCAACATGGTTTTCTGGGAGACAGCAGGTTCTTGATACTCTTTCCCCCCTGCTTTTTAAAAAATACTCAACTTCCATTATTATTGAAAAGATTTTCTAATGCTTAAAACTTGCTTAAAAGCATGGCCTGAACTTCTTATTCATTTTGTCTATTTCTTCCTAGCCTGGAAGCTTTCTCTTCTCTCTTGCTAATCCTGTTAATTCCAGTGACAGCCCCAGCCATGGGGGTGAGCCACTGGCAGGGCCCTGCCTTGCCTGTGCTCTCTGACTGGGAGCCCTTACTGTCACAGCCTGGCTCCAGTTGTCACCCTGAGTGCTGTATGGACAGCTGTGGGATGGATGGATGGATGGGGTGGTGCACAGCCCAGAGCTGCCAGCACTCATGGAGAGGGTGGTTCCCTGCTGAGGATGGCAGAAATACCTGCCTCTTATCCAGTCTTTTATAGCAGGTAAAATCTTATTGGTCAAGGGCATAACAGTGGTAGAGACTGGATTGCAAGCAGGGCAGTGATGAGCACAATTTTTTGCTTCAGTAGGCAAAACATTCATGGGACTTCAAATTCCTGGTGGAGGCTTCTACTGCTTTGGAAATCCAAAGGAAGCATTGGCATTTTGGGAATATTCAAGGGAATATTGCCACAAGAAGTTACATCACCTTCTGGTCTTATGTGAGCCAGTGGAAGGGCTTGTCCTTGCAGAAGTCCTCTTACCTGCCACAGACCTTCACTTGAAGGAGCATTAAGCTGCTATAGTCTTAGAATCACAGAATTGTTTGGGTTGGAAAAGACCTTTAACATCATCAAGTGTAACCATAAACCTAGCACTGCCAAGTGGATAAAGTACCTGTACCAAAGTCTGCCCTAGAAAAGCAGCATTGAGCATGGGAGGAAGAAAGACCAGTTCTTATCAGTGAGCACAGCAGTACAGCTGGCAATAAACCCAGGCTCACTGAAGAACCCTGCAAGTCCCAGTCCAACAGTCCTTGCAATATTACATATTATTTTTGTCTTGTGAGGTCTTTGTGAAGATGATAGCCTGCTCAGCAGTGTTAGAGATGCACATTTGTGCATGTAGGAAAGTGTCAGTCCTGAAGCAAAGTCCAAGTCATTGAGGCAGGGGCAGGAGAAAGGAAGGGCTGTGGATCCCATTTCCCTTAGAGGGCATAAGCTGACTACAGTTCAGATTTTAACAGTATTTGGAAGCACAGAGATGTGGCAGGGAGGATTCCCTGAATGCTGCTTGCTGGAATGCTTCATAGCATGACCTTGGGTACATCTCTGAGTGAATAAATATCTTTAGGGATTTGGTCTTTTACTTGTGAGACCTGGGGCTTCAGCACCAACTTTCCAACTCTGAAATGGACTTTTAACCATGGCAGCATCCTTAATTTGCCACAAGGTAAGGCTTCTACACTGAGTCAGATTTGATTGTTTCAGATGTGTGGGCTGGTTTACCAGTGTAGCAGGTCAGCACTTTGCCTGTGTGTGTCCTGACACCCTGTAGCTCTGTGGTGATGGAAAAGCTTGTGAATCCTAGTGGATCTATCACTGCTCCTGTGAGAGACAGAACTGGGTTTTCAATTTTTACAAGGATGTGGTGTAGCACAGAAGAAATTGGGCTTTTAAACTTGGTGTCAGAGAAGAAGGAGTTGGCATGGTTGTGAGCGTTGCCTCAGGTGGGCAGCATCCTGCCTTCCCCAAGGGGATGCTTACAGCAGGGTGCAGAGGTCCCTCCTGGTTAATGAATCTGTCAGTGCTCCCTTCTCCTGCCTCTTTCCCTGTTCCCACAGATCAGATCAGCCCTCTGTGCCACAGCCTGTCATCTGATTTATGGGAGCCATAAACTGCAGAGCAGAAATAAATAAAAATACTAAACACTTAGTTTTTTAAAAGGCCAAGAGCGCATTGAAGTCTTGGTGATAATTTGCTCATAAAGAAATATTATGCTTCAGATCATAATCCCAGGCTGCAGATGGAGGCTGAGGTCTGGCCTGAGTCTCTCACACTTATGCTGTAAAAGGAAGGCAATGGGATGAAAAAAACCACATAACATGTGGGGATTAGGCTCTGCTGTCTTGCTGTCCATCACCTCCGGTGCCTGGGAGGTCTTGTGGAGAAGTGCTGATGTTCTCCAGAAAAAAATCTGTCCTGTGTTGGAAGGACAGTGGGCTCATGGAGGGTTGAGAGGCAAGAAGGGAGGGGAGAATAATAACCCATGAGCAGCAGTCAAACAGCTGAGATTTATAGGCTGTGTGCAAGTGCCCAGGTGGTGCGGTGGGGCCTGTTCCCCTTGGACTGACTGGGGGGCTCTAAATTATCTACATTATCTGTAGTATTCTATCAACAAGGCCAGCAAAACACTTGTTGGTGCTGCTTGGGGAGCAGTTGCCTTTAATAATTGTTGTTGAACACTGATTTTTGGTCAGTGCAGATTGATGTCTCGGTTCCAGGAGGTGAAAACCAGCCCTGTGCCAATAAGAGCAGAGAATCAGTAGATACATGAGCAGGTGAGACCTTCACTGGTGTCAGTGACTGCCAGAGAGGTCTCACAGCTGCCCCAGGCAGGGGCCTGTTCTGGGTGGATAAAATTCCTTTCTGGTTTGGCTTCCTGCTACAAACACTGTCTGTGTCTGTTTACCTACTGGGCTTGCACTGGGGACAGGCACCTGGAGGTTAAAACCAACACATTTCTTCAAAGGAGATCAAGGATTGCACAGCCACTTCAGTGCAGACGTGTTTTCCCCTATCTGATCCTCTCCACCTTACCCTGTCCAAACCACCTATTAGTACACTGCCATCTCAAAAGAATCTTGCTGTGATGCTGGTAGGGTTGCAGGAGAGCAGGGAGGTTGTCAACCATGGTTTTTATTTTTCTTTTTTTCCTTCTGTCCTTTCCTTGTGTTCTGCTGGCAGGAAGTCTACTGGCAGTACTGTCTTGTGTCCTGGACAACAAAAAGCTTAGTGCCTTTCTCAACTCTTCTTCCTAAAGAAACTCTCCTTTGAAAGGAAAACTTTCTTTCTCAGATACACATCCTAAACTTGGAGATGTAGGGCCACTTATAAAGACACTTATAAAAACATGGGAACTGTGAGGAAATAGTAACTTATGGGCTTTTTGTTAGGTTTTTTCTCTAATAATAAAAATGAACAGTTATTCTAGGAATTCTATGAACTCTTTTCTGGGATTCATAACATTCATGAAGCTTACTGTTTCAGCTCTGTTCAGATGCGCTCTTAGCAGTGTTGAATTATGCTCTCCCCAAGGCCTGCTGGCCACGCTGCCCCTGACACGACCTGCTGTGCAGTTTGGGTTTGCAGCGAGAGCACACAGCTAACTCCTGAACTGCTTGGCAAGCCTGTAACTCCCAGCTCCTTTTTCACTGGGCAATTACTTGGCCAGTCTGTTCCCAGCCCATGTGGATGCCTCTTGTTACTCCTCCCAGGGCAGAGCTCTGCACTCCTGTTCTTGTGCATCATGAGGCTGCTGTTGACTGAAAAGCCGAATTTCTCAGGGTTGTTTTGTAGTCTCAGTTTGCTGAGAGTATGATCATTCTTCCAGGCTACACTTAAAATGTTTTTATAATTCCTTGAGAACTACTGAGTTCAGCCTTGCTGCATCTCAAAGGCTTGCTGGCGGTCTCAGCAGACACATGGTAATGGTAACCAAAGGGGCAGGGTACTGCTTTTCAACAAGTACTTTCTTAATTAAAATAAGAAGGCTTTAACAAAAACAGATCCTAAGCATAAGTGGCCTGGTTGAAAAGGGAATCTGAAGTATTTAACTTCCCCCACAAAGATGGCACTCAGGCAGTTCTGGGGTGGTCCTGGGCTAAGCAATGCCTGTGCTCCAGTGGCAGGAGCTCCTGCTCTCCTCGTGCAAGCAGGAAGGTTTCAAACACTCTTCATCAAGGGCATGAGTGTAGTTTAACTCTCCCTGGGGAAAAAAAAGAGTCACTTCCACCTTTTAAATTAATCCTTTCAAGAGTGTTCCCTCCTCTGCAGCCCTTTACAGTATGGAGTACTGTAGGAGAAACTTCACCAGGAGAGAGGGCTGACAAGTCATTTCTCCTCTAGTTAGAACAGGCAGTTTATTTTCTTGGGGAAATCAAAACTTTCAAAACTTCTGGCTGCTCCCGTCTTTCCCATAATGTTTCCTGAAATGTTTAACAGCATCCTCTTTGTCTGTTTCCCAAGGACTGAGTTCCTCTTTGTGGTCAAGGTTTCTCTTCCCTCCTCCTTAGACACTGAGAAGCAAGGGGCTTGTTAATATGTCTTTGCAGGGAAAACAGATGATCCTGATGGTCAAAATGCATCATTTCTTCTGGTAAGTGGCTGCAGAAGTGGAATTTCTTTCCTTTCTGCAAATATATTTGCTTGAGGGAGAAGGGGTGACTTCTCCCACCAGACAAAAGGTCCATTTGTAAGTGTGGTGAGTGTTTAGTGATGCCTTGTAATAGCACAGAAAGGAATCATCTCTGCACTTCCTTCCCACCAGTCCCTGCCTTTGACTGGAGATGACAGGTGATGTGTCTGTGCAGGTCTGGCACTAGGCACTGGTGCCATGCAAACAGCAATGAACATCTTGCTTCTAATAGGGCTGAAACGGTGGCCCTTTATGGGTCACAGTAAGCAATGGCAGAGTGTTCTCAACTGGTGCCAGAAGTGGTTGATAAATCACTGATTGCTCTGACAAAATGTTTAAAAATGAAGAATGCTTCCAGGAACTTTACTTGGGTGTTTATAACTCTGACCTTCACAGAGCACAAGTATTTACAAAGAATAATCCATAGATACTGTTCATTATAAAGCAAGGACATAAACCCCCTTTAAACAATGGAACTGTATGCTTTCTGGACATCTGCAGGTTTGGATAAGCACATCTGTGCATCATCCTGCACTTCCCTGCAGCCTTGTCTGTTGACAGTCAGGCCCCTTGCTGTTACCCACACTGGTTTGGGCAGTAGCTGCACAGCCAATGAAACCTGTTTGGCTTTTTTACTTGTGAGCCTGCAGGGAAGCCGAGGATCTTTGGCTGCTCTGCTGGTGGGGAGGGACCTATAATTGCTGTGTAACCTCTTCTCGCTGGGTAACTTGATCACTGCAACAGACATATGCCAGGGTAAGTAGTGGTGATCTCAGGCCAGGCAGGATTCAACGCATGCCACCTGCTCAGACACTCCTGATTTGATTTTGTTCCTGGTGCCATCCAGCCCAGTGATACCTTTGAAAGACTGCATTCAGCTCCATCCATCAGTGCTTCTCTACCAGGTTTGATTAGCAGTGAGCTCTCACCTTCCTTTTCATTGTGTCCTTCTTGCAGGTCCTCTGTGTGTACCCTCACTGCATTCAGTGGGGTGACCATGCTCCACATCTGCCAGGGTCACTCTTCCCTCCAAAGGAAAGGCCTTACAGGAGCAGCAGATAGAAAACCAGCCCTGGGAACTCTGCACGTTTTTGGAGGTGAGCTGGCTTGTGTGGGGTTAACAGCCTGACAAGAGGCTGGTCATGGGAACCACAGCAGTGCCCCTCACACAACTCCCAGTGCTGGGAGATACAGCCCCGTTGCTCTCATCTGACTCTGCTCTGCCACACTGACTCCACTACCCACCTCTGCTTGTCCAGTGGCACAGTGATTAATTTTTCAAGTGACATCATATATTGAACACTTTAAGTTGGAGGGCTGGAGGTGTAATTAGATTAAGGTACAATTCCAGCTGCAGGGGAGACACTTAAAACATGCAGTGTAATCTGCCTTCTGGACAGAAAATTTCCTCCTAAACCTGGGGACCCTTTCAGGCATCACTTGGGTGCAAAACTGCTTTGTCACAAGAGGAGGAAGGAGCTTGAGGGAGAGGGGTGCAGTAGTTGAGCAGAGGTAGCTTTTCACAAGGCACAAGGTGGTAAAGGAAGCTTTTCTCATGACCCAAAGTGGTGCAGTGGATGTCTCGGAGCAGATGGGCAGTGGATGCTTTCTCTGCACGTCTCTTCTATTCCTAGGTAACCTGCACAATATGCTTTTCAAGTCTGCTGTTCCAGAAGAGCAACTGAACACGTGCTGAACTTTGATCCTGTGAGTGTTGATGTTAATAAGTTACAAACTGACCTGAATGCTTTGCAGGAGCCAAAAGCAGCCTGGGGGAAGTTCTCTGCTTTTCAGTAAGAGGCACCTTGTTATACTTCTTCCCAATCCCATCAGCTTCATTAACACGGGCAGCCCCTCCAAGCTTGTATTTCAAAATGGCTCTTGTATTAGTTCAGCTCTGGGCTAATATAGCCAGTTCTCCAGCTGCTGAAATACCCCTCTGCAGGAACACCAGCTTGGTGCTGGCTTGGGGGAAGAGAGCTGCTGTGTCCCTTTTTGCCTGGGGAAACAGCAAGTGGGCATGGAGCAGACATGGAGAGGCCAGGAGATCTGCCTGGCCAGCAGGTCTTTCCCCTTTCTTTCCCAGGTACTTCCCCTTTACCCCAGTCCTTCCCCTTTCCCTGACTTTTTGAAGATGAAGGCCTTTTGCTTCTGTCTGGCTTTTTGCTTTACCTGCTGTCACAGTCTTCTCTTATTTGGTGGCTTTGGGAAAAACTGCCTTACTTCTGCAAATTAGATGTTGCTGAGAATCTCTTGTCCATAGAACCCAGTATGATTCCTGCTTGTAAAGCACAAATATACTTTACAAGATCTGCTGAGGTTTCACTGTGAAACAGGAAAACTCAAAGAAGGAAGTGATGCTGTTCAGATTCAAGGTTTCTACCTTTTGTTTAAAAATAGAATTTTAGAGTTGTCTTTAGGAAAAATGTATTCCTGAACAAGGCTTGTCTGAGATCTCCCTGTTGGTGGCCATAGAAGGTTGGGGCTTTTTTGCAAGAATTTATTTAGAATTTATTTTAAATATACCAAATACAATGAAAAAATAGGAAGAGAAACTGCACTTTGAACCAGAAATGTCAGAAACTGTTTTCCCAGAACAAGATTGAGAAATGGGCTTTTTAGTTTCATGTTGCCTCCTCCCCATCCCTGTCCCTTGTAGACACCCTCAGGCTCCACTAGCAGCTCCCCTACAGTAAGTGTCTTGGTTCTTGTTGCTGGACCCTGTTGTTCTCTGTGCCAGAGCTCTCAGCACTGCTGTCCCGAGAGCGGGGCAGGAATGTGCTGGGGCTCCTCTGTGGTCCTGGGTTCTGTCCCTGAGGAACGTGCTTTTCCCTCAGTTTGGGCCTTTTCTCTCTTTCTGTGCTTATGTTCCATTGGCCATATTGTTGGAATGACACCCAGATCATTGCAGGGATTTCTGTGCATGGCTAAGATTGGTTGTGTGAGCAGTGCCAATGATGAGCAGTGAGACAGAAGGGCGTGGCCAGGGCAGGCACTGCACAAGCCAGAGGGCTGAGTCCAGGGGAGCCATGCCTCTATGGGGCTCTCTTGCTAGAGCTGATCCAGGTGCTGCAGCTCCCATGGGACCAGGGTGCGCTTTGTCCTTTGGGCAGTGACATGGGCACGGTGGGGACACCGTGCTCCCTGCACTGGAGAGACCTGGCTTTCCCCTTCCCTCTGTGCTGGTCATCCCGATGCCAGCGCGCAGTGGCAGTGGGAGGAGAGCTGCCAATGTGCTGCAGCTGGGGACTGACCCCTCGGGAGCGCTTGGCAATCACAGCTCTGCCCTGAGACAAGACAATCTGGATCCTGCCACCAGCCCTGCAGGACCTGGGGAGTTGCAATGCTGCAGCCACAGACGTGGCTCGCACAGGGGATGCCACAGCTACTGCTTGACAAAGCAGTGGAAGTTTGGCAAAGGTGTCTGTGCTGCTCCTAAGGCTGGGAGAGAGACAGGTGGGGTGGTGGGTGCTCAGCGCATCCTAAAGTCGGTGCTCCCAGATCTGCTCCCTCACTGTCCCCTCTAGCCAGCGGCACCAGCCCTCGGTCAGTGATGGGGGTCAGGGCAGCCCTCACACTCCCTTCTGCAGGACCTGGTGACCATTCCCCATCTCCCAAAGGCACCACAGGGTGAGTCTCTGGAGAGAGGAAAAGGTGCTCGAGAAGGGGCCACCGAGTGCCCCGTGTGCGTGGAGAACTACCCGTGCCTGTCCGTCTGTCTGCAGCCCCTGCAGCCTCTGCAGCCCCTGCAGCCCCTGCTCCCTACCTGCCCGGTGGGGCGGGAGCGGCGGGTGCCAGACGGGCACGTACGGCAGGGCCCGGGTAGGGAAGCTTCCGCACTCGAGGGCTCCCTGCAACAAAGCCGTGTCTGTCCTGCTCCCACTGTTCCTGCCCGTGCGGTTGGGGACCGAGGTCTGGAGGCGCACAAAGGAGCCCAGACAATGGGGCGAGCGGGAGAACTCCTCACACCCATGGCGGCAGGGACGCGGCTTTGTGTGCAGCCGCTGCCTCGCTCGGCGGCGGGGGCCGGCGCTGCCGTCCGCCCCGCGCCGCTCCTTTGTTCCCTCGCTGCCTGCCAGGGTGAGACAGGCAGGTGAGCGCCGCGCCAGGCAGGGGGCTGGCGGCGTGCGGCGGCGGGCGCATATTAATGCATCTCTCCAGCCTGTCGCTGGATGTTCGCCGTGATTCATGAGCCTTCCCCGTCGGATGCGGCCGGCAGGGAGAGCGAGCAGGGAGACAGCTATTGTCTGCCAGGCCTGGGGCCCTGCCGGTGCTGCTCCGGCGGCTGCCGCAGCCCCAAAAGCGCTTCGCACCTTTGCCCCGCCGTCCTTCCCGCCCGGGGTGTCCGTCTGTCCGGGCTGGTGACGGTGAGACTGTCTGGGACAGCCCACGCGTGTCCCCGCGGCGCGGAGCTGAGCTGGAGAGAGGGCAGGTGGAGGGGCAGGCAACTCCCCAAACACCCTGGGAATACAAGGTGAGCAGTGCCCAGGCAGCCAAGGAGGGCTTCTGCAACTAAAACCACTTCCATCCAGTCCCTTAGTGACACCAGAAAAATGCTTTTGGTGGCGCTTTTTTAAAATTATTTTTTTTATGGCTGCTGTAGATGTCACATCACATTTTATGATTGGCTATAATTTTTAAACAAAGCAAATAGGCAGCTGGTGGACAGGTATTAACCAGGCAGCAGTCAGCCTGTCTCGAAAAGGCTGATTCAGGTACAGCATTTGATAATGCTTATGTGGGAAGGGCGTGGATGATAATCCCAGAGAAGAAAACAAACTGGACAGAGTGCACTCCATCATGCTGACAAAAGCCTGAATTGTACATGCTGGGGTGCAAATAGGATTGTTTGCATATTCAGCTGACTCGCTCTTCTCTTTTCCCCATCCCTGAACATAGGTGGTGCCTGAGCTCCCTGGGGAGCTGTTTGAGTTGGGGGGACAACTCTGTGTAGGGGGGAGGGGAGTAAAGGAGCATGTGGAGAAGAATGAGAGCAGAGAGGGTGCTGATTTCAGGGGCTACAATAGAAAGGGCCTAGCTAGTGGGGAAAACGCTCTGGGGATAGGGTTTATCGGACTGAATATAGAAAGCTACAGATAAGCATGTCTGACAGGCTTCCTTTTATATCCCTGACATGCAGTTTATCCCACTCTGAACTAGACATTGGCTCTCCAGAGCAAAATCAAGGTCCAAGGTTTGATTTCTTTTTTTCCCCTTTTCTTTCTTTTTCTCAGCTGTCAAGGAATAAAGCTGAACTGAGGGGAAAAGGAGCATTTATTCATAGAGGGTAAAGAGAGGAAGGCTGAAATGAAGGATTTTCTCCTATGATAGCACTCCCTGAGCGGTAAACCCCACCTCTGAGTTTCCAGTAAATCTATTGGGAGTACAAAGCAAACCAATCAAGAAATGTCAAGGTGTATTTACTGTCCTATTAACCTGGTGCCCCATTCCCTCTCTGGCACAAGCTGGCAGCACACAAAGGTGCATCTCAGTGCTCTGTGCTGGGGAGGGAGCATGGAGCTGGGGCAAGGTGACCAAATGGCTCCTGACTCCCACTTCCCAGCCATCACACACGGAAAGGAGGTGCTGGAGGTGAGCCTGTTCTGGGAACAGTGGTGCTTAGGGGCTGTGCCAGTCCTTTGTGCTGTCTGCTCTCAACGAGGCAGAAATTTAATTGTAACAAGGAACTCGCACATGCTTATCTGCAGCTGAAGCCAGAGCAGTTTCTGTTAGAGATCACCTAGACTTGACTGCTGTCAAATACTGGCTGTGAGATAGGTTTCCTGAATGCCATATTTTACTTGGTGACACATGTAGAACTTTTGGAAAGGGGGTTTTTAGAACAAGCTTGTCTTTAAGGTTTTTGCAGGTGTCTTTTTTCTTTTCTTTCTTTTTTATTTTCCTTGTAAAGAGAATTGGGCAATCACAGAATTTTGATGAAAGTTTCCTCTTAGTCTCTTGCTTCATAGCCCATGGCCATCCTGAAGAATAAAGGAAATGCTGATAAATTGGGTATATTCCCCATCTAATGTTCCTCTATGCTGTCCTCAGAGCATGTCCTGCTCCTAGTTCTCTGTTAACTTGTCTCTGCTTATAACACTCGGTACATAAAACACAACTGGGCGCTTTTCGCTCTGATTAAAATCATGCTGTGCAATAGGAAATACAAATTAGCTCTGGCCTTTGGGCTCCTGACAAGTTTCCAGCGCTGCTTTCAACACCACAGAGATTGTGTAACTCCATCTGTGCGTGCTCTGTGTGGTGACGTCTCCCCCTCCGTCATGAGCTGGGCTGGCTGCCACTCATCCAGGTTCAGCTGCTAATACTTCAAGCAGCTTTTAGAACTGAAGGAGGAAGAGATGTTGCCAGCAGCTGGGTGAAATGCAGAAACCAGCTTTTCCTTGCCAGAGCACGATGTGGGAAATGTTAAAAGGAGGACGATTGCCCAGGTGATTCTCCCAGTCTTGATGTTTCTGCAAATACCTCCCTTTTGAATGAATGACTGGGGAGTTCAGCACAGGAGAGCCAGTGCTTCAGTACAAGATTAACCCCTGAAGGAGGAGCACAGTAGCCTCTTATTCAAACTACAGCTTAAGTTTGTGTTGCCGTGAAGCGCACGGCACTTTCCTGCCTCCTCCAGAGGTTCAAGCCAGGCACGCTGTGTTACATCATTTCAGCGTTGCTCACAGAAGGGCTGAGGCTCCAGCTATCGGATCACGTTTTCAGCAGAAACCTTTTAAGTCTCGGCGACTTCCTCTGAGGATGCTGAAGCAAACAGTGCCCAGACCTGTGAGTGAACAAGTTGCAAATGACATCGCTGCTCTGAAACGCTGCGTGGGCACGACGTGGGCGAATGTTCCCTGCACTGAGTGCTTTCTAAAGGTCTCTGAAGCATGAGGCATGACTGAATGACTTCTGTTTTCTTTAAATGATGAGTGGGAGAATTCTGAATCGTTGGTCTGCTTTTATTTTTGTTAAATGTGTGTGGGCTGACAACATGACTCAGTATTTTCTCTGCAGATGCAAAGATCATACTGCCAATTCTGGGTATATTTCAGACAGTTTCCTGCAGAGAACTGGAACAGTTTTTCAGTCCAGCTTTGCTTTTCAGCAGCCTTAAGCCTGTTGATGTGAAAATAAGTGATTTTAAAAATGAGTGTTTTGCCAAAATGCACATAAATACACTGAAGAAATGACCAAACATGGGGAAAATCCCTCTACTCTCATGTTTTCCTAACAGTTTATCTGATTGTTTAATCACTATCAATGTCTTATTTTTCTTTCTGATTCTCCTTAGTCTGAGTTGCTGCTGGGGCATCTCTTTTCCTGCTGGATATCATCTCTGGTGTTTATTTGGCCATCCATGTCCTGCTGGGTGACAGCCACCATCCTGTGACTGATGGTTGTAAGTTCTCTCCTCCTCCCAAGAGACAAGTAGGCATATTTGTGGGCACCTGGATGTGGTTCAGCCAGAAGTACCAGAAAACTCCCCTTTCTCCCTTCTGGCAACCTCCCTGCCCTGCTCTCCCTTCTTTATCCTCCCTTTATGCCGTGTACAGTATATGGCATGTGCTCTGGGAGATACACAAAGCCAGGCATGAGCTTTGAATGCTGTTATTGTGCAACAATGAGTGCCCTCTTCTCCCATATCCTCTTCTCTACTAATGGGCAATGTGCTGGTGGTTATGTCTTTGATAAGAATAGGTTTCTTGCTAAGACCCTCACCTGTTATAAGTCATAAGCATTCTAGAGCTACCAATAAACCACTTTTCCCTGCTGATGGCAGCTCTGAGTCCTGTGGACCTTGCTGAAGGTCTGTGAATGGCTAGAGAATAACACACTAGTGGATGAAGGATGTTGCACAGCAAAGGTTATCTGTGAAGACAATGTGTCTCTAGATTCATTCTGTAGAGCATGCAGAGTGAAATGAATTCCATACACTCTGCTCATTTGACTGCTAACTTCAGCCATGGAAGAATTCCCACACTCTCTAGCAATGGCCTGATGTGACTTGTACTTAGCACCATGACCCAAACCTCACTATGATCCTGGCTCCATACTGGCCCATAGAACAGTGAGCTGTACCTGACCCAAATATGCACAAGCATGTATTACAGTACTAGGCAATTGTATCATTTTCCTATCATTCCAGTTCTTCAGTCCTAAGATCTTCTTCCTATTCCTGGCACTTTCTCTACCTTCCACTGTCTACCCACAGCACTATTTCACCCCAAACTTAAGCCCAGCATGTCCATCATCCCTACAGACCTCACTGGAAGCCACTTGACGTGGTTGACTGAAGTGTCTTTGCAGGTTCATCTCATAATGACAAGAAGCGGGTAGCAGGACTTATAATTTCTCCACAATCTTCACATTATTCAGGTAGAATCCTGCACTTTAAACCCTTTTTACCTTACAGCCTGATTCCAGCCTTAAGGATAAACTATCAGCCAGCATTCCTCCAATCACAAGCAGAAGCATTGTGCCTTGCTGAGTACCAGCACTCAGGCTTGTCCTGAAGAGCAAGCAAAGAAATGGTGCTCTTCACTCCTTGGTGCCCCAATCTCTATCCCTGACTTTAGTTTCTGAAGATCAGTGAAGGTAACAATGCTTGTTCCTTACAGTCCTGTACCTCTGGGTGCCGGAGCCACCCACCCCTGCCAGCCCCAGCCCAATGACCATGTTTCTAATGTTTTTGCTGGAATCCAGGCACAGAGATGGAGGCAGCCACTGAGACTTGCTTGGTGTATAAGCTGTAAGTTGTGTTTTCTGGAAGTTGGGCTTGATGGGGCAGAGCATGTTTTTGGTGGATTTTAGGGTGAAAAAATTATGTTTGGGCATTGATTGAAGGACTAACTGGCTTGCTCAGCTGCTGAGGGGATGGTAGGCTGGGTACAAGATGGGGCATGGGGGAGCGTGACAGTGTCTGTACATCACTGAGCAAGCAGCGAGTCGTAGTCTGTGGCAGTGATCAGTCTCCTTTCCTAAAACAAACTTCATTGTTCCCATCTACTTAATTCTCACTGCCCTTCCACTGGCTCTTCATCATTGTCTCCATCCTTTTTCCTCCGGCTTTTGGATTTCCAGAGTTAGCAGCTGCTCTAGACCTGGTTCTTCGGCCCTCCCCAGCCCTCTGTCATTGCTGCCTTGTCTATTCTTTGCAGGCAGAGCTCAGCAAGAGGCCAAGCATATGAACCCTTTGCTGCCTATTAGAAGGTGGTCTGCACACTACATTTCACATTGGTGTGTCTTGCTGGTTGGAAGACAAGAATGGAGAGTCCTACGGCCTCAGGTGTCTCCAAATATTGTGTAGCTGTGAATAATGAGCTTGCTTCTGAAGTTTTTTTGAGATTGGCCTTTAAACTTGCTTCACTTAATTATTTACGTTCAAGGTAGGTGTAGCATTTTTTATTTCTGAACTGTGTTTAGTAAGATTGTCATACAAAAGCTCTCCACTTTTCTGGAAAGAATACTTATTAAAAGGGTTTTATAATGCTATGGTGTGTGGTCTTCAGCTTTTCTGAACTTTTTCCATGTTCCATTCAAGTACAGTCTACTGTTGTTTGAAAGACAGCTTGGAAAGAGAAAAGCTGACAGTAGGTCAAACTGAGGGAGGTGGAGCTGGTTTATGTCACTTTTTTTTTTTTGCAACAGATGAAGTTGGTATTCCCCACCTGGGGAATACCAACTTAAGGTGCAGCAGACTGAATCACTAACACACCTTGTTCTGAAATAAATCACAGTGGCAAAAAGACATTGCTTGTGGCAGTAGGCAAAGCGCTTATTAAACAGCGAGCATTACTTTGCATGCTTAAAAAAAACCCCAAAAAACAACACAACAAAACAAAAGCCAAAAAGCAAATTTTTTCCATAAGCAAGACAAGTGAAGGGCAGGTCCCACAGGGTGCTGAGACCAGCCTGCTTCCTCATTCTTTGCACTCTCACTGATGGGTTGCTTTCTTCTGTGTCAACTGAAAACTTCCTCACCCAACCCGGTGGCGCTGGACTCGCCCTGAGCCTGGCCAGGTTTCCTCTCCATGAAGCACACGTCAGGCAGCCTCACCCCTTCCCTCCTGGGAATAGCCACCCTATCCCCGTGTGCCTCACCAAGGTGTCCAGCCAGTTTGTCGTTTGCAGACACTTCCTGATACACAACATGTACGCATTTTTATGGCCAATTTGGATAAAGACATCACTCCAGCTGGCGACTGCGGCTTCCAGATAAGACTGAACTTGTGAAACTGTAGGAAACACCCAAGTGGGGAGCAAGGAGTTGTCCATTTTCAGACTCCAGAGTGGCTACATCTACCTACACTTTGTTGCACAAACACAATAACAACTCTAACTGGAACAGTTCTCTTGGTAGTTGTTACATTATCTATACTTGATTCTGCAAGACTTTGCAGGCCCTACCATTAAGAAGCAACTTCTTGCATGTGTCTTTGAATCAGACTAATAAAGGGAAACAATATTTTTAATGACAGACCTCTTGGTATGTATTATTTCCTGAAACTCTGAAATTGTCATTTGTTGCCTTACTGATTTTCTTACCCCTAATTAATTTTACATCAGCTTTTTATAAGACCGATGTGTCTATGGCCCCATTTTGAGTTGCTGAAGTCCTGAGGTGTGTTGGAAAAGTAAAGAGTATTGAAACCCACAAACAACGTCCTGCAGGTCAGAACCTTGGGTGCTTTCTAAATAGGTCAGGGTTTGGTTCAAGAATCTGGTCTTTCTTGAAGATATCCTTTACACTTTCTTCATTTCTCTGTCTCATTTTCCATTCAGTCACAGAGCCTGCGTGCTGGATTTATTTGTTTTACATTTCTTTGCTGTCCATTTTGCCCCCAAATCATCATCTCAAGTTGCTTGTCTTCTATAAATGTTAACATTAGCAAGCTTCACAATAACAGTCTGGAAAGGAAACATTTACTTCTGAGCTTCCCTCTGCCAAACAAACTTACAGCGTTTGCTTTTTTGTGGCTACTGGTGGTTAAGGCCATGGCTTGTAAAATTATAATGCTGTAGGCAGTGTCTATTACAGTTATGATCACTGTAACATGCACTTCAGCGTATTTATTGTTTAGCTTTTAAATTGGTACATTGTGGAGGACATGGCTCTCCATTCCCTCGTACTCCATAGGTCCTTCAAAAACTGCAGGAAAAAAACAACTGTTTTATAATCTACTTTTTTGTTCTCGATGACACATAATGAAAGCATCAGTGTTACTTTTGTGTCCTGAAAGAAGGGGTGACAGTGTGGAACAGAACAGTGATGCACGCGTAGGCAGAGTGCTTGACAAGAAATAAACAGAAATAAACGATTGCAACCCCCAGCTGGGCAGCAAGGAAGCACTGGCCTGTCCAGGCTTCCTAAAATCAGACGTGCCTCGGGGAGAAAGCACAAGTGCACGTCCTCGAGCCTTCCGTGTGTGGAATTCGCTTTGTGAAAACATTTTTCAGAAACCGCAGCAAACGAATGCTAAGTCATTGATTGTCTGTGCCCCGTGGCTGGGTCTTCAGGTGCTGAATCGCACAAGCAGAGTTCGGCAGGGACCCAAGGACACCTGCACGGGCCGCCGTGCCGAGCTGCCGGGCTGAGGCCGGGCACGGCACCACCCTCGCTCCGAGGGGGCTCCGCCGGCCCCTCACAGGGCTCTGCTCACAGGGCTCCCCTCACACGGCTCCCCTCACAGGGCTTCCCTCACAGGGCTCCGCTCACACGGCTCCCCTCACAGGGCTTCCCTCACAGGGCTCCGCTCACAGGGCTCCGCTCACAGGGCTCCCCTCACAGGGCTCCCCTCACAGGGCTCTGCTCACAGGGCTCCCCTCACACGGCTTCCCTCACAGGGCTTCCCTCACAGGGCTCCGCTCACACGGCTCCCCTCACAGGGCT
>VXBR01000476.1:426051-725912 GCA_013400215.1 Cisticola juncidis | reverse complement strand
TTGGGTTTGGTTTTCCTTTATTTGTTTTTCTATTTCTTCCCCTCAAACGGCGAAAGGCAAACGCCGACAAAAAGTAGGTTGCGTCTCTAGGTGTTACTTAACAGTAATTGTTACACGCTGGTGTTTTCTTGCCACGTTTTCGGACGAAAGGAAGGCTCGCAGCATTTCAGATGTTTACTTGTGTGTACGTCGAGGTGATTTGTTCTTTGTACATGGGCTTCTCCCGGCTCGANGTCGGAGTTGTTTGGGTTTGGTTTTCCTTTATTTGTTTTTCTATTTCTTCCCCTCAAACGGCGAAAGGCAAACGCCGACAAAAAGTAGGTTGCGTCTCTAGGTGTTACTTAACAGTAATTGTTACACGCTGGTGTTTTCTTGCCACGTTTTCGGACGAAAGGAAGGCTCGCAGCATTTCAGATGTTTACTTGTGTGTACGTCGAGGTGATTTGTTCTTTGTACATGGGCTTCTCCCGGCTCGAACTGCGGAATAACAGAAAGTGCGAAAAGGGCTTTGTAAACCATAAAAACTGGCAAAGCAGGATTGTTGTACCTTAGAAACAACCTCCCGTTAATGTTTTTAACTAGACTGCCACTACTCTCACCAGTAATGTTGTTCAGCGCGAGACACACAACAGCTTTTAAGGTTACAGCAGCTTAATACAAGTTTGTCAGAACTCAGTCACTGCCTGCAGTAAAGGTGCAGGCATCGCCTGAAGAGTTTGTACAGTTACAGGTTCTTTCTCAATCCAGGTCTTTTTCTGCATTTGTGTAGTTGCTCTTTCAGAATATCCTGGCAATTGCTCAGGTTCCATCCAGGCTTAACTTAAATGCCAGCCTTGTGCGTCAGTGTTGCTGGGGCATGGGTGGACTGAGTTTCTGAAATTGTTGTGAGGAGGAAAGAGTTGCCTGATCCCAAGGTGGGACAGACTACTTGGTAGCTGTCTTGGATGTGCAAAAAGCTCCACACGGGTTCCTGTGGTTGAGCTCTGTCATGTAATGGTTAGAAAAAGCCTGCTAGCATTGAACTGCCTTGATAGTCTGAAACCCTAAGAGTGGAAAATAAGCAAGCAGGCCAGCAAGAGCTGGCAACAACCATGCTGCTTTGGGATTTAGTTGCATACTCACCAGTCTCATGACTAAGGGGCAGGTTTTTGGGAGATGTGTTGCCTCCTGCCAGCTGTGGTCTGCTCTGGGAGTGCCTTTCCCCTTGCTTTAAGAGTGTCTGAAGACTGTTACACAGCTTGTGAAAGAAAACACACACTCTCAAATCTTGACAGTTTTGGTGAACTTCTTCGTTTCGTGTTTTCTTGATTTTATTTTTTTCCCCCTGGCTGGCAGAATGGGCCTGATGAGCTTCTGTCTTAAGAAACATATAAACCCAGGCTGTGGTGTGCTAGCATGATACCTAGCGCATGTTATTGGATTAAGGACTCTTTGCTGCCTTCCTGTGTATAGTCAAGAGAGTGCGTGAACAGTACAGTGGAGGCTGTACAAAGTCTGTTCTGACAGATTGTTACTTAGTCCCTTTAATTTTTTATGTGATTTTTTTCCTGTGTGTTCTTCTTGCACTCACTGTCTCCAAATGATTTGTACTTTGGTTTGCTGTTATCAATATATTAGCATTATGGGATATGCATTTTATTACTTCTGGCAAATATTTGTGTTAAAGCAAATGTTTTGTTGTGCCTGGCAAGGCTGTGAACCTGCATTGTGGGTTTCAGTTACTCTCTGAGTGGGCCTAACATCCAGCCACAGTCTGGTGTAATTACCCCTTATGAACAAAAGAGCGTAACGCGGGTGCCTGTGCGCTGTTTGAGGCTTCCTCGCCTTCCTGAATGGCTTGCAAGAGTGCAGAAACTACAGAGCTTTAGATGTGACAAACTGTCAAAGCTTTCAGATGGGCAAATCCATTTATGTTTTAGACAATTTTTGTGTTTTTCCCATCTTTTTATCTGCTTTAAATGAAAATGTCACATTAAGCTGATTCTCGCTTTCTGACTTGTCTAGAATCTACTCCAGCTAGAATGTAGCATAAAAAGTCCTTTATGCTGCTCTATATATTCAACTTTTTCTTGGATCTGTTCCATAGCTCTTGAAACCTCTTTAATTTCTTGGTTTCATCTTCAAATGATATGTATCGTTCTGTGATACTTCTTGTGCTGTCTCTGCCTTCCTTCATTCTTTGATGCTTTGCCTCAGTTATTAGGTTAACGACATGCTGTCATCTTTTCTTGTTTGTGTTTTTTGCTGTGATATATTCTGTGCGTAAGTTACACATCTTTTTTTAAACTGATCTTGCAGTCACCTCTGTTCTTGAAATATGTTTGTGAAGCTTGCAGAAGTCCTATTGAAATTTTTGTCCTCTTTTCTGTCCATGATAGATGTACTCAATTAGATTGATATGCCTTGTGTAGATGTGACTTATTCCTGTACACTAGATCTCAGGTCAGAACAAACCAAAGTTTAAGCATATAATTCAGTTTTTGTCTGCACAGTGTAATGTTGTCTGTGATATTTCAGGAATAAAGTACTGTAGAATTGGCCTTTTGAAGAGGTTGACTTGGTAAAGCTGCACTGGTACTGTACTAGTTGTAAAGGAGTGTGGAGAAGTCAGTCAGGTAAACTGAGAATTAAAAATGCAGGTGGCCCTATGAAGTTTTTCTCTGTTGCACTTTTCTGGGGATGTTTTGTTTCTTAGTAAACATACAGTGAACTTCTGACATGTCTCAATGATGAATAGGTTAAGAAATTATCAAATGTGTCCATGTCATTTACAGATCTCTGACTTTTGAAACACCTGCAATCTTTTAAATTTATTTTTTACATTACAAAAAGGGTTTTTTATATTAAACAAAGGAAATGTTTTACTCTTTAAAGTTAGAGCAATGGGGCATAAGAGAGGGAAAGCATCCTTTTTTGTTGTTCAAAATTAGCAGTTTACCTGAAAATTTCATAATAGTGTTAACTTTGGTGTCTTTGCCCTCAAGGAGAAATTTTTTTATGTTACAGAAATAAATACTTAATTTGAGTAGCTTAGAGAGCAGGCAGGGAAATACAGCACTAATCTGTATGTAGTGTACATATGTACATGCTTCTGTTGCAAAGCAAAGTCAAATTGATTAAATTTAAATGGAATTGTTTTTAAATTGATAGCTCTTGCTCTCAGGATTAATTCTGTATTTTGTATAGTCTTGAAAGGATTAACTTTGCCCTTTCCTACAGCAGTTCATTGGTGGTATTTTGCCATTAGGTGTTTGATGTTTTTTACAGCTTTGTCATTATTAGAAAACATTTAATAACATCATTTGAAAAGAAAGGTGATTCGTGTACTGTTTGAAGATTATCATTTAAACTGCAGATGCCTTGAGGCCTTTTTTCCTCACATGGAAGAAAAATTTCAGTGCTAAAGTCACATCTGAGAGAAGTTCACGTAGAACATTTTTTTTCTGATATTGTATAGACTTGAACATGTCTTTGTTTGGTCTCTGAAGAAACACAAGACTTCTCATCCACTCCTTAATATGATCTCAATGTGAAATCGTGGTTTCTGTCTTACAGCTGTTAGGTTGTGTGGTACAGGTCTGTCTGAACGCACTGATTTGTACTCTGAAGGCAGGCTTTTTCCTTAAGAAAAGAAGGAAATGCATGTGCTATAGTGACTACTTTTCCTGAATTGGTTCTTTGTTTTGGAGCTTTATACATGAGGTTCTGCTCGATGGGCTTTGCCAACTCTTTGCTGCTGAAAGAGGCTGTCCCGCTCCTGGCTGCATGCTACTATAACTCCTCTTGTGCTGGTTCAGTGCTTGCCTGATTGGTAAATCAACTCTGTGCAGAAAACTGACAGAACCCATTCTCTTGCTGGGTTAGCTTTTTGTTGGGCTACTGAGCTGAGTGGTCTTGTCAAAGGCTAGGATGAGTCCCAGAGTGCTGCAAAATGCTTGAAGGAATGTGTTGTTGGGAATGATACTGGTGGGAAAAGACAGAAGAGTTGCTCCTTTTTCTACCTCACTGCCCACTTTGGGATTGATAGCTCACCCGGTTTTGTAGAGCCATGTTTGTGTGTCTCAGTCACCATGTGTGATTCTGCCCAGTCCCAGTTGCTCATCCAGTGGGGTCCAAGGGAGTGCAGACATTCCCAGTGCAGCTGCAGGAGTGCAATGCCACAACATCATCTGTTTGCAGGGGTAGATGAAGCTCTCATATCTGTCTTGGAGCTGGAGGACAAGGCATGGTGATGCTCATGTCACGGAACATGGAGATTGCAAAGAGACTGTTAAAAATGTTTTCTGGTCTGTAAAGACCTGTTTACAGAACATTAAGGCCTTGTAGTTAGAAACATTCAAGAACTTGAACTGAATCAACAAATCCGTGTCTGGTCAACAGAGCTTTGGTCTGGCACCAGAGAACTTTCAAGCTGACTTTCTGGCTCTTGTGCCATGTATAAGGCTTACATCCTTCATGTGGCAATTTGGTGGATCTTAGGGAAGTGTTTCAGACCTCAAGGGAGAGGTAATCTGTTTAATCTTACTTTTCCTTGGCTTAGCCATGTTTCCTCAGAAGTAGGAATTTCAGTCCAATGAGCTGTGTACCCTCTGCCAAAGAATTAAGTAACTTGAAGTGACTTCAAGCTCTTCCAACAATACAAAAGCTGAAACAGTTTTGGTTAAACTGAAAAGAAACTAGTTATAATGAGGATGCTAGACAAGTACTTGTATAACTGAGTGTCTGTTTCCAATCCTTTTATATTATTCATTTGGACAAACCATTTTTTTCCCCTTGGTTCCCATCTGTGAAGTGGGAAGACTTATTAATATATATTAAAGTTTGATGTGTTCTCCCATAATAAGCACTGAAGAGTTGCAAGTATTCAAATCGCTTCAATTTTTGAATCTGTGTAATAACATGTAGAATTGTGTGCAAGTTTTTCTCTTTTAGTTTTCTTGAAGAACTGGCTTTATTAGAAGTAGGTGTACTTTGAAAGTTAATGCTCCTTTCCTTGAGAGCTGTAATTTTGTATTTTTTTTTCGTTTGTTCTGGAATAAAACATAGTAGATGTTTCGCTTATGCCTTCTGATAAAGAAACTAGGACAAGAAAAACTGAGAGAGTGAGACAACTGAATGTTACACAATTCAGCTTTTAAAATTAGAGTCCAACAGGATTCTAGTGAGTTTCTAAACAGTTATTAAATGGTAATAGTTCTCATTTCTAAAGCACAAATTAATTATTACCTTTCCAGTGTTAGTTAAGATAGAGGTTCAGATTTAGTCATTTAAACACTACCTCTAATTTTCTGTAATATTATAGTTGACCTGTATTTTTGGTATAATTGTTTTTGTTTTGGCCATTCTTGACTGTGCAAATGAAGGCACTGTAAATATTTGTGTAATTTAAGTGTGAATTTTTTATTATCTAGTTAATTTATGATGATTTTAGATTCCAAAATGTCATTTGTTGATGCTTATGAAGCACTTCAGGATCTTCCTTTCCCTTTGATATGTTTAATACATAAATGATTTGAGGAATTCAGATGTTTTCAGAAGGCTTTGTTTTGTGACTTCCGTATGTAAAAACTAGAGGTGAGAGGAGTCTGATTGGGGAACTGCTGCTTGGTACACCTAATTTCTGTATGTACCTCTTGGATGCTACAATGCAGAACATGAAATATATTATTTTTGTTTTAAACTTACCTTGATCTGTTGATAATGATGAGTTCTCTTAGAGAAACACATTGGCAGTAAAATGACTTAAGCCTTACAGTGGAGTATCACTCTGTTAACTGCCAGTGGGCAAAATCACATTAATTTTGTTTTCATTCTTCATTTGTGGTTTCTAGCTTTTCTTTTTGTGGATAGTTTTCATATTCATTAGCAGATTTTTTTTTTTTTATGATCAGTGCAGTTTCTGTGCACTTTCTGCATCTTTTGAAAGATCATGCAATAATACAGTGTCGCCATTCTGGTCACAGTCTTGTCACATTCTTGTGACAGTTTGCACAAGTTGAGCCAATACTCCTCATGTAACTATTTGTACATTCCCTACATCATTGTAAAATAAAATACCATTGTCTCAAAACAACTCTAAGTGATCAGTAAAGATTTCTGTAGGTACAATGCACATACTTGAAACCATTACATGCTCAAATTTTACCTTCGTCTCACTGCTCAAGTATGAAGATTCAATTAACAGCTTTGCTATTGCTTTATTATCAACATATGAGAGATATTTTAGTGAAATATATAGGTTTTAAAAAAGCAAAGCTATTTTTCATTTTGTCAGTCTTTTCTAATGTATTATAATGTTAGCTCATGAATACACAAAACTAACAGTCTATGGAGTATGAATCGTCTTGAGATGTCTGCTGTGTGGTGGTAATATGGATTTATGTGGCTGGTAACCCTCGTCAGGTCAATTCTGCTTTTGAATGGAATTAATATTTAATACTATTTCCTCCATTACTTCAGCATTAACTAAAGTAGACTTCAAGACTGGTGTTTCTTTTTGAAAATACTGAATTCATTGTTGCTCAGGCAGGCATAAATGCTGATGTTTGCCACAAAAACAAGAAAGCTTTTTTTTAAAGCCTCCTACATTACTCTGTCTTAAAAGCCAATTGGTGTAAGTATGATTGTTCTAGATTTTTAATACATTGTGGTCTGAAGTCTATTTATTTTCATATGAAACTGTCAGCTGACATTGCAGCTAGGATGGGAAATTAATTTCATAAATTTAATTGTGTTTTTTCCATTTACATTAATACTTTATTCACTTAAAGGCTGTTAAAGCACTTTTTGTGAAAATGAGTGCAAGGAAAGGTGACTCTCTGAGAAATGGAATCTTTGATATTGAAGCTATGTGGTTGCTCTGATCTGTCATTCTTGCCACTTATCAGGCAGTATTTTTTAAAGAGAGTGACATTTTTCTTTTGGAATATTGATGTTTGCCAATAAACTAAGTCCAAATCAGATAAATGAAGAGCAGCCAAAGAAATTGCTGTGTCTTATTACCCAATAGTACGTGTAAAACCTCTGGTTGTCTTGCTCAACATACAGATTTTTAGTTTGGTTTCGATAGCAAAGACATTTGGATCTTTTCACTAAAGGATTACATCATGCTGTTGACTTGCAAAACTTGGTGTTAAGAACAAGCAGAACAAGAGAAATGAGGTGTTGCAAGTCAGCACAGGGCTTTCAGGGGTACTGCTGGGCACCTCTCTGAGGTGCAGAGTGCTGTACGGAGCAGTCTAGGAACAGCACCAAAAGCAAGGTAGCTGTGCTAATGGGGCACTGTGCCCAGGGAAATATTAACAGTCTGCCCCCTCAGCATAGTGTTATCCCCTATTTCATGAAGGTGTGCTGTGTTGGCATATCACAGCCTCAAGCCCACTCTGTCCTAGATGTTTCTCTGTGCTTCTATTGCTTATATAACAGAGGACCAAAATCACATCAAGAAAACAGGTGTGCATGTTGTCTCTTAAATCTCAAGCTATGTTCTGACTACAGTGTTTGTCTGCCCAGAGGATGCATCAGTGTGAGGCAAAGGTGAGCAATGGCTTGCTGCCTCTGAGGCTGTGCTCTGCTGTGTGAACAGCCAGGACATCGCAGGGTGTCCCTTTGCATCTCCTAACACTGCAGTAAAGTGTGCTGCCCTGATGGAATGAGTATCACTGAAGTAGTTTAGAGTGCTGTTCTTACTCTCGCTAAGAACGAACGGGACAGCTGTAGTACTGAGTGATTGGACTGATGTCCTTGCTGAAAAGTGCTTATTTAGCACTTAGAACTGAGTGAAAGCAGATGCCTTGGCTGTACCTTACACTTCCAGCATGGTCAGCTGGCTTGTGCTTGAAGCATCATGAAACTGAAGGCTTTAGCTATGAACTGGGGCTAGGAGTATCATTTGAGTAGATCAGAAATTGCAGAAGCAAAGGTGCAGCTTTGGTTTTAAGACCTTCTGCAAATGTTACCTCCTGACTTTTATATTTTACCAGTAAAGGCAGATTCCAGTTTCCCTTTGGTTTTTGGAATTGATGGCTCAACTAGCATTGCGGGTGAGAATATACTGTGCGTTCTAATTCCTGGTCCTTATTGGTGGAAATAAAGTTATTGCGTAATGAAAAACCACAAACCCTCCACTTCAGAGAAGAATAAACCTTTTTACTCCTGATCAGTTCTGATACTGAATAGATTTTTCACTGTAAGAGAGAACAAAATCTTGTATATTAGTGGAAGGAAAATATCACTGTTACCAGCATTAAGCCTCTCAATGTCAGGTGCTGTTACTTGCTTCCTATGAAGATGGCCTTGCAAAGTGGTCTTTTCCTGAAGGCAGTGCCTTACATTAAAGAAGAGGTCTGACATTTCTCTACAACCCTGTTTGCTTATTGCACGTTAGTGCTCTTGTGATTGTTTCCTACCCCAGCATATGAATGTCAATGCTTGTGTCTAGTTGGCTGGATCTTTGTTTTTCATAGGGTTGCAGTGTGTCTAATTCTCTTTTTTCCTTTGTTGTCTGAAACAGTGATGCTATGTGGGGACTGGGACAAGGAAATGAGCCAATATCATGAAAAAGTGGTAAAACATGAGAAAGTAAAGCTTTAGCCTTTCATTATGATCAGCAAAATGATTTTGAGCAAACATCTTGTTTGTCTGGAATAAACTTACACAAAACGGGCATGGGTACGTTTACACTGTGTGATTAAGAATGAATTTAATGCATGCAATACATTCCTTACTGCTTTTGATGCACGTGTGCTGAGAAGGGAGGTGAATGCATCCCTGCAGTGTGTGATGGCAGTTACTGGTGCTAGCTACATGGAAAATTCCCAGGGAGTTGCTGGTGGACCACAGAGATCTTGAAGCAGTAAAGCCTCTATTTGCAGTTTTCCACTCCATTCCAGGGCAACAATGGTAAAATCTAACATGATTTTCATGACACATTATTTAATATTTTGAATAGTCTGTTTTTCTGACTTGTTTCCCCCTTTTTCTTTTGTTCCTTTACCACTAATAAGACATTTGCAGATAGAAGTAGCATATAAGTATCTTGGTTAACCTAGTTAGGTAAAATTCTATTTCTTATGCCAACCTGAGGAAGCTGGACAAGCATCTTTCTGGTTTGAACATATGCATTGGTCTGAGCCCATCAGCTTTCTATGAAGCTTGTGCACCATGATGCTTTGGAACAAGTTTTTTTGCTAGGAAATGTGCTCTATCCCCTTAATATGCTTGCCATGTGTTAAGAAGAAAAACTGTAAATCTCTAAATGATCACTGTTGGAAACATACTGACTATATGCCAAGAGGATGGGAGTAAAGTAGATACTTCCTTTTAAAAACTGTACCAGACACAAAATAATTGAATGAGACTTATGGTTTTCAGGTGTCTGAAAAACTGGAACTGAGATCAGAAGATTTTTCTGTTCACATGGGGTATCTACAAAGGGGGTAAGCAGCCTTGTATAGAAGAGTCTTGTAGGTAAAAAAGCTGGATGGAGAGAAATCAAGAAAGTAAAGACAATGCAGAAGAGAACTTAGCAAAACAAAGAATACGTGGAGAATATTAACTTGTACTGCAAGAGTGTGAAGTTTTAAATTTGAACATGAAGTTGTGACTGAAAAAGCCTCTGTACTAAGTTGTCTGCTGCAGTGACCAGTCACTCTGAAGTGATGTGAAGAAGATCCAAGTTCTAAAGCAGCCAGTGGGCTTGGTGGTACTTGTTGATACAAATGCGTGGTTGAGTTTTTGGTTGGATGGAAATTACTTTATGGTGTGCAGAACATATGGAGTGATGATGAACATTGATAAGAATTTAAAATGTAACTTTCAGTATTTTTCTCTGAATGGAATCTAACCTGAATCAGCTGCATCAAGTCTAATATTAATTACTGCATTTTCTGAAGATAAATACATAGTTTGAGGTTGTTTTATGTACCTCTGTGTCTTGAATTGCTAAAGGGGAAAAGATGTCTCTAAAGAAAGCTGACTCTGGGTGTATTTAAATTGACATACTACAAATTACATTGTAAGGTTAGGGAATTTTCACTCTTCAAACAGCTTGATTTTCTATTTTAGTATTTTTAATTTCAGTTGCTTTCATAGCCAGTGCTACGTATTACAAACAAACTGATAAATAAACTTTTCTTCTGCAATTGAATTCTAAGAAAATAGTTCACATTCAGCAAGATATCAAAAAGCCTTTCATAAAAGTCTCTAGAGATCATTGACCTCTAAATCTTTATCTAGGAAACACTTCTGATAAAAGATTATTCTTCTGTCAAGTATTTTCTACTTTTTGCTAATTATCAAAGAGGAACCTCTTTGGCATTTTCACATTATGTTAGTGGAGGTTGTAAAGAAAAGCAAAGCAGCAGCATCATTTTCAAGCCAGAAAAGCAGCACCTATTAAGTGATACTTATACTCCAAGAAGCGTGGCAGGTCTGAGGCAGGTCTTAGGCAAATTTCAAGTCTTTGCCAGTTCCTGAAATATTTGGAGAAATGGACAGTTCTGCCTTTTTAAAAAGGAAAGCAGGTGCATTCCTAGTCCAGGGCATAGACTACTATATTTCTGTAGGAAGCGCTATTAAATCGGAAGACTAAAGAAAAGTATTAGTATGTCTTAAGACTTGAAAAAGGTTGTGCTGTAATCCATGCTCACTTTATCTATTTATTCACTAATATCAGGAGCAGGGACCAGAACTTAAGATAATCTTGTCAGTGTCTGAGGGTTTTAACCAGACCCTTGTGCTTGCGTCATGTTACATTCTGTTCAGGGGCCATAATTCTTGGATGCTCTTCTGGGGAGTCAGAGGTCCTAAGTGGGGGAGATAAAGAGTATCTTTACATGAAAAGTGAGCTGGAGGTGAACATCCCCTGAGATGTGTGGGCTTGAGCTCTTATAACCTGAATAAGCACTGCTGCCATCTGTGTTGGAAAAACAAAGTAACTTCTCCCTTCGTAACAACTTTTCAGTGCTCAGCACTTTGACAGCATGGCTTGGACACCAGGGAGTGTGGCACATGCTGGGTGGGAGCACAGGGTGAACACAACAGGGAATTTTTCTGGAATTTTTGGGTGAAGCGGTGAGGTGCTAGCTCAGTGTAGGTACTTCTGAGGTTAGGTTTCTTCTGAATTTAAGTAGGCTTTAGGGACCAGCATCTTTAACTGGATATTGCCCTAATAGCCGTACATAGATGAATAATTTCTTTTGTGTTCTTGCGAATTTTTTCCTCCTGTGAGAGGGATTTAATTTGCTTTAATCTGTGGCCATTTGTATTTGTCCTGTTATTGGGCATTGCTGAGCAATGTCTGTTAGCTTTCCCCTTCCATCAGGGCAATTTTCACACATTGGTATTTACACACATTGGTAAAGCTGGAAATTTTCTCCCAAAGAATTAATTTTGTATTTTTCACAATAAGTGAACCATAATGTCTCCTGTAATTTTTACAGGAATAGTAAATCAGTATTCATCTCCAGGGGACCTTTTGCAATAGGCTCTCTGCTACCTGCTTCGTATTTTTCTGTGCATTTCTTTGAACATTCTTGTTGGAATCGTGGGAATTTTGTCCACTATGAAAAATAAGGTATTTTAAGAGATACATATATGCATACTGTACATACACTGATATATGGATAAAAATCTTCTTTTTTTCCCATATAAAAGCACTGAAATTGAGTAGCACAGGCTGTAAAGTCACGGTTACCTCTAAAAGCATTTGTGTGTGTAATTTAGATTAAAACATGTGGATTTGTGCTTTTACAAATACTTTAGAATACTCTAAACAGCATACGATAGATCAAAAATGGTTTTGGTAACCTGGATCTGAACTCATAAGAATTTTAGATTAAAATCAGTATGTCAAATTGTATCCAGAATAAAAATAATGGATGCAGATAGAATTCAGTTCTGATGTAACTCAACCCTCAATCTCTTTTTAGCTTTGTTCTTCACTATTTGAAGTTTCCACATGGTCTGGAAATTACTGTGCTTCATTAATTCCATCTGAAGAGGATTGAACAGTTAGATTTCTGTAGCTAGATTAATGTGTAAAAGTAACTTCTTGATATGTTATGGACTGCAGGGTGCAGTTTTGACCAGCATTGCCCTCTGGACCTCTATAAGCAGCTGAGAATCCAATAAAGATTTCTAAATTATAGGCATTATCTAGTTGATTGAAGGAGCTTTTTCTGCTTACTGCTTTGCCAGCCAGCCAATGTAACATCTGATATTTAGACTCATTATCTGTGTATCTGAAACAGTTTGCTTGTATCATAGCTTAAATAGAAGTTAATGTAATCAGATACTCCATCTGCTTTTGAAATGAGCATGGTGAGCTAGAGATGAGCCAGTTTTGCTCTCAGATTTCTTCAGAAATGAAGCATCTGTCTCTACTTGCTATTGACTGCAAATCTATTTGCCTTATACAAGTAAGGTATTTCAAAGCTATAGGAGCCATCGTGTATTTTTTTTGTGTTGTGATTAGAAGAAGCAGAAATTATTCAGCTTAATAAAAAGCTTGCTAAAAAATTCCTAGCAATGTCTGAAAAATATTGCAGGCTGGAGGAAGAATTACTCAGTTAAGAAGATGAATTGAAAAATGTTTTGATTTGATTTATGTTTTTCATTTTTTATTTTTCTTAAAGGAGAGCTATTTAATGTTGAATTTTGAAGGCAAAAGAAGCTTGATTTCATGTATAGCTGTAAAGTCTTCTATTGTGAGTGTTAAGTTACTTAGTAGATGGCTCCTTTAAAACCAATCTGGGTAAGAAATTTTTTAGTTGGGTGGTAAAATGTTTCTGGTGTAAGGAGCCAATTTAAAGGTGTATAAAGCAGGCTGAAGAGAAGTTTACTGTTGCTGCAGTCTATAAGAGGCAAACAGATACACAGTAACCCAAGAATAAGAGACTTGCAGCAACAGAGTTTTAAGGCTGTGCTAACACTGGTTGCTGGTGCTAGATGTGGGAGACAGAAAAATGTGCCTCCTAATGTTGTTAGCAAAAAGTCCTATTTTCAAATCATTCCTTATATCATTTTTCAGTTGAAGTGGCACAGTTTAAAAACAATCATTAGTGTCCTAATCAATGCCTCAGGCCAGGAAGTCATTGTGGGTTTGTTGTTGTTCGCCTCCAAATCTTCTTTTTATCACTTAAGATACTTGACAACAAGACAGATCTGATGGTGTCTACTGCCAGTGTTACTCAGGATGTCGTAAGCTTTGCAGACTGTGTATTGCATAAAATAACAGTGCTGATAGTACTTGTCAGGCTTCACAATCTTTTTAAACAGCTCATCTTTATTAGGCAACATGGTCTTTCTAAACAACTCATGTTTATTAGACAACCAGAATAACCAGCTTGTACTCTCTCTGTAGGAGTCTGCAGTCCCTGCACTTTGTAGATGAGGAACATTCAACACTTCTAGCTGTTGAGAAGGAGATGGAGATGCTGAAGACATACCAAAATTCCCAAATGGATTAGAAAGTGATTAGAGTGCAGATTGCCTAAAAGGTGGTTGAACTAATATTAGAGACACTTGTTACATAAAAATTATATAATAAATGGGTTTTTTTTGAGACTATGGTGTAGGTAATTATGGAATTTAGAAACTCCTGAGGGTATGCAAATCAGTGAGCACGCAAGAACCATTGCTGAGATTTTGTTTTGATCAGTCTCTAAAAACACAAGTATCTTCTGACTTGAATGGTCCTCATGTGTCTCAAACTAAAAGGTGGGAATTTAGCTGAAGGTTTGTCCTTTTGATACTCTCCTGCTTTATGGAAAACCGTGTTTGATGTGGTTTAGAAATGTAGCTTCCAAACTGTTTGGATTACTTGTTTTATAGTTTCTCTTGTATTTCAGTGTATTACTGGAAAGAGTGTATTGGAGGCAACTAATCTATTGGTTGAGGCATAATGTCACCCACCTGCTGGGTACTTGCCTCAGCTACTCTGGTAGCTGGAGCTACAGATAACTGGGCTCAAGGAACTGATTAGATATTCATCAGAGAAAGACTGGGAAGAAGCCAGACTAAGACCATTGTGCTAAGAAACCTTGGGTCATATATGACATCTAGTGCCAATGCATGTCTCTCTTGGACTCAGTAATGCCTCTCTTGATGTTGTGCAGGGTGTGGGATTAAAGCTGAGGAGGTTGTTCAGGTGTAGGCAGGGATGCTCCCTGCAGTCTCATTGGTAAGCTATTGGCAATTTATCTGTTACACCACCTAGTTCTGAGTCTTAGTGAATAACGAAGTCCCAGCTGTAGGTCTGGCCAGGTCTGGTGACTTTCACTGCTGAGAGGAGCAGTCCTACTCCCCATGTCCCTCACTCCAGCTCATATTGTCCTCTTCCCTCTCTCATTGATTGCCTGTGACAGTTGCCCGGCTGTGCTGTAATCTGACTTGATAAACAGCCAAAGACTGGCTAGGTTAGTTTCTATCGGATCAGTGAATAAAAACAGGTTGCCTTGTAACCAGGCAAGTGTCAGGGCCATTGCAGGGAAGGGAGTGCTTGCTTGGAACAGAAAGGGTAACCTGCCTCTTCCAGTGGCTGCAAGCCATTGAATCAATGCCAGCTATGTCATGTAATTACTTCCTAAGATTTGTTTGTCATTTTGGACTGAACCTCAATTTCCCTTCACAGGATGTGTTTTTATAATTCTATTAATTTCTGTCTTTTTTTCTTCCCTTCCAATGCCCTCTTTCTTTGAAACAAGTGACTAATATGTCTTTCCTGTGTATAAAAGGCCCTTGCTCTACCTGCTAGGAAACTACACTGGAAATTGAACTGAAATTCCTGTTGATGAAGTCAAAAGAGTTGGTTGGGATGCAAGTAGATCTTAAAACCATACAGTATGCAGTACTTTATTGAGATGGCTAGTGAGAAGGAGTCTGGACATGACAGTCATGACAGGAGTCTGTGCATAGGTTGGAGCTGAGGAATATTGGGACAAAAAGCTGAGAATCTAGAAGCTGAGGAAGGCAAGTGACTGTTGACTGTATATCAGAATTGTTAAGGTCAGAAAAGACCTCGTAAGATCATTTGAGTCTAACCATTAAACTATCACTGTCATGTTCACCACTAATCCATGTCCCCAAGCACCACATTCATGTATTTTGAACACTAAGAGGTGGTGATTGCATTTTATATATATATATATATATATATATATACACACACATTTAACTAGGGGCATGTAATAAGCAGCTTTAATTTGCTGTGTTAATGTTGTCATAGTTCCTTCACTCCTAAATGGGTGAACGTTTAATTAACTTGTATACTGATTTCCATTTTTCACCCTTTTGTTACCTCAACCTTAGGATATTTCTTCCTTGTTTCTATTGGGGAAATAGTGGTAGCAGTTTTGGGTAGTAGTTTGTTCTTAGAATATAACCACAGAGGCACTCAGTTAAGATGTCTGTTTCAAGATGGGTATGGAGGCAGCTTCAAATGGTTGAAGATTTTGTAGTGTGATTGGGGTTTTTTTGTAGTTGCTGTTTTTTTGTTTTATAGAATTGAGACAAGAATGTTAATTCTGCCTTTAAACTCTCTGATTTAAAGGTATTATTTAAAGTACTTAATTTTTGCCTGTTTTAAGTTCAGTTTTTTTTTTTTTTTTTTTTTTTTTTTTTTTTTTTTTTTTAAAAAAAAAAGCACAATTAGAATAACCCTCTCTGGGAATTGAAATAAGCCAAATTACCTAAATAAGATGTTGTTATGTGTCAGGACGCTTTACTAGGTTCTGTTTTATCTTAGAGGGGTAGAGATTAACTGTTGACTTGGAGCCTTGAGGAGGAGATAAAAATACATACTTGAAGAACTTTCTTAGTCACCTAGAAAACCATTGTCATTAGAGTATAGAGAAGCAGTTATCCTCTCTTTTTGTTTTGCCCTTTCAATGCCCTATTCCTCTAAACCAGATAACATAATATGTTTTCTTCTGTATGTTTAGGGCCCATAGTACTTAATGCTGCTGTTACAGACTGTGCATTATAACCAGAACTGAAATTCATGCTGGCTGTGGTCAGATAAATCGGGACTCCAGAGTTCCTAGAATTAATTGAAATCCAATGTTAATCCTTTTTCCTGCATCAGTTGTGGGAAGGACAGGATAGTTCTCATTTATTTCAACAGTCTTCAAGCTGTTGCAACTTCACTAAGACAGTGCCTGAAGTCAGATTGGACTATTGTTCCTTCTTCTCTTTGGTGTGTCAGTTCTGGCCATGCTGAGAAAATGAATGGAGAAAAAGGAATCTGAACTGCTGTAGAGAATCTTTCTGAATTCCTGAGCAGTGCTTTGCTTCATATGTGTAGGGTTACACAGATTACTGGTTTTGAAGTGCTAAGAAGAATTTCTTCATGTCAGATCAATGTATATTTTTTCTTTCTTTTTTTCCTACAAATCTTGTGTCATGGTTCACTTCCTGGTATCATCTTTGTTTTTCTCAATAGTTTCACACTGAAGTAAGGCCTTCAGCTATCACAGCTGCTTTTAAAATGCCTTTTCCCCCCCTCTGCTCTCACTGACAAGTTGTTTAGTTTTGAGGTCTGCTGCAATTTTCTTAAATGTTGTGTATTTGATTATCTTGAGGCAGCTTATTTTGCCAAAATCTACACTAGAAGATTCAGGTTCCTTCAGATCTTCATGTCTGTAAAACACTGTTTTTAAAATGACCCAAACAGAATTAATTTGAAATACTGTTTTAAAGCAGCTTGATTCAATCAGTCTGGTTGGGAAGAATAAGTAAAAATCTCATTTGGCATAGGAAGGATGAAGAATTTGCTATATGCTTAACAGGCAATACTAAACAGAAGGAGTCCATCAAATTACTTCAGTAATGTTAACTTGGCTCTATCAGGAAACTGTCAGTAGGAAAAGTAACTTCTCATAAGGCCACTACACATAATACATGATGGTGGCTGCCATTATGGATTAACCTGGACTGTGTGTCTCTTCCTAGAAGTCGTACATTGTAGTGAAAAGGTTGTTTGACCTCAGTGTGTATTTTTGCAGATAAAGCTGTTTGGATTTTCTAAGCATGCAATTATTTGACTTCAGTTTAAACTGTAATTTGACTTCATTTTGCTTAAATTCCTAATAGTTACAAAAAATGCTTGTGTAGAAAATCAGCTTTCCACACAATCTTTTCACCAATAATTAGAAATAAGAACGTGTTGATTATACCAAATATTCAGTTGTCAAAGTATTTTCTAAGTAATGACTCTCTCTTACCTTCATTCTAGCAATTTAAATGAATTAAACTCACTGTACTGAAAAAGCAGGTCTTGGAAAAAAATGTGTTGAGTTTCAAAACCATACCAGTTTGTTTTCAGACTAGACTGAAGGGAAGAGTTGGTTTACAAATAATCACTGTTTTTTCTCTGAGATTTGAGGTAACATAATTATTATGTTGACTATGTGGCTGCTTTCTCAGTGCAGGTAGGGGGTTTGTTGTATTTGTAACTGAATCTATTTCATTATGTAACTCGATAGCTTTGTTCCATTGACCATAATTTTCCTATTAGGTTTCTAAAAATGGATTTTACATTTCAAAATCCATTCTTCAGAATTAAGCTTTCGTTGACAAGATGTCATATACTGATTTTTTTTATTTTAACCTCTGTGCTGTAAGGGAGTGAAAAGCACTGTTACTTGAGAAGGAAATTATGCAAGAGTGTTGCCATTAAATTGCCATTGTCTGAAAGGACAACACTAGCATCACTATCAAACTTCAGGTTTATTTCAGAAGGTGCGAGATGTCTGAGCCTTTGGAAGGTCCTTTGGAATTCAAAATAGATCATATACCTGTCTGCATGTTTGTATTACTGCAATACCTCATTTCAGAGAAACATTACATAATTTAAAAGCAGTAGAGTTGAATTACATTAGGGAAGTCTAAACCTATGTAATGAACATTAACGTTTTTAATGTGCAATTTGATGGTTAATCATAAGTAGACCAAGGCCTCTTAGGACTTTGGAAGTATCAGAACAGATGTGTCTGAGCAATCAAAGGTCAGGGTCTCATGTATATTATTGCATGCAGCATTGTTGTTCTTGGGATTCCTATCTATGTTGAAGGATGATGCAATATTTAATAAGTTTGTATATTTTTAGGTGTTTTGAGAATTTGCCTCACATGTCATTTTTCTGTCCTTTACAACTTTGTGGAATGTGTGTGAGTGAATGTGTACAAAAACTATGTAAGCTGTTGGGCCAACATGCATATATTCTATATCTATCTTTAAAACATTGTGGATTTGTTGGTTGATTGGATTTTTTTTTTCCTGGAGAAAATAGGTAACTTTGAGAGAGGGCAAAGTTTGCTACAGATAGAAAAACAGGGTAACTGCAGTTAGGCATGTTCTTTGGGTTGTGTTTATATCAGTTGCTTCCTTTTAAAAGGTATTTTGTTTTGCAAAGTGAATATGGCAAAAGCAAAACCTCAAATATTTTTATACTGAGTGTTTTTTGTTTTGTAATTTAAGGCAGTAATTCAGTGTCTAGTGTACAGAAGTTTGTCACTTTTCAAAAATTATTTCATTTCTGAAGTAAATCCTTGTAAGTTTGTTGTGATTCCAAAACTGTTACCATTCTTATTATGGTAAGATGAAGGGATAGTGGAAGGAAACACCAGATTTTTCATGTTGTTTTGTGGTTCCTTTTGGTCTGTTTTATTTTCTTTTGTGTAAGTGCATGCATTTTGAAGGATGGGGCTGAAGGGGAAATGTGTCTAGCCTAAGGTCCAGATCTTAAAAGCTCACAACACTTATTTTAAGTTTTAAATTCTTCTTCAAATAAATTTCATTTTTTCATCTGTTCTTGTGTTCTGGGATGGTATGGAGTCTGCCAATAGTATTGTGACTGTCTTTCTATTCCTAATTAAACATTTTAATATTGTCCCATAACAAGTGGCAGATGTGGCTGTTTGGTTGTGGCAGTAACATCTTTAGTACTTCCATTGTTTCAACCTGTAAATATTGCCTACTTGGCATCCTTTCCTACTTGGAAAGCATAGGCTTAAATTAAATGACTAACCAGAATTCCTTAAAATCTGCCACACAGACTTCCTACCTTATACTTTTATTTGCATTATTGGGATGGAGTAGGAGAAGCTATTCTTTGCATAACTTGCAAGCTCACTAACTAGTTTTGGCAATAATTACAATAGGTTTTTTGGGTTTGTTATTCTCAAACAAATTAGGACTGAAAGCAGCAATTGCAGACTTTGTTACAGGTAAAATGAAAAGTTTGCTATATTACTTGCCTCCTGTTATTTGCTCACTATATTAATAGAAATAATTCTCATCCTTGGTGATTTGAAATTCAATATTAAAGCTTGATAGTAAAAAGTATATTATCAGCATAAGATTGCTAAACAGTCATCTCCTTATTCTTTAGCAATCATTTTTAGAAAGACAAAGTAGAAATGAAGTAACAGAATATTTTCTTTCATCTATCTTCTTGAAAATAACATTGTTATATATATCTTAAGCAACTGCATATAAGTGTAACACATACCATTTTATTTCTTCTTTATGGAATCCTACCGGTAAGGTTTCTAAAACCTATCTGAAAAGTGAGTTGAGTAGCAGTTTTTTTTCTTTTGGATCAGCTTATGGAATTCACTTGTCATGTGGCTGCCTGATGGCTTAGATCTGGTGAGAGAAACAGTGGAAGCCCATGGTCAGGCAGTGGGAGGAAGGAGGGTGGGACCTTTTATCAGCAGCAGCAGCAGCTATGTACAGTTTATTGCTATGAGAAACTGGACTCTTCAGTTTGGGGACAATTAAGGGTGTCCTGTTACTAAAGAGTCTTTGCCACCTCCAGCATTGCCTTGTTCCTGTCCTCATCACTGTTAAGATACAGCAGAGACTCACTATCCATGTATCTTGGCAGTTCTGTGGGTAACTGGAAATTGAAAAAGGGTTTTGGCAATCTGCTCTGTCAGATAATAGGAAACATGCCTATACCCCTAGTAATTGTCTATAGCCCTGTATTCTTGGGAACAGGCAACATGCTTTAGTACTCCCAGTATTTTTCCACTCTTCCAGGATTTTTGTTCTTTTTTTTCCTACTAAATGTCAATACTTGTGCTTTTTTCCTCCTTTTATGGATTAAGCCTGCAGTGCTCACTGAGGCATATCAGGGAAAGGTTGTGGATGATGTGGATGCAAATGTGGACATGAAGAGCATGTGCTGAGTGCTTGCTCAGAAACAGCATGGTAGAGATAGAAGAAGGTTGTCCACAGTGAGAATATAGGGGGATCTTACAAAATGTAATTTTTAGTAATTTTGTAGATTGGAAAAGATACAAGGCTTTGTGCTTAACTAATCATACTAGCAAGAGCCTCTAACCTGCATTTTTGCTCCACAATGATGACAAAAAAGTCAGACTGTTCAGGTCAGACACTGCCAAACCAAGAGATCTTGGGTTCTGAACTTCATGTGTCCCAATGATAAATAAGAAACTTTTAAAAACTGGCTCAGTTTTGAGCTGTAAGTCAACATCTAATTGTAAAATAATTTCTATCCAACATATCTGTTCAAGAAGTAGTAGACATGCCTGTGATGGCCTGTTCTGTTTCCTCATCTGCTAGGTGAAGCTTAATAGGTGCAAAGTATTGTGTTGGTGTGGAGAGGAGTGGAAACCATTGTGGGAGACATCCTAAAAAGTCCAAGTGCATCTAGAAAGATGAGCCTGTTAGATTTGCACATGCTGCTGAAAGAAGTGGAAAATGACCTTATGGAATTGAAGCAGTAGGGGGAAGGAACAGAAGAGGGAATCCAAGAGGATGATGTCCCATGTACAACCTAGCTTCTTGACAAATTACCTCTTTTCCCTGTTGATGGTGATTCATCTGTTTTCTGTCGTCCATTTATTAGATCATTGAGAATTGTTTACATCTCTCAGTTTTCAATATTTTGTTCTCAATATGCCTCGTATACAGGAAATCTCAGAATTTTCCTAGTAGAAATATCTTCCTGGTTTAATCTAGGAATTAAGCCAGGAAAATGGGCATCCACACTTCACTCATTTCTTGACTTTTGTAGTGCTTTTTTTGTGTAAGCATTCCCTTTTACACTGAGAATTTTGTATAATGGTAGGGTACATATACTACTTGTTTTGATAAATTAGTTTTTTAAGTAGTCATATACCCTTAAGAACACTGAAAATAAGGCCTTTGATCAAGAGTGCTTTGGATTTTTTTTTTTCTTAAACTGGGATTCTTTCATTCATGCCAGCAAAGGCAGTTAAGCAATCTCTAAAATGCTGTAGTTGTGCTTGATAATATCAGAAGCAAGGAAGCGAAAAGCCAGGCTGGATTGAGAGTAAGCAGGTATTAGATGCAGAAGGTGCAGCAGCCTGTGTGGTGACTGACATGGATCCAATATTTATTCACACTGCTGCTGTAGGAGAGATGTGCCAGGTGCCTTTGTTGGCTTACAGTGTACAGCCATGCAGTCTCTGGGGATAATACTTCCTGTGACTGTCATATCCAATGCAAACTCCTTGTTACAAGACATTCCAGCATAACTGTGAAATAGTTGTTTAATCTGTCATTCTGAATTATGGGTACTCATCTCTTAAAATCTAAATTAATAAAAATACTGAGGAGGAGAACAGCCTCTGAACGACTTCCCCCTGTGCTGTGAAAGAAGCCTTTTTTTCCCGTTACCAAAAAGCAGAAGTCTACTGGTAGTTGTCAGAAGGTGAAGTTCTCTTCCAATTGTTTTTGATTTACACTTGCTACTTTTACATAGCTACAAATGTAAAATGATCAAATGGAAAGCTGATACTAAATCAAAAACATGCACATGCACCTTCTAGTGAGACTTAAGTTGGGAAAACGGGTTCCTCAAAGTTGTAGTAGCAAGGGATTTCTTCAGATACCAGGGATGGGCATGTTCTTGTGTGTGAAAACACTTGGCACTTCCCAAGTCTTCTGCTACCTCTTGACCTTCCCTTGATGATACCTTGGGAAGTTTGGAGTGTCTGACCACTCCAAGACTGATGTAATGGAATCTATTTTTAACTAACTTCTTTCTACTTTGCTGCTCCTTCTGGAGCATTGCAAGTAAAATTTGGCCTGGTTAGCCTTTCCACCTTCATGAACAGAGTTTAAGGTGTATTTTTGCATAGTCTTGTACCACTGATTTTTTTTTTTTTTTAATTAGTATTATTGTATTTTATTGTCTAATACTATAAGCCTTCCACTGTTCCTGGGGATTAGTCTGTGACCTCCCTGTAGGAGATGAGCAATTCAGAAACAGGTAATATATACTCAAGACATTTCAACCCAAATGGATTGGGTTGATTGCAAGGTGAAGGGTAATAATATTTCATACAGGAAAACATCAGTGGATTGGGAGTGTTGCAGTGTTTGAGTATGTTAATGTTTTCCAGGCTCTCTGCTACCTCTTGGTGACCTTGTTTTGACACTTGAGGTCTGAAGTTGCATTTACCACAGTGATTGATTGCTTGCTTGTAGCCAGAGTGATTAATGTCAGGTTCATCTGTGTATGTTGAAGAAAGGGACGCAGGGAAGCGACTTGTAATGGTGCTGTGTGTGATTGATGCGCTCCGTGGCATCCTTGGCAGTGCTTGTTCATGCAGGTGCTGGCACCTCGTTTGCCCTTTGCTTCAGTCCAGCATCTGCTGCTGGATTCGCTTCCATAATCTCCAGTTAATGTTTTGTGTTTCCAGTGCTGAGTTTACAGGATCAATAGTAGACTGAAAATGTTTGCTTCCTTTATTGAATGGATATTCCAGACACTATAATACCATTCCAGTCTCTGTATACAAAATCCCATGTGCCTTCATGAGAGGTTATGGAGTTAATCGTTAGTATTAAGCCTGAAAATTAAGCTGAAATTCAGTTATCTGTAACATTCTGTAAGAGACAATAGAATTAAGATTCTTAAATGGAATAGGACAAATTGTTGTCAGAGCTATTTTTACTATATTTTTATGCAAAGTTCTTACTGTTAGCAAGATAATCTAATTGGAATGATGATGAATGTATCAGATAAACAGCAAGAAAAAGGGAAGAGAATAAATGAAGTGCAAACTTGATCAAGATACAGTTCAACATAAATATCTTTAGCTGTTTAAAATTAGGAATTTGGCTAAAATAACGAGATTGCTAAAGATGTATAAAACTAGCCTTCTGATTTGAGGCTTTTAGAGTGTACATTTTTAAATGGTTTTCTTATAATGCATAGGATTATGAGTCATTCATCTATTCTATAAAAAGAGAGAGAACACAAGCAGAAGGAAATGGGACATGCATTTTTAAAGACTGCTTCTGCCTTCCTTTTTGTTTATATGTCAGCTGGATTTTCATGTAACAATGATTCTTGTAGCTGTGGTCTTAAAGCAGATGCTAAATATTGCAAGAATTGCAATGAACTATGGCAGCTGAGTTTTGTATTTATATTTTAAAATAGTATGCATATAAGAGAAGCTAATTTCTGGATTTTGTGTGGTATGTAGGGAGTGGGGAAGTAGAACTAGCTGAATGTTTAGAGGGAACTCAGAATGCCCTTCCCGTTGATAGTTACGTGGAGATGCTCTTCAGTTTCAGATTGGATTTGCTCATTGTGCTTTCAGTGCTAGACTGTTTCTTGTATTGTTTTGGCAGCATGTACTGACACTTGCTGGAGCGTGTCAGCAGTTTTGGCACAAGGCTGCTGAGGAAAAGACTTTGTGTAGCTGGATCATTTCAAAGCTGCAGTGTTTAAGCACTGATTGCACTTGATATGAAATGGGTTACGTGACTGGGGTGCTGTTCCAGTTCTTACATTGCTAGAATGCACTGAGTGTACATACCTAATTTTAGTGTAAATGTTCAGGGTTGTAGTCTTTTTTTCTGTATTAACTGTAAAGTCAGCAATTTTGTAAGTGTCAGTGAACTTTTCAGAGGACGAAGAACTCTGCCAGGATTCAGACCAGCAAGCAGGGATTACTTGTTTTTTTCCTTAAGAACTTTGTGCAAAAGTACATGTTCTCCAATTAACCTCTAGTGTTTCAGCTTCTAAGAAAATGTACTTCACTGACTTTAGAATTGTATTGTTAAGGTATCAGCAGAGCAGATGCCTTGTCCTGACTGTTGTAAAGATTTTGCTTTTAATCACATTTTGACTGTTTAAGCTGGAAAAAAATATGCACTGAGAAAACATTACATCTCTCAAGTGCTCTTTAAAATAAATTGCTGCTATTTTAAACCAAGAACAGTTCTACTAATTTATTTCTGTGGTCACTTGTGTAGCTTACGAAGCCAGTTCTATTGTAAAGATTTCAAGAATAGCACCAAAGTATTCTTCATTAATTTGGCTTGGGGAGTAGGGGGTCAGTTATGTGCTTTTTGCAGAAAGAAAAAGAAAGGCAAGGAAAATATCTGTTATCTTTTCTGGAAATTAACAGTACATAAGCCTCAGATGTTTTTTTTAGCTTATAGCTTCTGTGAGGAAATTGCTTGAATGTTTTGTATAAACTGTTTCCTGTAATTAGGATCAAGGTTTTGGGGGGTAATGGTGTATGTATTAGAGATTTGCTCATTTTTAGAGGAGTTTGATTCTTGTTTCCTGTTCATGATTTTTTTTTAATGGCATTCTGTGTTCAGTGATAAATTATGACTCCAAATTTATGTGGCAGCCCAGTAGTTGAGATAATCTGGTATCTCATTATCATTTTGTAGAGTAAGCACGTTTTAATAAAACCCTAAGATTTAATTATTTTTTAGCTTGAAAAGTAAACCCTGTGTGCATTCTCATTAACATGTAAAAAATATTTTTCCAGCTGCGTTGGGGTAGAGGAGCACCATGCTGTTGACATTGATCTATACCATTGTCCCAACTGTGCAATTCTCCATGGACCTTCTCTAAGTAAGTATGGGTTATTCAGATTTCATCTTACATGTTTGGACTGTTTTCTTGCCATGTTCGACTGCAAAGGCCTGTTCAGAAGAATATTCAAGATGAGTTTGATTATTTGGAAGGTACTGGTTCTACATGACTAACTCTGAGCTTTTTAAAAACCTGCAAAACAAACAAACCATCTTGAAAGATTCCCTGATGTAGAGATGCAGATGGAATAAAATATAAGGCACAGCTATAGATTGGAGAAATCAAAGTGCACAGAGTTATTAGAAAACAATCTGGACTTGACAGAGAGTGAGAGAGTGAAAACTAGGGAATCATCATTAAAAAAAAAAGAAGAAAGGAAAATACAAAAGATGGTTGCAAGGTTCCTGTGTTTTAATTACCAAAGTTCTGATAAATACCTAGGAATGCAACTTTGTAAAAGTGTACAAGTTGGGTGTCTTCCCGTTCGTGATGGTTGTAGGTTACACCACAGTAGTCAAACACGACTTTTCAACAGTGGCAGCAGAATATGAATATCCTGGGAGTGGTGTTTATTTGTGCTTTTTCGTTGGTGGTTTTTGATTTTGGTGTTCCCCCCCCCACCATTTATGTTCTTGAAAGTTACACAATCCCAAATCTCAGGTTTCTAATTTGTAAACAAGGTTCCACCAAGGTCAAAATGAGTTGCTTGAAGAGTCTGGTACAGAGCAACAAGCGACATCTCTTCGATTCTCCTTTCAGTAGATAAATTTGCTGTAGAGATCTGCAGTGAAAAAATGAAACATTATTTTGGTAACTGCTAAAAGGATACTGCTTTATCCAACTCTCCAGATTTTCCCCCCATCTCCCCTTCTCAAACTGAAAACAGCATTGTTTTCAATGTAAAAATAAATTTCACTTTCCCAACCATGAATTAAATTTCTGTGTTCAGTCCTGATAAGTGTTTATAAGCAATGTGTCTTTACCCTCCAAGCACTGAGCCGTGGTCATTTGTGTTTTCTAATGCAGGTTTAGTTTTGGGTTTTGTTGTTGATTTTGTTTGTTGTGTGGTTGTTTTTGGGGTTTTTCGGTTTGTTTTTTGTTTTTTTTTAGTTGGTTGTTTTTTGTTTCTTTGTTGTTGCCTTGGAGGGGGGTTTGGGGGGTTTTCTCCCTGAAGACACCACATAATGTTTTTATAGTCAATGTTGACTTAAATAATATTTTTAAATCTGAATTTACTTTACATTTAGAAATAAGTTGAAAACCACCCTCAGTGATAGTCTTGTGGACTATGCACAAAGTGATTAAGCATCAATTACTGATTTAATTAATACATGTTGCATTGTATGTAGCTTCTGTAATATGTGAGTTATGGTCTGTCAGCCAAAAGGTAAGATAAATGCTGGTTTATGTGCTTGTAGTTTTTAGTACTCCAGTGGTCATTTTCAGTTCAAAACCTGCATGTTTTTCTTATAAATCAGAATACAAAGACCACCCATTTTTTTTTCCTTAACTTTCTGTTTCTTTTTTCCTGTGGAATAGAGGGACTAGGAAGAGGAGTAGACAAGAGATCATATCAGGCTTTTCAAAATAGTAAATTTAAAACTTCTTTTCTTTTCTTGATTAGTGAGAACTAGTCAGCTTCACCCTTATGTCTGTAAATAACCTTTCTTGTAAGTGCTGTCTCATCTGCAGCAATTAGACAGGGAGATAAGAGAGATTTTGGTTTTGGAAGTCTTTTCAAAAAGACAATCTGTGGTAAAAATTATCCTTGTTATTTCATATTGCCTCAAGTGTGTAGATCATGTAGATTTAGTAGAAGCTTCAGACATGTCAGTTACCAACCCAAAGAGAGGTGATATAATTAAATATGTCTTCACATTGGGTTTCATTAATTGTTCTCAGCTGTCAGAATCAAATCTGTGGTAGTTTGTGGTTTGGGCCCTACTTCCTTCAGTTTTTAAAGAGACTGATAATGTCTCATGACTTCAGGTATTGCAGAAATGTTCCAGAGTACTTCAGTCATGTGAAATTATGTATGTAAGTAAAAAAAGCATTTTAATTTACAGCTGCATATTTGAAAATCTCTTTGTCTAAGAGTTTTCACAGAGACTAAAATTCGACTGTTGAAGAGGGCAAGTATATCTGTGGTTTCAAAAGAGTATGTAATCAGATGAGGTAGTGCAAAAAATTGATTTAAAATATACAAGAAACGCATACTTTACAGTACAAATGGGTGGTTTCTTTCAGCATCCTACTAAATTAATTGTGTAAAAGTCCTACAAAAAATTGCGTAAAAAAAAGTAAAAATTGTGTGAAAGCTACAGCATAGTTAGATGGAAATTTGAAATTAACAAATTTGAAAGAACAAATTTACAAGACCTTTAGTAAGCAGCTGTGTGTATAAAATGCAAAATAATGAATCCTAAAATCATAAGTACTTTAAAAAGAGAACAATTAAAAAATAGTAATATGCTGTGGAGGTTTTTTTTTTTAGATTATTTGATTTAGGGTATTCATACTCATTTTATTAGTTTCAAAGTTTTCTCAGTGATTCTTAAGTCTGAAGATGCTCTATTTGCACGAATGCTGTGAGTCAGATGTGTCACCAGGTTGTAGTGTCCAGAGCTTTGGTAAAGCACAACGTTCAGTAAATTCTAATAAGACTGTAGTTGTCAGGAAGTTTATTTCTTTATCTGGTTTGCCCTTCTCAGTTCTGAAACTATCCTCGAACCAGTATCTTTTTGTTTGGTATTCGTGCCCATGCTTGCTCTGAGCTGAGAATAAGATGTGTACCAGGACTTAGCAAGGTATTCTGTGAGTGCTGTGTGCTCCTTAAAATTTTGCAGTTTTCCTGTGCCAGCATTTCTCTTGCCTTTTTGGTCACTGGGAATCTCCAGTACCTCCTCCAAGACTTGGGGCCTCATTGTGCTCATATACACCTCTTGATGGTCTCCATTTGGAGCCTAGCAGGTGGTGGTCTCTTAGGGAAACAGTCCAGTAGTGGGAAAAGTGTTTGCCTAAATAGAGACAGTTATTAACCCATTGTTTTGAGTGTAGGAGGAATGTAATTTAAAAAAAAATTAATCTTTCCACTTAATTTTCATGAAAACTTCCAGCACACTCTTCTTTTTCTCACTGCTCTCTCTGCTACTGTCTTGTGTAGTTCTTAGTGTTGTCACAGCAGATTTTACCTCAATTCTTAGAAACACCAAGGGTGAACACTGGTTCCTTCCTTAATTTGAGCATTAGGATCTATTCAGTTGAAATGTTGATTTTTTTGCTATTGTTTCTGTAATGTCTTAAGGGGTTAATAGAGCTCTAGAATTAAGGGATATGTAAGCAGAGGAAGTTTTCATTACTGTTTTCTCTTCTTTAGTGTTCTATTATAAAAGGATGATGCTTTGTACATTGCCAAGTACAAGCAAAAGAATGATTTTATTTTCTGATTTCCAAGTGTTGGAAAGACAGACTTTAAAAAGTGTGTCTGTGCTATAAAATCTCTTAAGCAGCTGTATCATCTTACAATTTTAATGAGCTGTGGTAACAGCAGTGAATTTATGGGAAACTACTCTGTTGAAAATTAGTATTAGCCACTAATTTCTTGTATTATTATTTATGACTCAGAAAATAGCTTTGAAAACTTAATAAACCCGTCTTCATTATTTATGAAGTTTTACAGTATTTGGATAGTTGGTTCATTAAGCAGCACTAGTTTTCAGGTTAGCAAAGATCTATAAATGTCAGTTTATTCTCTTAAAAGTCTTCTAAAGGGTCCATGTTGTCATGACTGTGGGAAACAGCACATCAATAGGAAATATTCCCTCTTATGTATAATGACTGTAAGATGTCCATTATTCCTGTATAATCAACTGTTTTTTTCTGGAGAAGCAGCAATTTTTTTTTCTTTTTTAGAAATTATTTTCCCCCTCCTCATACATCCTCAGCTTCCTATTACAGTGAGCTATGTTTTCAGTATTGCTAGTGCTTTTTTACATTTTGGGTGCATCATGACTTGGGTGAATTTAAGAATGAGCTTTTCCGTGAAGTTAAAATTTGTATTAATGCAGTGATTTTGCTGGATGTTGTATTTCAGGCTGTGTGGCTTGTTTTTACAGACAACTGTAAAACACTATTTGTATTGACAAATAACATTAGCTTTTTCCTCTTCTGAGCTTCCTCAGCATATGTAACTAAATTTCTGTTTAATATTAGTGGTCAAATTACAGATCTGGTGTCAGTAAATCTTCTTGGGGCAATCTTCCAGTAGCAGCTGTCTAGCTGTGGAGCAGATTTCAGGTTTTTTAGGAAAAACTGAAATGCAGCCTTAAAATTACTGAACCCTTAGTGTCTTTCTTAGTACAGTAAGTGATAAAGGTAGGAAGTTCAGCACTCCTGGAGTTTGTTTTCCAAATGATGAGATGGTGCTCCCTTTCATAGAGGCACCTCTTGATGATTTAACAGAGCTTCTCAGCCTGTTGAGAGTTTGAGGATGAGAAATACAGGTTTATTTGTATAGAGAAGTGCTCCAAAGAGCAATTTACTAACAAACAGATGATACAGCCAAGGGCTTCTGTTCAAGGCTGTAAGCTTGTGTTCTGTATAAATGAAGATGGAAAATGTGCAGTTGAGGAAGCTGAATCAATGGAATATCCATTATGAAATGATTTGTTGTGAAATTATGAAAATTGGAAGACAGGCAGTTAAGTTAACCACAATATCATAAGTCACTTTGTCCTCTCCTTCATTCAAGGTCAAAAAATTCAAATGGGGAGCTTTTGTATGTAAGCTACATACAGCTTACAATGTTTTATAGAACAATTTCTGATACGTAAAGGGGGCTTGTAAGAAATAAGATGACTTTGTACTGAAGTCTTCAGTGATAGGACAGTGGATGATGGCTTTAAACTGAAAGAGAGTAGGTTTAGATGAAAGAAGAAATTCTTTACGGTGAGACTGATAAAACACTGGCACAGGTTGCCCAGAGAAGTGGTGGATGTCTCATCTTGGAAGCGTTCAAGGCAAGGTCAGATGGTGCTTTGAGCAATCTGGATAGTGGAAGGTGTCCCTGTTCCTGCCAGGATGTTATAACAAATGATCTTTAATGTCCCTTCCACCCCTAACTATTTATGATTCTGTAAATGTACATACACTTTTTTACACATACATTTTTTTCATTTGGGTATCTGTCATTTGTCATGGGGAGATCACCACAACAGGTTTTTATGACAATGTCTAGTGTTTCAATTTCCTTGTCCCTTTAAGTATAAGGAATGGTTAGAAATGCAGTTTTGCTGCTACTGAACTATGAGTTTCAGATTTCCAAAATTGTAATAGAGCTTTAATTTATCCTTTCTTGTTTATTAAAATGCTGTAGCAGTGCATTAAAGCTTCAAACTGTTAAGAAGTTGTATGTCTTGGAGTGCAGTGCTTTTGTTACATGTAGTGTAAAGATCACACCTGCCCAAACAGTTTGCACACAAAACTGTAGTGAAGACATAAGCAGTAAAAATAGTGAATAGCAGTAATATTATCAGATCTGGATGTGGGTGTGCTTGTTGGGTGTGATAGCACAGAGGGATTAAGTCTTGTTAACCTTGTGTGAATATGTAAAATGAAGTCTCTGGCTATTCAAGAGGTGTGATTCTTTTGTTTATTAAAAAAAAAATCTGATCTTTAAGAAATTAAAGTTTGATTGTTTGTTTTGTAGCTGATATTTTGGGCTTATGTAGCTTTCAGGTTGTTTAGTTGTGTTGGACTGTATATGGAGTCTTAAATTGTGTGTAGTGTGCACTGAGATTCTCATGTAGAAGGAGCTATAAAAGTACAGAGAGTCACTGTGTCTTGCATATTTCATTTGTTGAAAATAGGTAGAGTATCACCTGATTGAAATATAAGGTTTGTAATCACAGTAATGTAATTGAGGCATGTCTGTCTCACTGATGGGATGACTGCTAATCTGAGCTGTCTGGTTTGACTAATACCATGTTTAATCCTTCTGAAACTTGTAGTGAAGAAGAGGAGAAACTGGCACAGACATGACTACACAGAACCAGATGATGGCTCCAAACCAGTGCAGGCTGGAACACGGACCTTTGTTAAACAGCTGCGGGCTCGCTCTTTCCCAAGGTACAGCACCTTCCGTACATATTTTGGTGGGAAAACACAGTGAAATGTCATCTGAGTGTGTCTTAGAGGAAGTGACTAACATTTCTCTGCTTCACATAGTGAAGGTTGAAGATGACTTCCTCCTTCTTCAGAATTCTTCCCAGCACAGCCCTGTTACAGATGGATACATTTGCCTTTTCATGCAGTAGCTTCCCCTTTTCAGTTTTACACTGGGGTGGGTTGTCTTTTGAGACTGCTGCAGTGTGGTCTAAGAGGTTTTGAGTTTTAAGTTGGGGGTTTTGTTTTGTTTGTTTGGTGTTTGTGCTCTTACTGTCAGAATATTGTCTGTCTATTCCTGTAGTTCAGGAATAGTTCTCAGTTTCATTCCAAGTAACACAGAGTACTCACATGAGCTGGTATCTCCCCATTCTTGCATGCTTTAGAATAAAGTAGAGAAACATAATGATGCTTTGATCCTGAGCTTGGTTGGCTATCTCACTGAAACATAATGACTTAAAATTCTTTAGAGCAGCTGGTGGTTCTTGTTAGCAAAATGTACTTTGATGCCTTCTCTGAGAATTCCTTATCCTTATCCTTTTAAGTTACTCTCTTCAGTCATATAGAAGGAGTATGAGTTTCGAGAGAATGCATTACAGTACAAGTTTCTTTTCTTGTTGAGGTTGTTTTCTTGGTCTTTTAGTTAAAAGCTGAATAAAACAGTACTGTGTGTTTCTTTTGGATTCAGATGTAGCCATTCCCATCTGTCCTCTCCCAAACTGAGACTTTTTTTTATTTCAGTAGTGCTTGGAGGAGGCTTTTCTGCTAATAGTCCATCCTTTCTTTCCACCAGTGCTGATGAAGTAATTTTGAAAATGCATGGAAGCCAGTTAACACAAAGATATCTGGAGAAGCATGGGTTTGATGTTCCCATTATGGTTCCTAAATTAGATGGTCTGGGGCTCAGACTTCCTCCACCAACTTTCTCTGTTTTAGATGTGGAACGCTATGTAGGTAAGAGTCACTCTTGGAGTATTTATTAAAATTACTCTGTCTGTAAATTAAAATAAATATTTGCATGATTATAAGAGCTTTCAGACTGCTAAATATTTATTCTAAATTCAAGACTAGCAGAGAGTAAAATCAAAGCTATGGTTTGGAGTGGTTTTTTCTTCCTCCTTTTTGTGTGTGTGTTTGGTAGATGTATGATAGGACTATAGCCTTATGTCTCAACTTCCAAACCTATTAATTTCAGTGCAGGCTGTATGTGAAATGCTGGGGTTTTTTTCTGCTGCATGTAAACCAAGGATAATGGGAATTGAATGAATCACTCTTAGGATTAATAAGTTTAATCATTGGTTAGACTATGACAAAACTTAATGTTTTGGACTCAGTAAATAGGCCTTTCTGAATTAAATCTTCCTGAAAAATTTCCTACCTTGACATCCTTTGCCAGGAGAGGCTTCCCAAGAACCAGTTCATTCTTATCAGATCTCTTAGCAGTCTGTAATTGTGCCATCCTCATGTAAGTGTGCAGTACAGACAGAGACTGAGCCAACTGCAGCAGGACATCTCCTGTAACACATGTACAGAAGTCTGAGTGTATTCTCATGATCAGCTAATGTAATGAAGTCTGCTGAAAGTAGGTTTTCTGTTCATCAATATTCACCAGAATATGCAGTGTTGTCACCATTGTGATGATAAATGGTTATGTGTGTTCTGCCTTAAAGATTTATTATCATGGTGATATTTCTGAATCTTTTCTTCTGGATTACAGCCTCTTTGGATTCAGATAGAAACTTGATTGTCTTATCCTTGTACATACATTTTGACCTGCCAAGTTTTCCAGTTCAGGGAAAAATTTCGAATGCCACAGATTTACCTACCTATTATTGAAATCAAAAGTAAGAAAACTGAATAAGTAGTGTCTCAGCTGGAATTTATCAAGATGATACAAACCTACAGTTTTAAAGTGAATATGTTTATAATGTACATCTAGGCATGTTTCCAGCATTCCAAAATTAAGTGTCAAATTTGGCCATTGTATATCTAAAAGGACATAAACCAGTTGCTATTATAGTGGTGGTGTTAGTCCTTTCTCTTGGCTTGTCTAGTTCTCTATATCCATCACTTCGGAACACATGGTGTGTAACCCCTTCTTTATTGTCATCAGAAATGAAACACACCCATGATTATTATTCAGTGAAATTACTGTATGCTTGCAACTTGTGCATGTATGTGAGAAAGGTGGGGGTTTGGTAATGATAGGAAAAATGAGAGAAAGATCTACCTTGATAATTTTCTCCATGCTACTCTTGGCAACTGCAGCCATAAACCAATTTTTTTTTTCTAACAGAACCAGTCATTCTATACTACTCTTTCTTTTTGGTTAACCACAGGAAAGAGGATTTATTTTTAGAGTGTTTTCAGTTCTGTCCTTAGCTGATTATAGTAATTAAAGTTAAACCTAATAAAAAGTTGGTTTATACTGATCTGTCTCTCTTCCAAGACAGTAATAATAGTAGTGGAGTTTTTCTGCAGAAATGTTTTGATAAAGACTGGAAAAAAGTTAATTTTCTCTTAGTACCTGAAATGTCTTTTATCACAGGTGGTGACAAGGTGATAGATGTCATAGATGTAGCAAGACAAGCAGACAGTAAAATGAAGCTCCATAATTACATTAAATACTTCACAAATCCTGACCGACCCAAAGTATTGAATGTGATCAGCCTGGAATTCTCGGACACAAAGTGAGTATTGACTTCAATTCCTTGAATGTAGGAAGTGGTTTTCACTAAGCTGAACAATATGTGTAGGAATACAATGCCTGTAGTGGGAAAGACAAGAGGAGGTGTGTTTTATGTAGACAGACACTGTCATGTAATGTAGCTATAAAACATATTTATTAGTTCATAACTAACGTCTTTGTAGGAAGCTGTCATTTAAAAAGAGGTGTACTTACTCCTGCTTATATTAACAGTCCTTCTTTGTTTGTTTGTTTTTTTAAAGGATGTCTGAATTAGTGGAAGTACCAGACATTGCCAGAAAGCTTTCGTGGGTGGAAAATTATTGGCCAGATGATTCTGTCTTCCCTAAGCCTTTTGTTCAGAAGTATTGCTTGATGGGTGTCCAGGACAGCTATACAGATTTTCATATTGATTTTGGAGGAACATCAGTTTGGTACCACGTTCTCTGGGTATGAACGCTTCTTGATTTACAGAATCACAGAATATGCTCTGTTGGAAGGAACCCATCAGGATCATAAAGTCCAACTCTTGGCCTTGCCCTGGACATTCCATGATTCACACCATGTGCCTGAGAGCACTGTCCAAATTCTTCTGGAGCTCTGTCAGGCTTGATGCTGGGGCTGCTTTCCTGGGGAGCCTGTTCCAGTGCCCAGCCACCCCTTGGATGTCTATGGCTGTGTGAAACAAAAGTTACTCAGTGTGCAGCCTGCTGTTCTGGCATTATCACCTGCATGAAATCTCGTGCTTGCAGCACTGAGGGAGGACTTTGAAAGTGAATTACTGATCTCTGGTGTTGCATTTTTATACTTTTATTTTAGCATGCCGTTGGTGACTTCTAGACTGTAATTGATTGACTGATCGCTTCAGTAGACTAGTGGGTGATGTAATGAGGTTTTAGTAGGAAAAAATAATTGAATGAAAATGATTGGTATAGTCAATTTTTTATTGTCACAAATTTGACCATGTGAACATTGTAGAAGAGGCAAAGTGGTTTCAATTTCCATTTTCTCCTTTGCTAGGTGTGTGCATATCCATGAATTGTTTATAAAAACTGGATTTTTTTTTGTTTCCTTTGAAAGGTTCTGGTTGATTTGTTTGCTTGCTTTAAATCACAAGGCACCACCTGGTTATTTGCCATATCTAAGGTCTTGGTGGATTTCATTTGTGAGACACTGGGCTGGGAAGCCTGAACATGCCATAGTGGGAAGGTGGAATAATTGACATTTAGGTCAATCTGTTACTTAATTAGAAGTGACTCAGAGGTTGTAGTGTAAGTGTAGGAAAACATTAATTCATTTATTTGATATATTTTTCTAATAGGGTGAGAAGATATTCTATCTGATCAAACCCACTGATGAAAATTTGGCTCTCTATGAGTCCTGGAGTTCATCTGTCACCCAGAGTGAAGTATATTTTGGAGACAAGGTTGACAAGTGTTACAAGTGTGTTGTGAAGCAAGGACACACTTTATTTGTTCCAACAGGTAAGATTTTACTCTTGATCTTAGGACTTAGCATGACCAGGAATTATGAGTATTGTAAAATAATTGCATTGTCAGCATTTGGTATCCTCTAAAATTATGGAGAAGAGAGAATAGTAAAAAAAAAAAGAAATATAGATTTTCAAAACAAGTAATTCGCTTTGAAGACTGGCTGACAATCTTAACAATTATCACAGAGGGAAATCGTATTTGTTACCTAGTTAGAAGATGACAAATTGAAGTTGAATTTGATTATCAGGGAAGTAGTTCTAATTAATAGAGCACAGATTGTTCACTACTAGACAAGTATTCAGACTAAATTTTTACGTTAATTTTATACTACAGTTTTATTTTTATGGAGTTCTGTATTGCATGGCCTACTAGGCCAAATTATTACAAAACCATCACATAAACTTCTTATGCTGCAGGCTAGAGTTTTAAGAGTACAAGTTGGGTGAGTTTTTTGATTTGCATTTGTTATGAGAAATGCCAAAACAATTCAACTTCTTTAATAAAAAAGAAAACAGAAAAATGCTTCAAACAGAATACCTCATCTTACCCCAAATCCCAAATACCATAAGCTTACAAGTCTTTAATAAATCAAACCGTATTTCGCCAATAAAGTGGCTGCCAGGTTTTGGTATTTTTGCGTATTCAACTTACCCCTATAAATGCTTTTTATTATTTTATTATTAAAAATTTGTACTGGGTGCTGTTTTCCATTTTTGGCGGGGCAGAGAAAGCTTTAAATACATGGAGCAGGAAAATGGTTTACAATTCTACTTCTGGGAGAAGCCTTGAAGATTATGATCAGTACATTATTCCATCCTGCACTTCCTACACTACTTCATTTTTCTCATAGCTCAGTTCTGTACCTGTGAGGTTCAGTGTTTACTGTTCTAGTTCACAGCTTGTGCAGAATAAGTACACCTAATGAGGCCCTCTACGTGCTCTTGACATTCCTGAAAAGCCAGAGCTTTTAAAACCATGTACTTCTGGCTTTGAGATAGCAGTAATTGTCTATGTAAGTTCATATATTTGTGAACAGAGATTCTTACACAATTCTTACACAATAAGAATTAAGAATTCTATTGTGACTCACAGAAAATAGTTACTGCATTCTAAGTAATCAGCTGAATCTGAGTTATCACTGTAATGTGGCCACAAACAAAAGTATCATCAGATGATAATTTCTCATGTATACATGTATTTCAATGTGTGTACACATAAATAGATACTTTCAAATACAGATGTGTGTCTACACATGTGCATGTATTTATATGGACATACTCACTTATATACACGTGATGGAGTACAGTGGAAGAACCCATAAATTAACCTAGCTTTCAGGTGTTTAAAAAATGGGAAATTCTGTAAGACTGAGAAGGACTTTGAAAAAGGAGTCCTCCTGATTTCTGGTGAAAACCGCTTGCTGTTTCTGCTTGCACTGATGCTAGTGGTTGTCATAATTACTGTATAATCTTGGAAATGTGTTCAGAGTAGTTTTCTGATCTAAAACTAATCTTGTATGTTGGTGAATAACATCTACTAGGAGGCTTTTTACAGTTATTTAAGTATTATTCAAGATATTCTGTGTGGTCTACACCAGATTTTCATTCCTTGTTCTGTAGACCATGATCAGAAGTGTAGCATAAAAATAGGAAGCAGGCATGTAAAAAAATTCAAATCCTAAGCTGATGCAGGTATGCCATAAAACTGCTCATTTATTAGCTGAATTAGGGCATGGATTTAATGCTGGTTTGTAATATGTAGTTTGTGATTTTGGTTTCCTCAGATTGGGAAGTTTCCTTGTTTGTCCATCTTGCCTACACTCAGTGAAACCATGAAGTAGTCTGCAAATGTCTGGCCAACTCAACTTGTAGGCATGCAGAATCAGAAAAAAAATCTTGACAGAGAAAGTCTACTTGTAGTTTACTTAGTTTACTTATCTCAAAGCTCCACAGTATAAATTTCACAGATAACTATTTTTAATCAGGAAGCTCATGTAATGTGTTCATTTGTGTATGTAGTTGAAATTATCCAATAGTAATTAGCTAGATTGATAGTATAATGTTGGCCATGCTTACCATGTTGAATAGTGGATTTCATAAGGACAATATTTCAATTATGTGACAAACTTTATAGCGTGTCTAGACTGGGTTTTAAACTGATCATAGTTTCACTTGACTTAGAATTACTGTTTTTAGAATAATTTATGGGGCCACTTCTGAATTCCTATTTGAGAAACCTCAGTTTTGCTAAATGACTTTGTATTGTGCAAACAACCCAGTTACTGTAAGCAACATGTAAATATTGAAAGACATATAATTTTGATTTATTTTTATGACTCGGTCTTTTGTTCAGTATATTTTTCCCCTTCTGGGTTGTTTATATTTGTGGATTAGAGTGAAAACCTTTGGAATTTTTACTTGAAAAGTTGGTTTTGCATCCTTACCACCCCCTCGCAGTGATAAATGTTTTAAGCTTAATTATTTCAGAAAACTACAGTTCCACTAGATTTCTGAAAACCTCTAGTTTACATGTTGTTAAAATTTAGATTACTTGTACCTAGCTCGGAATACAAATCTGTTTACTTTTTTTTCTTTCAGAAACAGCATTTTTACCTATATGCATGTGTAAAGACAGTCTTAGAATAATTCACACGTATGTATTGAGTTTCACAATTTGTTGTTTCAGGCTGGATTCACGCTGTGCTCACATCTCAGGATTGTATGGCTTTTGGAGGAAATTTTTTGCACAACCTCAACATTGGCATGCAGCTCAGGTAAGTCTCAGCTCTTCCTGTACTTGTTCCCCAGTAAGTAGGATATTCTTTTTGTAGAGATTTTTCTTCCTGCGTTTAACCAGGATCAAATTGTTACAGGCTCTCTAACAGACAATAGTGGCATTTTCAGTTAGAATGTATCAAGCACAGTCTCTTAATTTGCCAAGTTTGTTTCAAAAGGAAAGTCTGTGCAAGAATTTAAGTGACTAAAAGGAGGAAAAAACAAATTCTGTTTTGGAGGTTAGTGTAAGTGAGTAAAACAAAACTAAGCAAGCCCAGGTGTGCGACACTGAGTTGAAATGAGCATCCTCAAGTCAGCATTGCTCTAAGGGCAGCTGTATTTAGATTTTGTCCAAGATTTAGAGCTGTCTTCTAAACATATTGTTTTTATTTATTACAGTGGAATCCCGATAAAATTCCATCTGTTAAAAGATCACACATTGGGTTTGTACCCTAGTTTTATGAAGTCCAACTTTATTCTTAGAAGTGCCGCAGTCAAACTTGATAAGGTCAGAGCCTGAATGAGACCAGAGTTCAATCTTGTCTGTGGTCTTGTTGGGGTTTAACTATGTGGTACTTGACTTCTTTTATTTATCATGGCCATGGTTATTTTATTTCATTTTATTTTGGACATTGTGTCAATTTGAATGGTTACATAGTTGAACAATGAATTTGATAAGTAAAACATTCATATTTTGTAATATTTGCATTTATTCAGGTGTTATGAAATGGAGAAGAGGCTAAAAACCCCGGATCTTTTCAAATTTCCTTTCTTTGAAGCCATCTGTTGGTTTGTGGCCAAAAACTTACTGGAAACATTGAAAGGTAATGCTTGTTTCATTTTAAGACATGCACATCTGCTTCTATAATTCTTTTTCTTTTAAGTGATAATGGACCATAGGATCAGTTTTTTCTACTAGGCTTTTTTCATATCATTTAAGATCTTTGAATGTCCTTTGATAGCCTTTACTTTGAGCAATAGTTCAGTGAAATGATCCCACTAACTTATATCTATGGGTTTCTTCTTGGTGCCTTCACAGCTGAACAAAGACGTTTTCTTGCACTTCTACAATTTTCTTTGAGCTTTGCAGTCACGGTGCCTGTTGTCCTCTGCTCCTGGTTGTGAAAAGAAACATGTCTGAGGGCTTTTGTAGGAAAGATGCATTGATTACTACGAGCTGTGTTAAATCACTTACATCACTGCTTATCCAAGAGGTGTCTCAACAGCTTGCAGTTCTTAAATAGTTGCTCTTCTTCTCCAAACTTTCTCATCCATTCCTTAATTGCTATATTTGTACCTATGTATTTGTATATTTGATAGAGTCAGATAGCCTGTCTGACTTCACCTGCTTTTGTCAAGTATCTTGCCCTTGCCTGCTCTGTTTAATCTTAATAATATGATGTATTTCAAAAGACAGAAGTCAACCTTCAGAGGAGGCTGCTGAATTAAACTTGGGTTTTGGAAGAAATCAGAATCCCACGTAACTTTTTCTGATGTGGAAACAGTTCCAAGTTATTAAAAATTATCTCTTCTCCTTTCAACAAATTAAAGCACTGAACAACACTTGATTCCTAAATAAGCATTTAAAGTCTCGGGATGACCCTGGAGCAACTCAGAAATCTTACCAAACAAAACAAACTTGCAGACAACTTTTCCTTCCAAAAAGAGCACTTTTATCTTGAAAGCTTGCTTTGGTTTTTCTCATTCATGCATATTTAATGTTTACAAGCTCGTCAGAAGCTGTAGGAACTGTGTTCCTGCTGGAAAAGTGGTGGAACATGGATGTTTCTGTAAGATCTAGCTAACTCTAAGCTGTGTCTGTTCACCCCACTCTTCCCTCTCCCCGTTTTTTTCCCCACGAGTCCATAGGCCACAGGAGCCTCCTGTGGCTTGTGTCTTAGGGAAGGGCTGTGAAGCTTATTCATTCTCATGTTATGTTTAATCTTTGGTTTAGCAGATGTCCTGTCACTCAACAATGCTGTGACCTATAAACATCATAAAAAAAAAATTTGTTTCCATGGCTAAGGTGAAGTTTGTGTTGGATTTTGGCATCAAGACTTCTATGAATTAGGTGTTTGCTGGTCAGAATCCATTGTTTTATAAATAAAGAATGATACCAGTTCAGTTTTGTGGGGTAATGCTGATGTCCAACTGTTAGCAGTGCTTTTCATGAAATTCAGGTCGATAAACAAAATCAACACAAGCATGCCTTTCTGCTTCTTTTTATAAATTGGTAGCAGGGTCACAAACATTTTGATTTTGACTTTCTGTTGGCAGAAAGTATTTCATCATACATATTATTGCATTCACCTACAAATTTTTATTAATTCTTGGGATTTCAAAATAGGCAATGTGTGCTATTGTTAATGTATGCTGTACTAATTAATTTTAATTACTTTTAGTTCATGCAATTGTTTCTATGGCATCTAGAAAATTCAGCCTGTGGTACTTCATTGTGTTCTTAAAATTTTATCAACTGAGTCAGCTAATGGGCAGGAAGATTGCTGCTGCCAGTACCTCTCATACCCTTTAACAAGTAGGAGGCCTTTGAGAGAAGAAGAGCTGTTTACTCACAGAACTTTCCTTTTTCTGCCAGCCTCCTAATACATTATCCATAAGAATGGTGTTTTATTAGTGTATTCTTTTAAGGGAATAAAATGAGCCAAATAGTTCTAGTGTTGATCCATTTGCAATTGACAAGTGGAAATATTTGTAAGGAACATGAGGAGAGGTTTTAATCTACTTTTGGCTGTTAAAGGAGGATTTGTCTTTTCCCTTCTTTTTTTACCGCCATGAAGCAAAAGAGAGAATGAAAAAGAATTGCAATCAGTAGAGAACACCAAATTTCCCTAAGAAGAGAAGATTCTGAATCAGAGTGGTTTCCACCCACTGCCCCTTTGATTTTGGGAGTGAAAATGATGTAAACCGTATGAGGGAGAACTGTGATAATTGGAAGGGTGACAAAAAATGTTTGGGAAGTGGAAGTGCGCTAGTGTGAGCCATTTGCATATGCATGGAGATAAGCAAAGCAAATTCTAATTTGGAGATACATCCCACATCCTGCTGGTCCCCTTTGACTAAAATATTTCTCAATGAAGTAGAAGTGATTTCTTTTTTCAAATTTGTTATTTTTTGTTCTGTGTTTTAGATATGGGTTATTTGTCCCTAAATGACCTTTAGTATGTGTAAACTAACCCTAATTCATACAAAAAATAAATTTAGAAAAGAAGATTCTATGTAGAATCACTTTAGGATTGGATTTTTTTTTGTGGTTGTTCTTGTTGTTAACAGTATGCACATAAATGCAGGATGCCATGTTTCATTTGCTAGCACAATTTTTCCTTTACTGTGCTGTTGCACAACTGTGTTGGCTGAAGAGTAGGTATCATTCTATTGTTTTCTATCTTGATGTGTTTCTAAATTGGTTTCTGTGTCCTTTTTAGAACTGAGGGAAGATGGTTTCCAGCCTCCAAGCTATTTAGTGCAAGGAGTGAAGGCTTTACTTACTGCTTTAAAATTATGGATGAAAAAAGAAGTGAGTATAAGTGATTTTGTTTGCTATTTTGGTGAGCTCTGTCTTGATGTAGAACTAAGTGAAGGTCTGTCCCTTTTAAAGCTCAAGATTATTTCTGTTAATGACTACTGAAAAAGTCTATTGAAAGTATATACTGCTGATTTGGGGAAGAATTGTAATGACAATTTTACATTCCATGATGCTAATCAAGTCTGTTAGACAATTTAATAAGCTCAAGTATTGTAGCTGATGGAAATAGAATCTTGCTGTACTTCAGGGTGGGACAAGAATGCCAGAGGATAAGGTGATAAGGTGGGGCTTTTTCTAAGAAATGTGTTTATATAGTCAACTAATTGTACTCTGAGGCAGTGGAGACGGGGAATGCCATGGTGTTTAGCATTTTCCATGCATATCAGTGGTGTGGAAAGCACATTTCAGCTAAACCTGCTGAAGAGTTGGTTTAGATTCAGACTGAGGAATATTAACTTCACCTGAATACTGTCCTTGCTCAACACTGATTGACCCTTGTAAAATCATGAGTATGCCATCAGTGCTGCCTTTCCTGGTGCTCTTCTCTCCAGGAAAGCTTGTTTGTCGTGGCATACAACTGGGTCTGGTCTAACTCTGTGTGTTTTTCCATGTGCCTGTGCTAAAAAGCCCTCCTGCAGCCAGTGCTCCTGGGAGGTTCTGTTCACTGACAGGCAGTTGGGTTCTGACTGAGGGTGTTAATTCTAGTTTGTTGCTGTCTGTGGTACTGCCTTGTTGCAAGCCAGACTTGAACTGGCACTTGGAGAGCTCTGTTCTCTTTCTGCTCACAACTTTTAAGATAACTTACTATGCAACATGTATGATAATTGCACAATGCTGTATCCAACAGTATGAGCTCCCTGGAAGTGAACATGAGGTGCAGAAGTGGTTTTTGTCTGTGGAATGTGCTGGGGTCCAGCCTGTGTAGCAGTACTGATCCCAGATGAAGCTCTGCTGGCCCTCTGAGTTGGTTCTCCAGTGTCTCTTGGTCTCTGCTGTTCTGGATGAAGATGTGTTAGCAAGCAATGTCCCACTGTTTACAGGATGTTGGTCCTAAGCTGTTAAACTATGTGTGAATCCAAGCCATCTCTGCATCTGTGGCATGGATAATAAGCAAGCCAAGTGTTCAGGCTATTGAACTGAGATCAACTATAGCCCCTATAAATCCTTATTTTGATTTGAAATTCGATTCAAGTTCCTTTTTTCTAGATTGCTGTAGTGTAGCATTGTAGCATTTGTGTACTGTCTAGTAGGTCATTAAGTATTTTGATTCATGTGGAATGTGATAAGTTTTCTACTTCTCTGGGGAAGAAAAATCAATTGCACTTGCTGCATTCTGAATGCTTATTAATGAGACCTGTGAGTATTCCCAAACCACTGGATGAGCAGACACACCCATTGTGAGGGAAGGGCAGAGCATCAGTGATTTAGCCTTAGTGTTGTCTGCTCTCCACCAGCTATCATGTTTCCTGCCTTGCATCCGTCTTTTCTGGCTACTGCTTCATCCTTGAGACAGTCTTGCTGTGCAGCAGGCCACCAATGTGGTAGGTTTGGAGTTGTAGGCAGGTGAGGACAGGAGGAGCTTTGTACATTGCTGCTTGATCTGCTCCTGCTGAGGGTTTTGGACAGTCCCTGAAAAAATGGCAAATGCGTGCTCCTCAAATGAGAAACCCTCTCATGAGCTTTCACATTTGTCATGGAGTATGTCTTTTCAAGGTGAATTATCTTAGAGGATTGTTTTGTGCCATTTTCTAGAGAATTTCAAACTAATCTTCTTTTGAGAGAGGGAAGTAGGAAGGGTTGAATGGTCCTAAAATGACCAATAACTTGATGGAAAAATTACACAGTTTAGTGACAGAGCCTCTGTTTTCTCCAGAGTGAATGTGTAGAGGTGTGATACATTAAAAGAATCACCAATGGTAAATAATAGCAGATGATTTAATCTTCCCTGTAGAATTAAGGGCACTGAAATGTGTAATCATACCGTGATTATATGTTGGTGTTGGGTTTTTTTGGAAGGGGGAGAAAGCATTTGTTGTAATGACTGAGAGGAAGCCAGGTTCAGTGAAATGCACATACAGTATTGAATTGCTTCTAGCAATCATTTTGCTGCTGATCCTCGTTTTAGAAATGTGGGTAGCTGAAAACATTTAGGATGTTTTTCCATTTAAATAGTTGATTACAGGAATTCGTGTCAGTCATTCTGGCCTGTGTGTTAAGTGATGTTTTATCTGTTTAATTCTACCTAAAATTGTTCTGAGGGACATTTAAACTACATAAGAAATATTTTTTGCTAAATCTAACTGTAGAGTGTTTCTGTTGTGTGTGTATATGAAATCTGTCTCTGATGTGGTTTCAAAGGATTAAAGGAAGCATAAACTCTTACAGCTTTCTAGATTTTTTTATAAGGTATAGAGTTTTTTTCTGAGTTGCCTTTTCGAACCTGCTAGATTTTAAATAAGCTAATAAGGTAATTTTTAAGAATTGCATGTCCGGAAGGTGTCTGAAAATCTGCATCTTGGTTACTCATAGTTATTCTTGATTTGCTCTTGAGATTAAATTTTTATCAGGGTGAAATTCCCTTAAAGTGTTTTTAAAGTCATGATTCTAATGAATATGAGAAGTATTGCTCTATAGTGACCATGGTAAAGGGAAAAAAAAGTGATTACTGTACTGAGGGTAAAAAAAAAATTAAGTGGTTGTCAGTATGGCTTTGTGTTATCTCCTCTTTGGATTCTTGGAGACACTGAAATATTTGCTGACTACTAAAGCTTGCACAGGAAGATACCGTGGGTGTGTATCAGTCCAGGCAATTTGTGGTCATGATTACAGAAATGAATCTGTTTTTTCTGTAATTTTATTTTTTCCCTTGTAGCTTTGTGTATTTCATGTTATTTCTGCTTTTATCTGGAAAGAAAAAAAAACAAGTAAATATCCTTTCTTCCTCCTTTTTATACAGCTTGTAACAGAACATGCCTTTGAAATTCCAGACAACATTAGGCCTGGGCATCTCATCAAAGAGCTCTCTAAAGTGATCCGTTCTGTAGAGGTAAGAACAGAGGCAACCCTACATAAGCTTTCAGGAAATAAATCTTTGAATCAGGGAACTCCATCATAGTTATGCTTCTGATTGACTATAGTCACCTTTAAATGGATTTACCACTGATTTAATAATAGAACATCAAGAGGAGAACTGCTTGAAGTACTAAACTATAGGTATTTCAGATAAAGAAAATGGATAGTGAGTGCTTTACGTATTTCTTATAAATTTTTAGATTTTAATGGTAAAATTATTTGTAGGTTAGTATTTCTAAGATGTACTTACTTATAACTATGTAAAATCATTATTTTTGTGTTATTAAAGACTAATTTGATATTCTGTGCATATTCCATTCTCCTATCTACTGTTAGTTAGTTCTGGTCCAATTGTCATCTCTTTTGCTCACTCTTCTGTTTTGTGGCTGTGTGTTGTATAGCAGTGGGGGAGGGTTTCCCTTTCTTCTTTTTTTTTCTTCTTCTTTTTTTTTTTTTTGTGGCTTTTTCATACCAGTGTTTTTCCCCTTTATTCTTCAGTGGTTGTTGATTCTTGATAAATTCTCACATTTCCATGTGAAGAGAATGGATCTGAGGGGATGTGATCTGTTGTGTACAATACATGTCTGCCCTGTGCTGCCTTCTTGAATAAAATCATGCATTTTGGTGGCACTACTCTTGTGGAATAGCATAAAAGCCTTAAATGAGAAAGGGGTGCAGTAGAACTAAACTTTGTACATCAAATCCAAATGAAACATGCAGTTATTTTTCTAAAAGTTTAAACAATTTTCCGTACATAATTTATATTTAATTAGATGAATAAGAAGCAGCACTTAAATATGTGGATTTATTCATCTGAGACTATTCTGAAAAGTGCTTTTAATTACAGGAGGAAAACAGCAAATTAGTTAAAACTCAGGGAATTCTCGGTGTGTCTCCAACGTCACGATCTTCACATGAAACAGCCTCCCCTCACCACTCCAGACGAAGGGTGAGGAAGCTGCGAGACCATGCTACCAAAACTCCTTCGAATCTGGACATCCTGGAACTCCACACTAGGGAGGTGCTGAAAAGGCTGGAGATGTCACCCTGGGAAGAGGCAAGTATTGAGTTACGTGCAAGGAAAAACAAAACCAGAGTAGTTTTGTAATCTCTGCTGAAAAGAAAATGGTTTTAAGATGTGTAAGAATACAGACTAGAGCTCTTTGTCATATGAGATATAGTTAGATTGTTTCAGAGTGTATGTCAAATGTAAATTGCTTTGAGCTAGGAAGGTTCTGCTTAAGGAGGGTTACTTTCTATTATTGATGTTTTGCTGTCCTTAAATCAGTGCTGAGATCCTGATATCAGGGAGTTACAGTTGCAGTTCCAAGTTCAGCTTCTGGCTTGCCCGAGTCTGCTGGTATTTCTCCAAGGGAAACATGAAAGCAGTAGTATAGGAAAGTTGTATTTGTTTCAGGTGCTTCAGGAGAGTATAGATGATTCAAGGAAGGAGAAGGTGCAGTCGTCTCCTGAAGTTCTTTACATCCAAACATGTTTTGTCTGAGCTTTTTTCAGTTGGTTATCCAGGTGGTAACCATCCTAGTAGTGAATTTAGTCTTTTATGGAATGTAGAAAAAGCCAATAAATAAACAGAATTGCTTTTACTTCTTTAGGATATCACAAGCTCAAAACTGAACGGGAGGTTTAACAAGCCCTTTCAGCCCTCTTCTACAGTACCTGAATGGAGAACAAAAGACAATGATCTTCGCCTTCTGCTGTCAAATGGAAGAATAATTAGGTATAAAGGATTGCTTGTGGATACTTTTTCCTGATCATTATGGTCTGGAGTATGCTAATTGTTAATATTTCTATTTGTGGAGCTCTTCAGCTCTTACCAGTAAGAATCACATTAGGAATACGGAAGGAATGTCTGTGTCTGCTGTCCCCTAGTGGAGCTACAGTTAGGGAATGAAGAGGAAGGGATTCTTGCATGTTCCTTTGTTACAGCATTTCATTCATATGCTCAGTAGGTTCTGTACTGATGGGAATGCTTCTAAGCAGAAAAAGTTGTTTTGTATCTGTCTGTAAGAGTGCTTCTTATTAGAAGTACTCTGGTATTAAACTTTATATCTTTATGGAAATGGCGGTTCTATAGGAAGTAAATGGGAATACCTATAATGAAGAGATGAGCATAAGAGAATATTGCTGTTATATCTTGAGAGTGTGTTGTAAATAATAAAGGAAAACAGTTGCTTCAGGTTTTTAAGAGTGAAAACTGACTTCTTTTTTCTTCCATTGAGAAGAGATGAGAGACGTCCGTTTACAGATCGAAGTCTTTACACAGCAGACAGTGAAGATGAAGATGACAGGACAAGGTCGAAAAAGACAGCTGTTAAGGAGGAGGAGCAGCCCTCAGGATTTGAAGGAGAAGGGAATGCAGATGCCCAGAAGCCACTGAACAGTAAGATTGTCTCAAAGTCCTACCAGTTGAACATTTTGATGGTCTCAGTGAGGGCCTAACTACCACTTGTAGTATTTCTGTCAGTCTAACTAAGTATAAAGAGGATAAAGAAATAAATCAGAGAAGTAGTACTAGAAGTTACACAATACATTTCTTAAATATTACATGTCTACTGAAGAAGCTTAACCGGATAGAGATGAAAAGTAAAACTCCCCTTTTTATGTTAGTGCTGTCTTGAATGCTATGGACAGCATTTTTCACAGTGGAGATTTAATTGGTATTCTAGATGAGTATTTGTTACTCTAGATCTGCTTCATAATATAAGAATGCTTATTTGATTTTGTTTTTAAAACCAAAATACCTCATTGTGACAAGCTCATCACATCATTTCACTGTAGAGGATGAAAGATCATAACAGGTAGCTGATTTTAAATCTTATATTTTACTTTTCCTGTTCAATTTGCCAATTTCATAGTTGCTCATACAAATTTGTATGTTTCACTAATGAATTGCTTTATTCCATACAAGTGATAAGACATAATTTAAAATTAATAAAATCTTAATACATTCAACCTTTGTGATCTGCAAGGTGAGGAAATTATTTCATCTGTAAAACATTTTAACTCCACTTTCCAATGCTTTAAATGACCCTTCACTAGGAACTAATCTTTTTTGGTCTTTTGGTAGCCTCAAGCCCTCCTGCCAAGTGTTCAGCAGTGATGATCACACAGTGTATTGTAAAATGTCAATATTGAATGCCTGTTGACAATGCCTATTTTAGTAGCACTGTCTGTGTGCAGATAGAATTACCCTGACATAGCTGTTCAGCTCTCTGCTTAATTATGTCACATCCTTTCACAGTACATCTTAAAAGGGCTCACAAGGTGTGTACTAGGAAGCTGAAGTCAACACTTAAAAGAGGATAAGACTCCACTGGAGAGCTGCACTTCCCTGATTTTCCTGCACAACAGTCCATAACATTTGACTCTGCTGTCAGCCTGAATAAAATATTTAATTATTTTCATTAACCAAGCAAACTATAATCCCTGTTGGCTGTGCTTCCAGATGTCACAGAGGACAGTATTAAAAAACTTGCACATCAAAGAAATCTCTCTTGGGTATTCTTGAAACAGGACAAACAGCTTGTTGAGTGAAGGCTTACTGTAGTGGTTTTCCACTTCCAAAATTAAACTAAGTAAACCAAACTAAATTTGGCACTTGAATCAAAGATAAAATTATACAGGAAAATGATAACTTTTCTTCAAAATTATTGCTCTTATTTGATACAGAATGAATATGGCATTGAGAATCTACATGTATGAAACGTACTTAAAACTAGAAGTGAATGTTGATACTGTTCTTCCAAAAATTGAGCGCTCAGGACTTTTGCTGATATTTTTAATTGGATATTGAACATCTTCAGACTTCCCTGTTACTTATGTATGATTATTTTACCTCAACTGAGACTCTAGAGAGAGAGGGGAAGGGCATTGTCCACAGAGAATTCCAGTGGAGGAACTACCTGTTCCTGTAACAGCTGCCAGCTTCTATTGCTCTTGCTGGGATTGAGGCCAAGAGGAATGTCCACAGACAGATGCCTTTAAACAGATCAAGCTCTGTCCAGCCTTGTGTGCCATGCCAAGGTCCTGCATCTAAATGGTGACCCAGTGTTAGCAGAGGGACAGAGATCAAGTGCTGTCCTTAACTGAGGAAGATACTTCGCGTGGATGAAGGGAAGGTGGTTTGAGATTTTTCTTAACTCACAGTGTCTTAGCCTGATCTCACAGATAATGACTACTCTCATTCACCCCATTTTGGGAATATTCCTCCTTGTCTCTGGAGGCATACAGAGCCATATATTTTCTAGGAAAAGACAGTAGTCTAAAGGAAAATTATTTTGATCTCTAAAATTGTTTTCTGTATTGTTCATGCTGTTGCTTATCCTAGAATCTTAATTGCCTTTTTGAAATGAGCCACAGGCATGAGTTATCATCAGAAAATCCCTTGAGTTATTTTGAGCTGCAGTAATTAAAAATATTAATTTTATTGTTATATGTGAGCGATACTTTATATAGCTTAATTTCCTGTACAATGCTGTTGCCCACTTAATGTGCTTGGATATTCCTCATGGTTCTTTCTAATACTATCTTAAGTTTAGTTTGCAGTGTCTACATAGTTACAGGTACATCCTTTCTCCTTGCATAATTATAGTTAGGAAGAACTGTGTTCTTCTTTGTGGTTTCATATAAAACTATGCTGAAAACAAACCAACATTTCAATTTTACTTGTCTTCATTCTAGAGTTAATTTTTCTGGTTTGTGCAGCTTTGCTTTCAGCAGTGTTTTGTATGAAACTATAAATACTTTTAAAGTGATGTTTCTTTCTTTAGACCCTATTTTCTTGACACAAAGTTATCATTTTTTTACCCTGTTTTTCTATTCTCCAAAAAACGTGTACTACCTGCACATTGTCCTCTGCAACAAATTTGTACTTAATGAAGATTTTTGCCAGCAGCTTTGACACAAGTATGCATACAGCTCACTGGCCTTGAGCCTTGGAATCCAAACACTTAGAAATGTGTTCACTGCTTGTGGTTCTTGGGGACAAATGCAGTCTTTGAAGGGTATGTGCTGGTGAGAACTGCTCTGACTCTAGCCTGTTCAAAAAAGCAGAAACTGCCCAAGGTGCCATCTCTGCAGTGGGTGCTCTATGGGAAGAAATATAAACTCCTGCTGCATCTGATTTCTCTTCCTGTCTTCATCTGCTCAATTGCTTGAGGAGTCCATTGGTCAGCAGTAGACAACTCATTGTCATCCTAAGCAAACTTGTGAACCTGATCAGTGTGTGCATTTGCCTTTGTTTACAGACTGTTAAAAATGAAATGTGTGTTTCTTGGGTTTTGCTTCAAAAATAATTGTTAAATATTAACGTAGTAAATGTTGTTATATTTTAATTCTTTTCTCTGCAGTGTTCTTTGAAAGTGTGAAATCAGAACTCAGGAATGGATCCTCAGAGTACTCTGATATTTCTGATTCAGAAGAATCTGAGCCTGATTGCACTACACAGGTACATCTAGAAAAAAGATGAAATTTCTGCATCTCAGAAATCAGTGAAGCAATTAAGTGTAATTTTGCTCACGCACTCCAGATTTATCTGGTCAGAGTTTGTGTTAAAGCAGCAATAACAAAGTATTTAGTTCTTGTTCAGATTAATATCTGAAACAATGTGTTGAAAAAAGAGATAAGATACGCTATCTTGCCAAATTTTATCTTCTTTGTCATTGAGGTGGGGTTGGCAGAGGATGAGCCCTACTCTGGAACAAGCAAAGTCTGAGAAAAATCACATCCTAGTTGTTTTATTTATTTCTTTAATAGCAAGTCTAAATTTCATCTTCTGAATTATGAACATCTATCACACAGTTTCATTTTAGAGCATGGTTAATAGGAAACAAGCTTACAAGTACTCAGTTTTATAAACAACCTGAAGTGGCTAAATCCTATTCAGGGATTTTAGACTCTTGGAAATAAATGGGAATCCTCTGTTTGAGGGTCCAGATTGTGGTGATTTTTTCAGAATTAAATAATTTATGAATGCACACATATGTATAGATGTTTATAAGTATCTTTTCTAATACAACTTCGAGAATTTAGAAATGTGTGTATGTGTCTATAAATACTTCAATTCTTTTTGCATTTGCAAATAGAGTTTGTACTTAGTAATTTAAATTTTCATTGGTTAGCAGTAAGCTGAAGTGATTACCTCACATTTTTGTTTCATGCTTCTGGAAGGCCAATGCCTTGGTCTTTCTTTCAGTTGTCTGCCTATTATATGATTTCAGAAGAAGTCCTCAAATTCCTACTTTTTTCATGATGATCAAGTTTTTTTGGGTTTTTTGTTTTGTTTGGTTTGGGGTTTTTTTGTGTTGTTTTTTTGGTTTGGTTTGTTTGGTTTGGTTTGGTTTTTTTTGGATGCTTGCTGTCTTTCATTCTTAACTAACCTAGTTGTTGGAGTAAGTGATAGGAAACTTCATGTTTCTTCTGATTTCCTGAACTGCATTACCAGTAACTTTGGCTCAGAAGGTTTCCTTTTCTAAGACACAGACTCAGTAGTTGCTCAGAAGTGATATATATTTCATCTTCACAGGAGAATATAGCCAGTTTTGTATGACTCTGTAAATGAGGGAATGTTGTATATTTATGCTATACTTACTTTCTTAGTTCTTTCCATATTTTCCTGCTTTTTAATTTCTAATAGTATCTAATGGAATAACTTTTCTGCATGTTGAAGTTCGTCTTTTGTAATGACATATTTAAAATTAATTCTCTGACCAGCACCTGAAAATCCTTTAAATGTTTCTATATTGTACTGAAGAGGATCTTATCAAAATAATACCTTTATTACTAACACTGAATCATAGTTATAATTTAATTGACCATTTGTGTCACTTTCTAAGGGTCAAAGATAAGGAAGCTGCTCATGTGAATGAAACTATTCTATAAAAATACCTCTTGGTGATAAAATACACTTTATTTGTTCCAGTTTTGGTTTTGATGATGGGGATAATGGTGTGTCAGTCTTTCAGGATTGACTTCTCCATGTTCTGAACTTCTGTTTTCAAAACCTCTGAGTGTCATATATATTCCTTGGCTTGAAAAAAATTTGGATGTTCTCTGTACTTGTTGAAAATAGATTCATCTGAATTACCAAGATGGAACATATGTACTGCAGCCCTTGCTTCCTGTAAAGGCATATTGAGTCACATATGGTTGCTTCACCTTTGAGAAGCTCCTGCCCATAGAAGCTGTAATCTCAGCAGGAGCTGAAAAGCTCTTTCATTCATGAAATGAGGCTGTGCCTCTGTAAGAGAGGCAACAGCTGTTGTGTCTCTGTTCCTGCTGTCTTCTGGATTTACCTGGGAGCATCTGTCATTCATCAGAGATGGTGCTGTTGAAAGTTAGATTTTGTGAGAGCAGGAACCAGAAGCAGTTTTCTGGGGCAGGATGTGTCCTGTTATATGTTATAGGCATCAATTCTGTCTGGTGCTTGGAACCATACTTCTGTGTTTTTCCCCGTGGTTTGAATACTGAAGATAAGAATAATTAATGCTCTCATTAAAGAGAAAGCAGTGATTGATGTGTGTAGTGCTTCATAAAAAATGGGTTTTGGAGATGCTTTCTGTATTGTGGAACATGTACTTACGAGTGTTAAAAAATTTGAGTGCATAGCATCTCAGCTGCTATATTAAGATAAACTGCATTCTGGATATTATGAGTATAAAAAAAGTTGGACCTTGAAGCTTTTGAATTCTTCCTTTGGCATAAACTAAAGTAGAGTCTCCACTTAGGAGGTCTGGTGACCATTCTGCATACTTTCCTCTCGTTTCAGCAGAAGGATTCCTCCACAGAGGAGTCAGAAAGCTCAGGTGATGAAGAGAAGCAGGAAGTAACATCAAATTTCAAAGAGGAATCTAAGGTCACAAGAGACCTTTGTCAAAATACCCAGAAGCCATCCAGAAATGAAACTCCCAGTAAAAAGTAAGCACATTGTGGCACTTGTTATAAACTGTTAGACCTTTTAGCATGTATTTATTGCTTTATAGCAATGTAAAAATCAGTCATTCAAAGGGTTCTGTTTTGAACTGTTTACTACTCCCTTGATTTTCCTAGGGAATGTCCTACCTCGACAAGTACAGAAGAAGAAGCTATTCAGGGCATGCTTTCTATGGCAGGATTGCACTATACTACATGTTTACCAGGTCATACTCAAAGCACAGACTGCACAAATAAAAGAACCTCTCTTCAGGAACACAGAAGCTACCCCAGGAGTCGGCATAAAGACAGACAGCCATCCCAGAGCCACAAAACCATAGAATGCGGTAGGTATCTGAACTAAGCACACTGCACCTCCCTGCTTTTGGACGCAGTGCTCAGAATAATCACTTAAAGTTACAGTTTTACACTTGTAGTTACTAGATTAGTAGCTTTTAAATAAATCAGACTGACATTTAAAAAGGTGTATTCTGTGGTTTTGCTTTGTTGTTGTTTTCTATTAAAAGTAAATGCTACTTCTGAAAACTGGGGCAAACTTAGCTTGTCATCAGAATACCAAATATTCTAAATATTTGGTATTCTTCTAATATTCTTCTAAATATTTCCATCTAAAAAAATTGTGACATAGTTACAAGAATGGGAAAGTTGTGGCTAGATTGAAAGTATTAAAATTTAAGTTCGTTGAACTTTTCTTTAGGTGGGTCTGTGAAGGAAGAGGAAGGAGACTTGGGAACTTCAGCATGGACAAGACACCTGAATGATGCTTCGAGGATTACCCCTCAGGTAAAGTAATACTTAGAATATATTAAATACATTTTTATAGTAGAAGAGAACATGAAATTGTAAGTACAGAAGGCATGGTGCACAGGTCTTTACACACTGTGTATCTGATAGATACTGCTGGTTCTGGGTTATTATTGTTATGCCTTTTTTTTACTGTTGTTGTTTTGGGTTTTTTCCTTTCAAATTCTTTTTTCTCATAGTGCTTAATATTAAGGTGTTCATGGCAATATCTTGAAAAATAGAAAATACTGTATTAAAAATATGTGAATTTATATTCATTCTAACTGGGGAAGCACTTGTTTATTCATTGTTATTCCTGAGCAGAACATCAGAACGAGTGGAACATGCTGATAGTATATATAGTAAAGATACTTGCTTAGGAAATTGGTACTGCTAAAGTGATAGCTTTCAACAGCTAGCAGGTAGGAATATTTTTGTTTTCTGACTCCAGATGGAGTCCAGCAAGGAATGAAAGGTTGTGTATCTTACACTCTGAGCTTTTCTATGCTGTAAACTTTTTTGATATTTCTGAATTTGTCTGTATTACAAGTATTAGAATAATTAATTAACTAGAACAACTAAAGCCGCAAAATTATGGCCATTAAATAGCACTGTTTTTAACTGCATTTTTTGTAGTGTTTGCTTTGTAAAAATATCTGACTACATGGTACTCCTTCACAGTTTGTAATTCCCAGTTTAGGATTTATTCTTTCATCAGCTGAATATTGAAAACAAATTACCCATTAAAGTAGTCAGTGATTATGGTATGGCTTGTTAGAGTGGCTGGTTTAATCAAGAACAATTGAATTTGTTTTGGTCACTGCAAACTGAAAACATAAAGTAGAGGAATTGAGTACATTAGTGTGTGTACCTAAACTGTTGCATTGCCCTTGGGTGCATATGGAAAAGCTTGCACAGAGACTGTGTTGTATGTTATCTCTAAGAGGTCTCTGTTCTAAAAGAACTGATGGATCATAAAATGGCCAGATTCTGGTGGAACTGAGATATCTGTTTCAAAGAGACAATAGTATAATTGGAAAAATTGGAGTGAACCTGTAGCCAGAAGCTACTAACTGGTAAATCTTCTCATTTCCATTCTAGGATGCAAATAAAACTCAAAAATATATCAAGAAGGAGGGTGCATCAGAAGGCAGTCTTAAGGTTCAGGAAAACAGAAGCATAGTCCACAGCAACAGCTTGAGTTTTCAGCATGGCAAATACACACGAGACTCCAGCCTGATGCAAGCAGAGTGTCAGCTGAGTGATGGCAGCCTCAGCCCTGACAGGCCCTACGGTGAAACGTCCTTGTCTGTGCCACTGCACCCAACAAAGAGGCCAGCATCAAATCCACCCCCCATCAGCAACCAGGCAACAAAAGGTAAGGCTTGTCTCCATCCCCTTGCCAGAGCAGGACGGGGGAGGGAAAAGACTGAATGCAGAAACTAGATAAAGGACATGATTGGAGCTTGAGGAAAAATACACAGTGGGCATGCTGTGGACACTCACATTTTGGCACTGAATGTGGGGAGGTGGAATCAAGAGAGATCTAACTGGCCTGCATCAGATTTGCTTATTGAAATGGAGGTTTAGAAACTCTAACACTTCAGAAATAGTCTGATGAGCATACTATGTAGGTTTTAGTTTCTGGTTTGTATTCTGTAATTTACTTAAGGGACTTAAGTTTACTTAATTTACTTGAGTAAAATTCAGGATGCTCAGTCTAAGTTCTCCCCTACTACACCCACTGCCCTTCATAGACTGGAAATATTTGTAAATAATAAACTCATTTTATTTATGATAATTCTAGCCAGAGTTCAGAGAAAACAGTTCTTGGGGGTGTTTTTTAACTCTTCTGGTTCCCTATTTGTTTTTCAAACTGATTTTGGTGAAAATTTTGCCCACTTCATCTTGAGAGCTAAGTTTCACCATTGTTCTAGAATGACTAAAATTCATTCTGAAATTGCTGACAGAAGTCCTTGCTTGGGTTTTTCAGGCAAACGTCCAAAGAAAGGAATGGCAACTGCTAAGCAGCGCCTTGGGAAGATCCTGAAGCTGAACCGCAATGGCCATGCACGCTTCTTTGTCTAACGTAGCTGCTACTTGTACTACTGCTGTCTTTCCTACAGACCAGTACTGAGGGCAACAGAGCCTGGAGCTGCTGTTATTCCTCTGCTTGAAGCAGACTTGCATGTACCATAGAAAACACTGCCTGAGGAACGAAAGAAAGAAAAAAGAAAAAAAAAAAAAAAAGAAAAAAGAAAACACACAAAAAAACCCAACCCAATGCTGCATTTTCACTGTGCCACACCTGCTCAGCAATAACCATACGGGAACGGGGAAATCTTCAGAGAGACGTGGACTGTGAGAAATAGTCTCTCATCAGGGCTTGAATATCATTTGTTGCTGGTAGTTTCTGACCTAAATTAATGAGGGGAGGATGATGAAGGTGGTTTATCAATAATTTATTTCTGATAGATTTTTCACAACTTTAAAATTCATTTAAGAAACTATTTATTTGGAAGACTTTTTCTGTGGGGGGTTATTAATTTAGATTTAATAATGTGAAAGTTTTAAATTGTTTTGATAATGTGTGTTTGGTGCAGTGGAGAGCCACATTAATTGTGATTAGTCTGGACTCCTAAATTTGATATTCAGGTTATAGTCTTAAATAGGGTGAGATGCATTATTAATTATTTTTTAAATTAAGGCATAAGGAATCTTTTTATTTTTTTTCCTGCTTTTTGTAAGCTATTGGCTGGGCTTCTGTTGACTTGCAAGTTGCTTATTCTCTGCCAGCTTGATTATTTTTTGACCTGTCCTTTTTAATATCAGATTTATTTATTTAATGGACTAGAAGAGACTCCTAAAGACTAGAATTTACTTATGTCAGTCCAGTAGCTAACTTGTTTTAAACTGCACCTCTTTCCTCCAAATCTGAGTACATATTTTCCTCCTGATGATCTGTCTGGGATGATTTTCTTCTGTCAAAAGACTCCCTGAAATTGTGTTTGTACAAGTTGTTTAAGAGTTGGTACAAAGGAGGAAGACCCAGTAAATCTTTTGGAGGAATGAGGACAGTTAAGATAAAAGTTTCTTCGGAACAGTTGCTCTCAAATAATTTAAAAAGATACACATTGCAGTCATAAGATTTGGCATTTTACTTAATGTAGCATGGAAGAAGCATTAAAGTCTTGTTATTGTACGTTAAACACATTTTACTGAAGAGTCATGAAAGCAGGAGAACGTGTTGCTTTCAAAGCTGGGCGAGACAGCAAATTAAAAGTCTTAACTGGTCCATATATATAAGCATTTAAGTAGCTTACTGGTATCAGAATAATCATTTGTGTCAGGCTTCATACAGAGCTGATAGCAAATGCCAGTTCTGAATTATTGTAAATAATTTTGATTTAAAATTTGTATTTTTCTGTAATATAAAATTAAATATTTAACTTTTGAGGGACGGGGATGAAGGCAGAAAGGGGAATACTTTTACTTGATTCTGGAAAAAGGGCATTTTGCAGGGTCCAGCCAAAAGTAAACATTAATATGTTAGTGACAACAATATTGTTGGTTGGATGGGTTGCTTTTGGTTTGTTTTTTTTTTAATTGGTAAGAGTAAAAAAACTCCTGCATAGCAAGTCAACAAACTGATTTTAATTTTCCACACCAGTTTTCCTTCCTCCATATCCTATACTGGAATAATTTTCTCTTGTGGTTTAGAAACAAAGTCAATTTTATTTTCCAGAATCTTTATGGAGAGCTGTATTTATTTAGGCTAGATTATTAATGCCTTTAGAAATTTGTGGAAGTAGTTCTGATGTCAGATGTTTTTTAGTGCTGCAGGATCAGAACCAGTTAGCACTATGTTATCCTGTTTCTAAGTGGAGAAACATCAAAATACAGTGCCACTGCAAAAAAGTCAGGTAGCTTTCATAGCTTTACTTTGTCTGGAGCTTGAAAATTCAGGAAAATTACAGTTTAGGAGTGTTTTATGCAGCCCTACTTTTACGTTGTGATGACTTGACTTGTTTTGTGACGTGTATGGGTGAATTTTTAAACTTAATTTTTGTTTGCTAATTATTGTTTCTCAAAACCAAGTTTTTAGTCCTTTTAGTTTTTTTAATTTAACACAAGTTATCAAACTTTAGAGTATTGGGAATGGAGGTAGTCAAAGATTTCTAAAAAGCAGAAAATAAGCTAAGAAGTATTCTGCAGGTGCTGAAAATGACTATAAGGACTTGCTGTTCTCAGGTGCTATGTTTTCTAGATGGAAATAGTTAAAAGAGAATATTTTAACTATCCTCTAATATATTCTCACCAAAGTAAGTCAAGGAAATAAACTATTTTGTCAATATTAGTTAAAATTATATACCCATATGAATTTTCTCTTCATTTAAGCTTGAGCAAATGGTTTAATGCCTGCCAGGCTTTGGAAAGTGTTTTAGCTTTAGCATATTGAACCAAACTGTTTCCTTCCTGCTGGCCATACAATTTCTAATGATAGAAAATTCCAGTTTAGGGCAGCAATCAGATTCAGTGCAGAATAAAGAATGAGTTATCTCTCCTTAAAGACAGATTTTGTCTTATGTAAAAGTATGCCAGAATAGAATCTGGAGTAAGGAATTTTAAAATACAGAGTATGCTTTCTTGTAGATGTGATTGATCTGTACAAAGTCCCTTTTCTGACCATCCACGCTATTTATCTGTATCTTACTGGTGAAACATAGATATGGCTGGACCCATATATATTATTTCTTCTTGGTTTTATCCTTTCTTTTACTCTAATTTTCTAGCTTTTATTCCCCCAAGTGGCTCTCCACTGTCATGAATTTATGTAATAGACTCTTCACAGGCTGTCAACAGGCAGAGGTTCATTCCCATTTTCTTCAAATATCTATGCTTCCAGCAGAAATTATATCTGATGTTCCAACTCAGAACAAGTAATTCAAAAGAAATTGCCATGTTGAGCAGTATTAAAAAAAAAAAAAAGAGAAACAACAAAGGGGAAAAAAGAAATCTCCTGGTAGCTCATGAAGAGGATGTGGTGACCTCACTTGTTTTATGTACTTGTATGTAGAGATATATTTATTGTATTCTAGCTGATATCACTTCTGCACCAATCTTTCTGTAGATGGACTGAACCTTGTGTTGTTGTAGTGGAGAGAAAAAGCCCAGTTTTTTTCCTTGCTGTCTCACTTGGGGTGGAAGAGGGAGGGAGTAGGGAACACTGTCTGGACAACAGCAAATTACGCCTGCTATGGTGACCTGTTTTCAAAGGATAGTCTTTTTTGAAAAGTCAGAACTCACATTTGGCATAAAAGTCTTTTTTGGTTTTTTTGTAGGCAGAACAATAGGAAATGAAATATTGTAGGGGTTTTCCCACTCTCTTAAGTTATCATGTTCCTACAACTGCAAAAAAACAAACAAACATGAAAATGGAAAGACCACCTAGAAACTATATCAAAGACTCTTCCAGCAACTTTCCCTTTTCTTCTCCTACTACACTTGCTAATAAACCCTGGCTACAGGGTAGCCTTTGTTGACCTCTGAGGTAGATTACCTATGCAACCCATAACACTCTACATTAATTCATTCTTAAAGAGAATTTTGGAAGGGTTAGATGTTGAGAGTTAAAATTGTTGTTTTCTGATCACATGGGGGCTTTTGGGCTTTAGATTTTTTTTTTATTTTATGTGGTTGAAGTGCTTGTGTCACCTTTGGTAGAGATGTGAGAGAGCACAGAGTCATGACCACATTTTAGATGCTTCAGCTTTCCCTGGGCTTTGCTCTAAGGCATAAGCTACCTTCACTCACAAGACCATCAAGTTGCAAGTGTTGAAAATTTTTTCAGGATTTCAAAGCCAGAGCTGGTGAGAATCTTGCCTACCCCCTTTTTGGTAGCTGTGGAGACTAAGCAGAACTGGAACTAGAATGAGCCAGGGACTGGTGTCCTCTTCAGGCTCCACATGCCCACCTGTCCCTTCACACTCCCACCACCACCCCCAAGCCTTGTGTCTTTCCACAGGGTCATTCACATAATACTTCCAGACCATTAAAAGCTGTTGGTAGTTCTGGGGCTGAGTGAGCCCAGCACTACTCGTTGACAGAAGAAATATAAATGGAACCAAGGGCCTTACTGTTTATTGTTAAACAAGATGAAAAGCTGCAACATCCATTTTCCAAAAAATAAACCCAACAAAAAACACCCTGGTTACCCTCTTTGTGGGAGAGTATGAATGATAAGTCATGCAGTGGATGGGAAATGAAAGTAGCACTGATACAGAGATGCATGTTCTTCATAGGCTGCATTTCTGTTTGGAAAAAAAAGGACTTTTTCTACTTTTAATATAAATTAAGCCATAAGAGTTTCATGCTGTGGGAAGGGAATGAAAGGGATCACTTAAAGAGATTATATTGATATGTATTGTCACTTCTGCTGGGAAATGTCTATTGCTGCCAATGCTTTGGTGAATCTTTTTTTTTAAAAAAAACAAACATGGAATTTGAAAAAAAAAAAACAAAAACGGGGCTAGTTCTTGGCTATATTTACTAGTTTTGTAGTAATGTTTTGCTGGCCCATTTGTCTTTTCCTCCTTTTTCTACTCTCATAGTCTAATTTCTATCTTTCCTTCTTAATGTTTCTGAAAATATTAGCTTGTCTGCTCAGTAGGGGTCGGTGTATGTTTGTCTTCCTTTTTACAGAAACGCACTACTGTGTTAAGTATTTGGCTGGGAAATGGGATGCTGCAGCTTTAAGAGCATTTTTTTCAATTCATAACAGTATTTCCCATCCTCTTTTGCCTGCAGGCAGGGAAAGTGTATGTACAGTATTTATTTTGTTTTGATTTTACTTTAAATTTGTAAGTTTCTATAAGTAGTTCACATTGATTATTCTAGGGGAGAACAAGTGGCTTTGTTTAAATTTGTATTTGATATTCATAGTTTCCACTTTCTGTACTTTAAAATACTGAAATTAAAAAATTGTATGCTTATGTTTTGATTTTAGCACTCGGAAGTGTTTAATTTCTTCAGACTTCTGCTCATTTACTTCAGTGTAAATACAGTAAAGTGTACAGAATATCATCAGGAGAAAAATGCATTTCTAGGTCCAGTCTCTGTGCCCTTTGCTTGTCGCATTTTAAAGAAGAAATGTGAGGGAATATTCTCATACCTTTTTTTAATTACTCTTTTTTCAAAGTGCAAATTTCATTTCAACCCACTTATATGATAACTAAATGCATTTTGTGAAGATGTGTATATTCTTTTTGAATCCTAATGTAAAAAGGAGATGCAAGTGTTTGTGGTTCATGGTATTATCAGTTCTAGATCTGTAAGAAGGGTGTCAAATGGTGTTTTTGTATTCTTGCTCTTGGTTTTTGTTCAGGTTTGTCTCATGCTGCTGATGGCTGACTCAGCTTTTGATTTATTGGTTGTTTTGTTTTTCTTTTTCCTTGAAATGTGTGCAGTTTCTGGAAGAAGAGCTTTCTCTTTCACACTTACATATGCTTAGCCATCCTTGCTTTTGTCCTGGAGCACTTGCCTGCTGATTTTCCCCTCCAGACATCTTCCTCTGGTTTGCAGCTGCCAGTGCTCCCTAGTTTGGCTCCTGTGGCAGTGCAGTGTTTGAGTGTGGATGCTCTCCAAGGGGATGATGCAAGCATTGCTGCCCCACCCTGCAGCTTGGTGTAAAAGCCTTTTCCTTTGCCCCACTGAGCTGCTGCAGTGCTGTGCTGAGGGTCATGCATGGGATCCTGAGATAAATGATGCACCAATGGCACTGAAAGAGTTAGATGGCAAAAGGGTTTGATATCAGCATCCTGTTCAGGTTTGCTTCTTAGCCTGGCTTCTAGTTTACAGAGAATTTATGGTTGATTATAATGACTGGGAGATCTGTTCATTGACTTAATGGTGCCAGGTGCTTCACAGAAAAAGAACAAGAATGCTGACCTCATCAAACCATGTATTGCTAATGGAACAGTTAAAACCCATGGCAAACTGGGAAGGTTTGTGGCCTAAAGTTTAAAACATGGTAGTGTTGCAGATTTGGGGAGCAGATACTTCTATGCTGTTTCAAAAACAAATTTCATTCGAGTGGAGGGAAAAATCATGTACAGGTACAGGGGTTGATGATGAAATATTTATACATCCAGATATCTGTTCTCATTGTGTTTTGACATGTCTTTACATCTTTTGTAACACATCTTAATGAATGTGTTAAAACTGATTTTAAATTTGGTTAGCCCAAGATTTGCCAAAGATCTGAAAGAGCTGTTTGTCTGTCAGAGCAACTGCATATTTTGAAAAGGTCTTTATCACTGTGATTGAAGAGCAATGCTACAACCTATGCATTTCCATCAAACACTCATCTGGATTTTCACACTCAGCTCACTGCTCATAATAATATTTTGGTCTTAAAGTGATACAGTTAAGAGAGCTCCTCAGTGGGCCACAAATACAAGTTTCATACCCATATAAAAACCTACAACTTTAGTATTTGCCAACCAAGCAACTTTAGTATTTGCCCATTTGCTTTTTGCCAGTTACACTTCAGAGATTTTTTTTTTTCTGTCTCAGCTGTTTAGTGGATGATGGGATAATACAATGTAAAACGTGAAATTTCTCAAGTGCTGCTTTAAATGCTACTGGATAGCCTTAAGCAGCTGGAGCCATATTTTCATTAGAAGTCAGAGTTTCTGGTGTTCTGCTTTTCTGTTTGCAGAGGATGGGGAAATACTTACCTGGATTGTTCTTTCCTGAGGGACAGATGGATTTTAAAGATTTCAAGGCTACCAAATCCAGCAAAAGAAATTAATTTCTCAAGTCAGGGAATGAACAAGATACCCTTCTTGGTATCTGAAGACTAAAGTTACTGATTTTGGTTTTTAATCAGCAGTATTCTGCTGTGTTTGAGGTGAAGTACCCACTTGTGAAGTGCCTACAGACTGGCTTTTAATTTCTGTACATTTAGTAATGTTCAGCTTTGTTCAGAGAGTTTGTCCTGACCTGCCTAAGTTGTGAAGCTTTTGTGATGGTGGCTCATTAGTTAACACGTTCAACCAAACCTTTTCTAGTTCATTTTGTTTAGGTGGAACTTTGGGTTGATGATTGAAACCTGACTAATAGCAGGAATATGGCAAAGTCAATCATGCTGAGTGTTAGTTTCTGTAGAAAGTTAGTTTTTTCTTTGTATAGAAGTATTTGTCCTGGGAGCCCTTGAAATTACACTTTCAGTGCTGGTAAGTAATGTCAGCTGTCTCAAGCCAAAAGTTAATGAGGACTGAAACTGTAAAACCAGATTGTTATTGTTACTCCTTCTGATACAGCCAGGATTGTTAAACACCTTGATTTCCACAATGGTAGTGACTGAAATTTTTACCTGCAAAAAAAACCAGCTAGTGATCAAGACAGTGAATAAAATCTGTCACTGCCAGAGCTCATAGTATTCCACATAACAGCTGGCTAATAGCACAGTTTGCTTTGTCTAGACTAAGGTCTGATTTCTTGAAAGCAAATTATATTCAGTCTTTAGAATAACTACTGCAAATTTTCAAAGAATTGTGTTTGGCTTAATAGTTCTATTTATCTGTACTGCTTCTGCTGTATTTGCCTTGGTCTTGGGAAAAATACTCTACTTTGGAACATATAAGTCAACTAAAAAAAACCAAAACAGTATACAAAGAGTCTGCTTGTTTGTGATGCTTTGCCCCCAAGTTTATTCCTTGTAAGAAAGTTGTGCTGCAATGAGTGTGAGTAAAGTTCCCCGTCCATACTTGGAGAATGTGATACCTGTCTGGAAGAAACATTTGCCCATGAATCATACACCTTGGTGGAAAGTCATAAAGACCCAAGTTGGCTTTTTGTTCTGGTTCAGCTAAAAGCCAACAAAACTCCAGAAACTGATGCTCTGGTCTCCTCAAATAGGACATGGGCTGTGGAAATTTTGGATTAACTTTGCAGCAGTTTCAGCTGAGTATTAATTTGAAGAAGATACTAAATTGTGTGCTTAATTCTTATATTGATTTCTAGTTACAAAGGGGTTTTAACTTTTTTACAAAAGGTCTTTGAATTGCTTTGTTGCGGTTCTGGCCCACTACAAATTCTCCTGTACTCAACCAGCCCTTGTAGAAAGGGTTTTAAATTCCCTTGTGATATTATTACTGATCAGAGCTGTTCCCATGGGTTAAGGCATTGCACCTCTTGAAGGAGAGCATTCGAAGCATATTTGCCACGCCAGCTGTCCTAGAAGTCATGTCAGAACTGGTTTTTCAGGTGAGGTTCATCCGTGAGAGGAACTGTTTTGGTTCCAAGGCTGTTCATACTCAACCCAGGTCTGCTGGGAGTGGGGAGAAGAAAAATCTGTGAGCTGTGCAGTGCACTACTGCAAATTGGGTTGGTCGTATTGCAGACTGCTGGAAAACTGTGCCTGTCATTAAGCACCACAAGTGATGCTGAACTGTAGTCTTGGGAGGGAGACCAAGCATTAAATGGGACATGGCATGTGAAGGATGCCTTTTTCCCCAGGTTTTGCAGCAGGTCAGAAAAGAGGAATTGGTGAGATGCTTTGCAAAAACAAAAACACTGTATAACCTGACTCTTCTGGTTCCACAGGAAGTTATTTTAGACACTGCTTCTGTTACCACATTTTCTTTGCTGTTTAGAGGATTTCCCTTTAAGAAGTTCAGTTTGTACAGAACATGAAGGATACTTGGTGTTATACATCCCAGTTCCCTTAGGAATGAAGTTTGTAAGTGGAAGTGATCTATACTGGATCAACTGAAGTATTTGGAGAGTGGGAATGCCTGTGTAGCACTCATGGTTCTGATGTAAGACATTTCCTCTATACAAACCTTGTGTACTCACAGTGCAGGGCCACTGCTATGCCCTCATAGCTTATAGACTGCTTTCAGTAATGTTGCCATTATTTTTCTGTTGCCTCTAATCTCAAAGAATTTTGAACGGTATAAAATGCCAGCTCATAACTAATCAAACTCCGGTAATACTAGTTATGATTAAAGGAATGTCTTCACTAATCCTTTTATTACACATTTCATTAGACACCGAAATAGTGCTGTCAATACTCTTAAAATACTTGAATTCTTTTCCCCTTGGTTGAGACATTCAGCCATTTCTGTACTTTTTTTCTGCACTGATGTGAACTCTCACTATATTTTGCAGTTCATGCCTTGAAGAAAAAGCAAAGTTACTGTTCTGTGCTGCACTGTTGTGGTTCACTGAAAAGGACTGAAAGATTGGGAACAACACAAAAAAGAAATCATTGATCTGTTAAACATTCTGTTGAGCCCCTACCTCCAGGCATTAGCTGAAGCACTAGAGCACATGTTGTGATATAACTTGATATCTTAAAGATGTCATGTTGATTAATCAGATCAAAATGTACATAGTGGTAAAAAATGGAAAGAAACCCATATATAAAATATTTTTTTATTAATTACAGGAATACTAGATTTTCCCCCTCTCACCTGCATGAAGCAGTTGAACTGAATAGACTTAATACCTGAAATACTTGACTAAGTATATAATACTTGAGTAAATTGACAGAAATCACTGCAAGTAACAGAGCCAAAATAGGGTTGGTTTCTGGCTAGAAGCAGGGTTTTTTCTTAGGGAAGATGTTTGCTTAGGTTTGCACACCTTGTCTACCCTTTATTTCTAACCAGTTCCTATCCTGAACATGCATATGATAATTCTGATGAGATTAGTATTAGTGCCTCTGCTGATACAGTGACATATCTTAAAATATGTAGCTGTTCTTATAAGGGTTTTCAGGTGATGCTGTGGTTGGTCTTTTGGGGTCCTTGGTCAAGACTTAGGATGATTTACAACTCCCAGTGCTCTTCTGGAAAAATGTGATCTTGCTGCATTCTAGCTTGTTGTAGGAAGGAGGCAAGATGACCCTCTGCTGCCTGGGAGTTTGTTTCTCCTATGCAGGAATTCTTTGAAGGGGAAGGCTTTGGATTGTGCTGCTGAATCAAAACTTTTGTTTTGCTAATGTGAGGAGGGCCTCAGGGGTGTACTGGTGAGGGAAGGGGTCAGAGGAATCGCAAGTCAGCAGAGTATTCTGACCCTGCCAGCCCCTGTGGTGCAGAGCATGGAAAGGGTGGGACCCTGAAAGACATCTCTGCCTTTCTTGTGCAGGGACAAAAGCAACAGCCAGACCCAGACTGAGAGCAGCCTCACCATCCCTGCCTGCTGGGGACTGCGCCCACGTGGGGAAGGGTTTGGGTGATCCTTGGGTGGCCTCCTCTTGTGCTTTGCCTGGATGTCAGGTCTGCAGAGGTTAAGCACATTCTTGTGATAAACATGACCAAAACCAACCTGGAGTTACCCAAGCTGTACCTGGAGTGGTGTGGGCTTTCTTATAAATGCAACCTCTAAGGTCAGCTTGGGTTTTGAGCATTTTGAAGTGTTGTTGATTTCTTACTTTTCCAAACCAGTTTTTCACTTCCACTACCAGTGTAATATGAAGAGAACTTCTCCATTTTGCAGTTTTGGAAAGTTCTTTCTAAACCCTTGCCATTTTGGTTTGTTTCATTCTTCATTTGTTACTTTGAGTGGAATGTAGCTTGGTCCGATGTTCCATTCACATAATAATGTAGGAGCTTTGCCTGGAAAGCCCTGTTAGTGGCTCTGAATCATCAGTGTTTCTGTTCCTGCAGTAACAGGGTGGAAGGAGAGAACAGACACATTTTACTTTTGTATAAAAACATCTAAACTAAGCACCTCTTGGAGACTTGTTTAAAAACTTTGGATCCCTCTGCCTGAATCTCTTTATCAGCTGCCAAGAAGGTTGGGCTATAATAGATCCAGATTTTGGCTGGTTTTGCAAAGGATCTGAACTGGAGGATACTTACTAACTCTATTTTTTTTTTTTTCTATTTAATTTCTCATGTTTTGACTTGTATGCTGTTGCAACCAAATTTGGAACAAGTTAAAAATTAAAAATCTGATAAATGGATCATTTCTATATATTTTTAGTTTTTGTAGCTGGAAGCTACAGAATCTCAATGAGCATTTGAAAGATCCACATTGATTTTTACTTAATTATCCACCTAATTTTTTTACTTTGCAGTGTTTCTGCAGTGAAGTACTGATTTCTTTTCATTGATGTGATTCTCATTTGTAAACGAAGACATCTCTGGCCTTCCCTTCTACAGTATTCAAATTCTGCAGGTCTTTGGGGATGTTTCTGAGTTCAACTCTTGCAAGTTGATTTTCTTGACTCCTCAAATGTTACTGATATTTTAAGGTACTAATTAATCACTCACACAGGTCAGCATACCTGTGAACAGTCAGTAAAATTCAACAGCCCAAAGAACTTTCAAATCAACACCATCATCATCAATAACATCAATACCTGAGAAATCAAAGAAGTGTAACAGTAAAATTGAGAAAAAGGTTTTTCTCCGATGGAGATGTTATGGCAAGGGATTTTAAATCACTTTCAAACATAGAACCTGCGTCATTCTTTTCTGCAAGAAATCTTAGAGGTGTGTAGAAGAAAAATGCATATTTGTGTCCATGTGTATGCAGTGCATTTAATTCATGCTTTTCCCATGAGTACAGATTGACTTATGAGGTAAATGCTGTTTACACAGAAATGCAGTTGGACATGGGGCCAGGCTGTGCCTCTGATCCATGGTGTAATTCACTTTTCTCTCTCTTTCTCTCTCAGTGACAGAACCTGAGCAAAATCTAGGTTTTGGAAGTCCATAATTTGCACCTCCTATATGAAATAAGAGACAGTGATCATGTAGAAGCAACAAAGGAAAAAAAAAGGGGATGCTGAAGATTGTGGGGGAAAACGAACCCTCTGATGTTACTTAGGTCAGCTGTTCAACAATTCTGTGCCAAGTTATCAGAAGGATGTCCTGGACAAAACATTTTGAAAAGGAGCCTTTCTAGTGCAAAACGCTGGGGTAAATAGCTCTGATGTGAGGCATCTTTGGTGTGTACAGAAAATCGGCAGGATTAGCAACAGTTTCAGTTTCTACTGAAGAAAATGCCTGATGCCTCCTGAAATTTCCCAGTAAGTCAAGTTGGTTTTTGATGGCAAGGCTCTGAGCAAAGGCACATGTGGTGCCAAGGTTATGTTTCTGCTACCCGGCTGGTAGAGTGTGTATAATAAATTAATATAAATTCATTTATACATGTATTCACATGTTCATATATTTAAATACCTTTATAAAGAAATCAGAAGGTGTTCTGCAGTGCTATAATGTTGTATTCTAATGGCCAGCTGGAAAGGGAGTAGAGACCATTGCTAGTGGCAGTCTTTGCAAAAACTCTTATATTGTTTTCTTTCCTCCCTCTAGTTTCACTTGGGTGTTCCTGCTTGTCCTTAGTGACATATCCTTTCTGGGATGGCAACTGCTGGATGTTTGTGCAGTGCCTAGCAAAGAGATTTAAGGATTAGTTATAATTCAACTGTAATACTTTTACCCATGCTATTTGAGTAGAATAGAATTTCCCGTTCTATCCATTCCATTCCGGTCTCAGAGGATGGAAGGGATAACTCCTTTCTCTTCCCCTCTAGCAGCCTCAGCATGGAGAATGCTTCAACAAATAGAAATATTTAGGAAGGCTGTATTTCCTTGGCTGTGGGTCATACAAGACTGGAAAGCACAGCAAATGAAATCAATCATTCTGCTCAGAACAAAATGTGATACCTGTGATTTTTATGAAAAATACCCCAAATATGAGGTGTAAGGATGTGTTCATTCCCTTTAGGCACATGTGCAAGCAGTAAGGAATGAAAGCCTTTACATCACTCCTAGAGTATGTGGCTCCTTTTACATTTCCGCTTTATGCATTATCTGAGCACAGAAGAGTAGTGGAAAGCCGTGTTTTTATTCGAAAGCTGTATTTTTATCATTGAGCTCTTAACACAGGGAAATTAATCCAGTATTCCTGACCACCAGGAGGAGCTCATGACACAGCCTGCAGCGTTCGGCTCCTGCCTCCGTGCCTGTCAGAATTTCTCCGAACAGGGAACTTCGAGTCTGAGCGGTGCAGGGGCAGCCATCCATCCCCTTGATGCTCTCAGTGCTGGCATTTGGCGTAGGAATGCACAAAATAAAACTGCACCTGGAAAAGGTAAAACGAACCAAACCCGACGGCAGGTGGGACAATGTGCCATGGGCAGATGCTGGGAAGTAAGAGAAAGTGATTATCCATCATTCTGTGTGTGGCTTTGTTTATACAGAGAATCCTGGCCTCAAACTTTATTTCCGAAATCTGTCTTTTTCCCCTTGGTGAAAAAATAAGACAAGGTGGCATAAAGACCAGCTGGCAGCCAGAAGAGAGGAGTGTTCCCATGGTACAGTGCTTTAGAAAGTTTTAGTAAAGCTCTTTATAGGCAAGTCAGTAATGCCCCTCTGTTCACTAATGTGAATGTTCCCAGTTGTCCAGGGGTGGCAGAACAAATTTGTAAGTTAAAGCCTGGCAGTTTTATTGTGGAAATGATGCTTGATTTCACAAAGCACAGAGCTTCACTTTGCAGCTGCTAGTTTTCCTCTGTCTCTGACAAAGCAGAACAGAGCCACCAGCATTGAAATTAATTTAGAAATTATTTTAACAACTTTCTGCAAAACTGCAGGATGAATGAGAAGAACCCACTGTCTGTCACATTTGTTCTACTCTCTGTCTATTTTTGTACTTGTTTCAAAATCTAGTATTCAACATTACCTCAAGACTAACCAGTTCCCTTTCCACTGAGGCAAGAGACTGATGTCTGTAACCCAGTGACTGTGGGTACCTTTCTTCTTGCTGAAAGAAATGAGCACTGAACAGAGTCTTTTTATCATAGCCGCGCTCTTATCAGCCCATCTCCCTTTATATTGCTTCCTTCCCAGCCATTGTGGAAACAGACATCCTGCCCAAGGCATCGAAATCCGCAATCTGCTGCTTCTTCTGTGGAGCCTCTGGATTTTTGCCAGCAGCCCCTTGAGGTGGTCCCAGATGTGATTGCTTTTTCTGTGCTACCCTGAAAATATCCGGTAAAAACAAAGGGCTGCACTCACCCCAGTTACTGCCTCAGAGGCCAGCACTTCCTCTGCTCCCAGGGATGTACAGTGGGAGATGTTAGGCATGGAGTACCCCAGAGAAACCATGACTAAAATGGCAGGGTCACTGTCAAAGGGATATTCCTACAACAGGATAAAGCCAATCTTTTTATTGCATCTCTCAGCTGGTCCTCAAGTTTACCTCCAGTTCCCATGAACTCAGGAGATGGGTTTGGGATGTTTTTCCTGCAGCATTCTTCTGTAGGGAAAATACAAATTCCTTGCACCTATGTTAAGTGTGAAAGGAGATTAGGGTTTAATACTGCTTTCTTTCAGTGGGGAAAAAAAGAAGGTAAACAATACTCTTTTTATTACAAAGTAACTTGGGCTTAAAATACCACTGCCTAAAAACAAAACCAAAATGGTTTTTTTTTTGATTCGGTAACTTTTTGGGGGGAGAAGGCTGGGGGAGAACGGAGGGAAGTGAAAATACTAATTCGTGATAGTTTTTGTGGCTTGAATCTGTGATGGGTTTGGGCTGTTCTGATAGGCTTGGAGTTTTCAGTAGCCTTGTCTATCAGAAAACCAACATTGTTGTCCTGACTGTTGTGTCAGTGTTTGAAGATACCCATGTGAAGGCAGAGCAAATGCATCTTCCTGCTGGGTTTCCTTGTGTAATGTGTTACAACCTTTTATTCTTTACTCAGTTCTTTGATCATCGTTGCAGCTTCCCTGCTCCAGGTTGCCTGACAGAGCTCCCATAGCCTACTTCACTCCATAGGTGTTTGTGCATGCAGTAAAACATTCAGAAGGATTTGATTTTAAATTTTAATTTTTAGGCATTCAATCCTTGAGGAAGCATGGATGAAAATCCAATGTGATCCTTCCTGCAGGTTTGTGGTTGTTGGTTAAAGTGAGTGTTGAGTGTCAGAGGAAAGAAAGAAAAACTTCAAGTATCTCTCTACTGGGATCCATCTTGCAATCTATTTGTCACTAAAATGAAAAGATTAGAGGGAATCCAAAAAAAGAGAAGACAAAAAATGGTTCCAAATGAAATCTACATATGCCATGTCTCAACAGTTCTAGAAAGCCACATGTTTTTCAGCTGGGCTGAGGAATTGTTACCACTGAAGGCACTTCACTGCTATTTTAAACTATAGAAAACCTTTGCTCTGCAACTTGGTTTTCTAACTGAAAGGGATTGGAGGAAGTTGATGTTGCACTTGTCCCTCGGGATTTGCAGTGTCTTTTGGAAGAATGTTTATGTAGACCCTGGAATTAATACAGTTTTTCAGGATTGCAACATACTGAGTTATTCTCACTCATGTCTCCTTACCAGTCTGCAGATAAACCCAGCCAGCTTCCTGAGATCCAGCTGTGGCTGTCCTTGGGGCCATGTGCTTAGCTTGTCATGTTGGGGATGGGAGGGCATGTCCAATATGGCCTTCACGTTTATTTCCAGAAACAGAAGTGTATCTCTGTGGCATCTGTTCTGTTAAATATTGACTTTCTATCAAAGTGTTAGAGGTAAGGAACCTCCCTGGAAAAAGTCAGCTCATGGGGATTTGCATGGTGTTTCTATGACTGGAGTACAATTTTTTAAGTTTGGTGGTTTTTTTGTGTTTTTGTTTTTGTTTTGGTTTGTTATGTTTTGGTTTTTTGTGTTGGGGTTTTTTTGTTTGTTTTTGGTTTTGGTTTGGGTTTTTTTTGTTTGTTTGTTTGTTTTTGTTTTTTTTTTAAAGTTTGGACAGAGAGGTGTTTTGAAGCATCTTTTCATACAAGGCAAGAACATCAAAAATCACAAAGCACAGGGTCTGGTACTCAGTCCTTTGCAAGCAAGACTGATAAAGCAGAGCACCTTAGTGAATGAAGGTCTGAGATGCATTTTAAACAATGACTGCCCACTTGTTGTTACTTTTCAGAAAATGCCCTGGCTGTGCTGTCTTACAGATGGGTTTTTCTTAATGCTGTGTGCAATGCCAGCTCCGGCCAGAAACACAGCACTCTCTGTGTGGAAAACAGCCTGAAATGAGGGGCCAGAGTTGGGTTGTGAAGAGTCAGAGAGCTTGAGCCCAAAGCTTGATGAAAACTTCTACATGAGAGGAAAATGCAAGAACTAAATCTGATGGTCCATGAAAAAATGGTGATAACACATGATGGATGTGCAGCCAAGGAGGAGGTAAGTACATTTGTGCATTTGCAAGCACAGTGGTGACACAACACCAGTCTACAATTGTTGCATGTGGCAGTCTCAAGTCCTTTGCATCAGAAGGAACACTGTACCTGCTGTTAGGTACAGAGATCTGTACCTGTGCCCCTACCTATGGTGTGAGCTGACTGTCTGTCAAGGACAGCCCATGTCAGCTGATGGGAGGGGTGCATTTCAAAGGGCTTCAGCATCACTTGATACCCATTTATTTCTGAGCACTTCTGCCAAGGTCTCTATGAGGAAACCAAGTGTGAGGGTGGGAGCTCTTGCCCCATCTTTCTCAGACGTGTGTTACCCAAACCCCAGCAGAGGAGACATGGGAGCAATGCTGTGCTAAAGACACCAAAAGGAGCTGACTGCAGAGCAGGGAGCTGTGCTGCACCCCTGGGTCCCCAGCCTGGCAGCCTGAGAGTTGGCTCTAGTTATTTCATTTCCAGGAAAGAGGCTGATGCTATTGACCCTGTGTGTTATTTGCCTAATGAAATACAGGGAACTGAGGGGTGAGGGCTGGATGTGAGCATCTGCAGCTTGCTGGTTTTCCTCCCTCTGCTTCCCTGAGAGTGTTTTGCAAGAATGCCTTGGTTCTGCCAGAACATGAGTGCTGATGCCTGGTAGAAACATCCCTGCCCCAAGGGTGTCATATCCTGGAATTCTCTGCATTGCTGCCTGCAGCCCTTACAGATACAAACCACGTGGCTGGAGCCATCCTGCCTCACAGAGGAGCCACAGTCTTAGTAGTCCAAGGACCTTGCAGCAAGATGGTGTTTTGCCAGATGCCCTCAGCCCTTCATGGTTTTAGAGAGCCCCTCATGTCTGGGGTCCTGCCTGTGACACTGAGCCCGGCTGTCACCTTCTCTTTGTGTCCCCAGCAGAGCAGGGGTGCTGCAGGGACTCAGTGTGAGAGCAGTCTGGCCTCAGCCTGTGCTGCTGGACCAGGAGGGCTTTACCAGGGCTGCTTGTTCCAGCAGCTATTGCCATTGAAAGCAGAGGGGGAGGCAGGTCATGTGTCAAGCTGATTTCTGGATGGTGTGGTACCTTTGTCTATTAGAAAGCCCAAATGGATTTGCAGATCCCAAAGAAAATGCCATCTGCCTCATTACTGAGCTGCATTCTGTTCCTGCTCTACCCCCCAGTTATATTCCCCACCAGGGATTTATTGTTCCTTTTCAATGTGATATTTTAATCTCCAATTCCCCTGTCTTCCTGTGGTTTCCCTTGTTGATTCCCTTTCCAGAGCTGCTGCTGTTACTCGTGTCTCCCCTGCCTTTGCCAGCTGGGGTGAGACCCTTGAGAGAGAGTGTCTCCCTCGGAAGCAGCTTTACCTACCCATCCCTGCTGCCTGCCCCAAGAGAGGAGCTGCTCTGGAAATAGCAAATGAAAACCAGCAAATGAAAACACTGCCACAAATTGCACAGGTCCTGCCCTTCCCACAGCTTTCCTGTGAGCCAGACATTAAACACCTGAGCTGGCATGCACGGGCTCTGGGCTTTTCAGGAGACACCAAAACCCAGCTGGGGGTTGGCGTGGTATCTGTGCTTGCCCCGAGTTCTTTTTAAGACAACTTGCTCCAAAGCAAAATAAGAAAATGTACACATATGCCTTGCTGCAGCATGCACAGAGCTTGGCCAAGGTCTGTGCTGTCTTTGTGCCCAAGAACTTCTTGCTCTGAAGAACCTACAACAATGTGGGAAGAAAAATGGCCCTGGCTGCTTGCTTTGCAGAAATAAACAGTTGGTGGCAGCTGAAATGAGGCTTTTAGTGACAAGGCTGTCTTTCCCTGCAGGTGGAAGCTGTCTGGGAGGAAGAACCAAGGCATTCTGCATTTGAAGAGCTTCCAAAAAAGCCTGACAATTACATATTTCAGCACATGTACTCTTAGATGAGTAACCAAAATATTTAAGGCTAAGGCAGCCAGTGATGTGGCACAGCAGGGACACAGTGTTTGCACTCAAGTGCCAAATCTACACCCCCCTCTGCGTTCCAATGTCTACAGCGTGTGCTGTACAACGAGTCCCTTCTGTCCCAGAAATGGCCGTGTTTCCTGTGGTTTATCCTGCCCTGCCTATTTTTTAGCTTTTCCTGCCGAGAGAACGCGCGCCCGCGGTGGTGCCATGGGCTGGACATGGGCGGCAGCGGCAGGCCCGGGATCGTCCGTGTGGGCCGCGCCTGCCGTGCCTTGTGCTGCCTTGTGCAGGGCTCAGTGCCAGCAGCAGGGTCTGCCTGTGCTGCAGAAAGCCTGATTCAGCAGCAAAACCCTCAGGCTGCCTCCAAGGCCTCCTGGAATAACCCTCTGCAGGTATCCTGCTTGGCTGGGAGCAGTCACTGCCGGACGGGCTCACTGGCTCACCCTTCACATGGCACGGGGACAGGGCACACCCAAAGGCTTCACCTCGAGGATCCCAAGCTCCTCACTGCCTGAGGGTTTGGTCAAAGTGCAAGGGTTTGTGTTTTCTTTCCTTCCTTACCCTTCAGATGTCCTTACCTGAATCTTGCTGAAATCTGTGGAAAGACTAGTTAGCTTCCCCACATCTTAGCACTGAAATTATGGCTTGCTTCTCCATCACCTACAGGTCTATAGCATTCTGCTGGCATCTTTTAAAATTATATTTCTAAGAATAAAACAAAAAGAGTGTAGGGGAGGAAGGGGAAAAACCCCCAAGAAACCTTTTCCTTCACATAAAAGAGCACTAGGTGGCTGGGGAGGGGTGAAAGAGTTACAGGGATTAGCAGAACTTAGTGATTTGGTATCCTTTGTACCTGCTGCTGAGTAGTAGAAAGAGTTGGATGTGTGTGGGATAATCTCTTAATACTGCTCCTCCTGTCTTGTCTCCACTGATATGCAGGATATGTTGCACCTTCTTTCTGGATGTGCTGTATGAAAGTGCAGCAACAGGCTAGGTGTGTTTTGCATGTGATACAGTTGCATAATGCCTGACCCATTGACTTGAGGTTTGGATCTGAGCTGTTCTATCTGGAATGGTAACTTTTCTCCAGCTTCTTTCACCCAAATGGTATTAGGATACCTGTTGGGGGCAGGCAAAGAGACACTGGGAAAGGAGAAAGTGGTTGTTTGACAACCTTGGCCATTTTGGTCAGTCCAGGGAGCAGCACTGACCATCACCTCCCTCTTTGTCACTGAATCCCTCCAGAGCTCAGCACCAAAGGGCCAGGTCAGCTGTTACCAGAGGCTGCAGTGGGGTGGAAAGTGGCTGTCAGGTACTGGCAGGTCCTGTAGTGATGGTGAGGTCTGGGGATGCTCAGCATCTGCTGATTGAAAGCAGACACTCTTGGTGGCCCAGAGGTCCAATTCTAAACAGGGCTGAGGAGTGTTGCTGACACCCAGTTAACTCTTCCCAGATGATTGTGTTTCAGTCCCAAGCTTTGACATGTGCAGAAGCCCAAACTGTGGCCAGAGGCCTTGTGCCCCTGAAAACCCATCTTTGGGTGGCAACAGAGGCCCACATGGTTCACCAGCACTGTGACAGGGAACAAGGGCTTGGCCCCAGCTGTGTAGTTGCTCCATTGGAAGTGTTTTTCCATCTCTGGAAGGGGTGCCTCAGCTGGTGCAGACTGTGCTGGTCCCAGTGACATGTGGAGGCTGTTACATGCTTACATCAATCACAGCATGCTAGTTGATTTTCTTTCTCCTTAGATGTTTTGTAATGTCTCAGTTCAATTGCTAATATTTTTTATAATTACTTTTCAACAGCTACATCAGTCTGGAATTTGTACAGATGTCCTGAATTTTGCAATGTTCTCACTTGCACGAGGTACCTCTCACAAAGGCATCTCACTGATGCCACGGAGAGGGTGTCCCACGAGGCAGCCAGCACTACTGACAGTGCTGCAGCCCCTGCCAGAGCAGTGATCTTCTTCAGGCAAGCAGTCTCCTTCTCCCACCTCTGCCTGGTGAGCAGTAGCTGCCCTGAACAGTCCCCTTGTTCTCCTTGTCTCACGTGGCAAGTCAGCTGGGGACAGAAACAAGCAGAGGTTTGAACTGCTGGTGCCTGCACAGCAAGGCCTCCCAGGCTGGAGCCATGTGGAGATGCCAGTTGCTAGAGATACACTGGCTGGGATTGTTTTAAGGCATCCAGGAGGGTAGCTGAATTCAGATCTTCCATATTCAAGAAGGTGACTCCGTGGTACTGGCCACAGTGATCCCAAACCCAAGTGCCTCTCAGGGTTACAGCCAGGTCCTATAAGGGAAAGTCCTCCCTTCCTCCATGCATATTCTGCATCTGCACTGAGCTACAGTGACAAGGGAAAGAAAACTCATGGTATTTCTTCCTTTGTGCAGTCGCAATAGAGCCTTGCTGGGCTGCCCTGGCTCAGTGCTGTGCACAAAGGAAAGCTCCTCCTGAGACTCCCCACAGGGCTCTGATTTGCCTCTGAAGCAGGAGAGGTAGTGACCTCTGTTTCAACATGAATAATGGCAATTGTAGTTCCTGCCCCTCCACTGATGCAGGCCTTTATTAGACCTGACTGGGTCCATAACCTCTGCTGGCTGCAGGCTCTCCCAGCTGCTGGCATGCTGTGTGAAGTGCTGCTTTCACTTCCTTCTATTCATGCTGACCTTACCTGCCATCAATGATGCAATCATGTGGGCAAGATCATAGGGAGGTTCAAAGTCCAGGATGGAAAAAGGAGAGGGGGGGAGTGGGGGAAAGGCACTAAAAATAGAGTTTCCAAGGCTGGAGATCATTTCAGTGTGGGGCTCAGGGGACACCAGAGACATGCTGGAACCTCCAGAATGGAGGGGAACATCCACTTGGTGCCTTTCATTTCCTGTAGCTCTCTGTGCTTAAGCAATCACAACCTGCAGAAGTTTTGAGTCCCCAGACTTCAGGGAAACCCAAAGAGAAGTGGATCTCTGGGGGCTGGTGGAGCCCTGGTTGCTGGAGAGGGAGGGGTGGCAAGGACCACCTGCAAAGGCCACTGTGAGGGTGTGAGGGTGAGCTCCTGGAGGCCTCTAGAGTGGCAGATGACATAGCTGTGGATAACAGCCACAAGCAGTGGTTGGGATGTTCTGAGTGCCCTTTGGGAGAAGCTTCACCACAGGATGGTGATACAGCACTGGAACAGGTTACCAGGAGAGATCAGGGACTCTGGAGGGGGTTTCAGACTTGGCTGGACAAAACAAGTGATGATCTGAGCTAATGTTGGCAACAATCCTGCTTCTTATGGGAGACAGGACCAGAGGCACCCAGAGATCTTTTCCAGCAGATACTTCCATGACTGTACTTACATTAAAATTGAATAAACATGGCCTTGTGTTGACTTAACCTTCCCCGTGAGCATGTTGATCTGGTTTTGTTGACACGCTTTTTCCTAGAATCTATTCTCACTGAATACAAGTGAAAATGGGGGGTGGCCTGTATGTTACCTGAAAAAACATGAGTTAGGTGTTTGATTAGTTTGTGGTGCCATCCCTGTGGCTCTGGGAAGCTGGCAGGCGCTGGACTGCCTGAGATTATATGGCGCCATATTACATAAAAATACATGTGTTGTCTTTTTACAAGTCACTGCTCCCTGTTACCCAGGACAGACCAGGATGTGTGTTCCTGTGCTGTCTCATGGAGGGTGAGGTAGAGGTCAGAGAAAACCCTTCTTGTTCCCCTTCCTTCCATCAGAGGCCTGGAAAATGGTTAGGAATTTATCTGAAACTTTGTGTAGTAAAATATAAATCCCCATTGCCTGAAAATTGCTGGCTAAGAGCCAAAAAGGCCTAACAAGGAAACATGTTCCTTCCAGCATAATTATATATTTGGCTTCTATTTTATTAAATGAGTAACAGCTGAGCAGAAAGGCCAAAAGGAGAGACTCCCCCCACCCAGAGGTACGTTCAAGGCAGAGGCTGGGCTGTGAGTCGCTGCCAGAGTGGGTGATTAGCATAAAACACTGAGGTTTAACTGTGGATTAGACTGTGAGTAACAATCAAAGGGAGTGACTAATGCAGGTGTAAAGGGTTTGCTTTTTAATGTTTGATTTTTTTTTTTTTAAATTCCTTGAAGGTGGGAAGAGAAGGAGCAAACCCAGGCACTGGGGTCGAGTCTGAGGGGAACTGGAGGTCTGAGGTGATAAATCATCAGCACTGCAGTGAGTTTAAGGGGGAAACTAATGTAATATATGAACCAATATGGAAAGAGGAATTTTATTACTTCAGTCAGCTCTCAAAGGATTTCATTCCAGATGGTTAAAGAGGGTAGATCAGGAACCTCCATCGATGGGGCCCAGCATATGACAACAGCAAATGCTGCAGAGGGTTTCTTCTGACTCCAGCAGGAGTTTCACCAGGAAAGAACTGTCTCTATAGCAGGATAAAATAGTTGGTATTAGCGAGAAATTACCTCTTTGTGAAGAAAGCTGGTGATGAGCCTGGCATTTTGGCATTTTCCCCCATTCAGGAAATGTCTTATTCTTGCAGAATGTTTATGGACAGGCTTAGGGATTAGTCTGGAGCTCTGAAGCCCTGCCTGGTTCTGGATCATGGTGCCATTGCCCTGCTGCTGGTGGAACACTGCCCTTGATGAAAGCCCCACCACTGCAGCCCTGCAGAGCAGTAGCCCCAGTATGTGTGATACTGGGGATGAGTAACAGCCTCCATAGGGCAGCCTGAGCCTCTCAATCTTGTTTTTGTCTAAGTCACAAAGCAGTGGCTAGGAAGCAGTGTCCTTTATGGCCCTCAGCCGAGGTCTGAGGTAAAACAAAGGCCTGGTTCATGGAGGAAATCTCCATGCAGGAGCAAGAGCTGTTGAGCATTGGCACTGCCCAGCTCCAGGTCCAAGGCAGACAAACTTCAAGGCCTCAGCACTGATGCAGTGCCACAAACCATTGGAATGAGGGGGAATGTTTCTCTGTATTGCTTTTTGTTTGTTTGTTTGTCTTAAATTTGATGTGCTTGAGAAGAATTCTCAATTGGGGAAAGTTTGGCTGTACTTTGCTGCAACATTAGACTTCTCTGTTGGGTGTCTTCTGCTAGAAACTTTTAGATTTATTTTTGTTTGTGTTCTGTCTTACGCAGCTAAGAAAACAGTTGTGAATAGGACAAACTGTCTTGTTCCAGGGAGAAGGTCTGATCTGGAGAGTGAAAACAGCTTGCTGCTTGGAGGACTGTCCACAAAAGAACAAAGCTCTGAGGACACTTCCCTGCACTGTGCCCCACTGGAGATAATGTAGAGCCAAGATGGCCTCAGGAAGCACAACTATGTGAGACAGTCTCTTGTTAAGTGTTTTGTTTCTTTGTTATTCTAGGGTTCACGTACTCCAGTGCCTGGTACTATGGATGTTGTTGCTCCTTTGGATCTGATGGGCTGAGAGGAAAGTGCCTTGGGTATTCCCTGCTCCTGCTTGTAAGAAAGAGGAATCATGTCAGTTCATCATACAGGGATGCTAGTGCACTTTTCTAACATTCTTTAATAGCTGGTGCTGTAGAAGACTGGAATTTTTTTCAATCAGGTGTGCATCTTTTCAGATTTGATTTTTGTGTGTCACTGGCAACATGTGAGGAAGAAATACTCGTTAAAGGGCCAATGTTCCTGAACAACAGCATTAATGGGAAATCAGTTCTACATACATGTAAGTGCAAGGTGCTTGTGGCAGCTGAAAGGAGATTTAGAATTGGATACCTATGTGAGATGACGTTGTATAATGCGTGCCCCCTGGAAATCAATCAGCACTACATTTTTAAAACATCTCAGTTTGTAATATGTTCTTTGGCAGACTGATCATAATGAAGTATTTTAAACTTGGTGTAGAGTATAAATCCCGATAGAAAGAAACTCTCAAGCCAACAGGAATTTAGCTGCTTGAAAACCTTGGTCTTGGTTTAGTCCAGTTTTTAGCCAAAGTGTGGGTTCAACACTTTTAGGTTCTCAGAATGTCATTCTCATATCATCAAGAGGTCCAGACTCACCATACCATCAGCTTGTTTTCCAGAAAATTACCCCTGGCTGAAGGATAACTGGAAATACCTAAATGAGATGATAAAAACACTATGACTTGAGCCAAGAGCAACCTTGCTGCCAAGGCAAAGAAAAACTTCATTAAGACAGAAATGTTAGGAAATAGTAGTCTTTTGATAGACAGTTCATAAGATGATATTTGTGAAACTCCATAGAAAGAGAAACCAATGGAAATGATTTTTACATTTACACCTAAGGCAATTGCATGGATTTATTACTGCATCTGGGTCTGCAAGCCTGAGCCTGATTTATTAACCACTGTCCCTTATGGTTTCTTATCCAGGGTGGCAAGCTAGCTGTAGAACACTGAAAAGAAGTTGAGCTGCATGTCTTGTCCTTTCAGCCTGTTTCTTGTGTTCATTTTGGTCTATAAACAAACATCTCTCAGGTCTCATAAATAGATTTTCTGATTGAGTTCCCAGAACAGACCACCACCAGCCTCATTAAAGCTTATTTATGTTACTTTCATGCATGAATAAAAAAGCTCCCATTCACTGCTGATTTTATTTAGTTAGATTCTGTGCCTTGTGGTAGACATTGAATTGGAGTGACATTTTTGGCACCAAAAAAGAAAAAATAGTGAGACTACAAGGAATAGCTGGACAACTGCATCTTTTGCAGTACGAAAAGGAAGAGGTTAACCTGTTTTTGGCTATATGGTATTGATTTAGGATGCAAAGAAAATACAGCTGTAAATATTTAAGAATATCCCCTAGTAGCTGGGGTGTTTTTAGGGAGTAGGTCGTTGAAGGGGGACTCTGGAGGCACAGTCTGTTTTCCCAGGGATGCCACCCGCTCCCTGTGTGATAGGAGGAGAAAGGTCACTCGTTGTTCTAGGTCTCAGCTCCCAGCTGAGAATGATGCTGTCTCCCTCCTCTCCTGTTCCAGCTTGCTTGTTTATCTCGCTGGCTTCTCATCAGAGTAACATTCACTCTGCTCTGTGCTGAGCACAGTGGGTCCTGCTCTGACCGGGGCTTCCAGGCACCACTTGAAGTAACAGCCATGATTCTCTCCTTACGCCTCTCTCCTCCCTCTCCGCCCGGGCTGCAGTGCTTGTGAGGTAAGATCAACAGCTGAAACCCCCAAACCAACAATAAAATCAGTGTAAATGAAGAACGAGGAAGGAAAGATCCAGTATAAGTGATAAGTTGTGAAATAGGTTTGAGTAGTGCTTTTCTCCAGCCCTGCTGACTGATGATCTCTCTCATGTAAAGGCACTGCATTTTGGGGCAAGAAGGATTTGAGCCTATCGTTTAAGTCAAAGGGGTGAACAAAAAGCAGCTTTGCCTGTTTCCTTTGCGCTAAGTACATTGTGAATATTCTTAAGCATTGCCACAAGGATTAACATCCCTGAATTTTAATGTGCCTGGTGCTGGAATGTAGCTGGAAAGCAGAGCAGGCAGGAATGGTCTCCCTGGGCTGTAGGCTCTGCTAGGTGACTCTTTGAAGTTCTATTCAATAGCTTTCTGTTACTCTTTATATCTTTTTTGCCTTTTCCACCTTTTTTCCTCCTCCTTCAACCACTTCTGGAACAAGCACTGATTCATTTCATGTTTCTCAAATTTACTGAACTGGACTGTTTTATCTCCATGTTGACATACTTTTGCATGGCACTAGTATTAAAAAAAATGGGGACAGAAGTACGGAGTTTGGTGTTTACTTTGGATCATTAACCTGGTCTGTAAATTTGATTTGATCTCTCCTTTTTTTTGTTACTCCCCTGCTCTCTCTGTGTAATTTCAGAGCCTGCAAAGAGACACTGTCTTCTGCAGCTTCGGGATCCCAGCAAGAAATGGGAGTCTGATGGATTGTAAATGCACCTGCTTTGTTTAAAACCCAGCCAAACAGATAAGTGCACTTTTAATTATCTCTGAATGGTGCTTTAGACACAGCTGTGCACGGCATCTCTCTTCAGTTCTGTTTCAGTTTGGTGAGGCTCTGTGTTTCACTCCTGCAAATGAATGCTGTGTGGGTCTCATTTCAGCTGAGAAATACCAGATGATATTGGTATTTCACATTAAGGTAATTATTTGGTGTCTGAGGGAGCTGCAGCTGAGGGGTTGGGAGGCTCCCAGGGCTCTATCCCTGCTCTTCCAGAGCCACAGTCTCCAGCAGCTCTGTGAGGTTTTGGGACTCTGAGGAGCAGTTCTGTGGGACCAGACAAGGCTGATGTGACCCATGTGAGCCTCAAAGAGGCCTATGGGACTCATTAGAGGTTTAATAACTAAACTTGGCTGGTTTGGTTGAGAAGATGCTTGTGCAGGCTTGTCACAATCTCAGAGAAACCAGCTCATGCTGCTGGCGGGAGAAAGGGCTTTGTGCATGTGCTTGTCATATGTGTGCAGAGAAAGTGATAACCCTGCTCCTTCCCAACAGCTTCCAGGTGGGAAAAGAGCTGAGGGTGGGGGAGAAAACACCTTGAATACACTGAGTTTACACAGGGCATGCAAAGAAATATTGTGAGTGAGGGGTAACAAGAATTGTGCCCTCAAAGTTAGGGGGACATTTTTATCTCTCTGCCAAGAAAGCAATTTCTGGCTGCTTAGGTATGCTTCTAGAGGTGACCACTGTCTCCTGGTGGACATACCACTGCAGTTACTAAAGTATTCAACAAACCCATAAAATGGGGTCTTGTGTAAAGTTTAACTTTGCAATAATACACAGCCATGGGACTGGGGCTAATATTCACCATAATGCAATTTACTGTGTTAGAATAATGAAAAATAAATCAGTGAGGCTGAGTGCGTGAGCATTGCTGGGGATGTGTGGCAGGAGGCCGGACAAGAGCCAAAGTATCTACTCCAGACTTGCCTTACCTGCCCTACCAGGGATAATTACTGGTGTAAAACATCTACCTTGCTATTAGGAAAACTGCAGACAGGTTTGCTACAGCAAATTAGGCTGTAGTAACTGACCTAAATTTGTCTTACCTACCAAAGCAAAAGGTGAGTTTCTTAGTCAAGTTGCCAGTTTAGGGGTGATAGAAAGAGACAGGATAGACAAGGAGGGGAAGTGGGAGGTTGCTGCAGTTTGTTAGAACTAAATCTGGATCAGCTTGTGATCCCTGAAGTTCCTTTTTTTCTAGGAAAAACTTCACTGCTGCTGTTATTACCAAGGAATGTTTTATATTAATAGAAGAAATAGCACATCTGTTAGTAATGACTAAGCTCTGTCTTACAATTGTAAACAGCGTTTATTCCTGACTCTTTAATACTTTGAAAGCAAAAAAGCTTGACACTGTATTAAGAAACACTGATTAAAATGGAGCTCTAGTGAGAAAATCAGGACTAGTTGATTCAGCAAGGGTGGGTAGGAAGTTAAAAACGCTTAAATCCTCTCGGTGCACCAGCTAATGCAGCTTAATGTTTTTCTAACCTCAGAGATTCTCAAGGTATCGATTGTTAGGTTTGCAACTTTAAATCTGTTTTCTGCCAGTGAGCTGAAATCAATGTACCTCTGCATTAGATCCCATTAAATTAACCCTAAGCTGGCCAGTTCCAGTCTGGGCAATATGACATTACTCAAAGTCAAATTTGGGAATCATCCTGAGGTGTGGCTTGCATGCAACATATAACACTCTGTGCTGCCTGGAAGAAGAGGCAGGAAACACTTCAAGTGTCTCTTGGGAGCTGTACTGATGAGAGAGATGATACCAAGGGTGTTCTAGGCACCTGTGGTTTGGCTGGTACCTCCTGCAGCTGAGGAGAACAGATTCAACAGCTCTTGTCCAGTTATTGAAAAAAAAATATTGTCCAGGAAAGAAGATCCTTGAATCCCTAACTCCTTGTCTTACAGGTGAGCCTTGAGGACACTTGGGAGACTGCAGCTCCCGAATGAGTGACCTTCCCCAGTGACTGGAAGAAAGCCATGGGGAAAGCCAAGAAAGAAGAAGCCATCTTCCTGAGGAAGAAGATCACTTTGCTGCGGGCCTTCTCGCTGCTCATCGGCAGCATGGTTGGCAGTGGCATCTTCATTTCCCCCAAAGGAGTACTGCAGAACTCGGGCAGCGTGGGATTCTCCCTGGTGGTCTGGTTCTCCTGTGGGCTCCTCTCCATGTTTGGTGAGTGCTGAGCTTTGGCAGCCTCTGCTTAAGCACCTGGGAGGTGAGGGAAGCCTGCATGTTTTTATGTTTAATAAGTTAGGATGTGAATAAACCTAAAATTCCTGGTTCCTACTGCAAGCAAGGTTTAAGAAGCCAGGGAATGGTCACTAGGAGTTTTTTAGTTCAAATGATTTCTGGGTAATGGACAAACTTCCAGCACTTATGGTCTATGAATATCAATTAATGTACAATCCAGGGCATGGGAGTGACAGTGACTGCAAATAGAGACAGCGTGGTCTCTGCCAGGAAAGCTGGGAGAGAATGAGGGGACTCCTTCTGTGAGGTGGAAAGGAGATGTAGGCACCTAAAAGGAGATCCCAGGGCTGTGCTGTGCTTTTCACAGACACTGTGAAGAGAGTAGGAAGGGAGAGTCCCATTATGCCACATGGGACCCCCCTCTGTCAGAGAGAATGGCTGGAGCAGGATGCCTGGGGAGCTGCAGGGTGTGCACCAGCCCAGGGTGGGTGGTGGGTGCCTGTAAGAAATGGTGTGGGGATGTCTGATGCTGCCCCATTTTCTGTGTGTTACTATTGGCCTGAATTCTGTCATTTAATACCAGTCTTTGCTCACAAAGGGTTGTCATTTTGATGTGAGTTTCATTCTAGTTCTTTTGAAATAACATAGCTCTTGTAAGTTACAGTGGATGAAGCACATGGCTTTTAGTTTCTTTCATTAGCTGTATAAAATCGCTGTCTCAGGAATTCTCTAAAGGTGTTATTAGGACAACTGCAAGTTATCCCAGCCCAGAAGAGAGATCTGATGCTTATTACAGTGGGTGACTTTAACATTCTTCTTCAGTTGTAACTTAGTAAAACAAACAAAACCAAAACAAACAACACCCCCCCTCCATCAAAAAAAATTCCCAGAAAAAAAAACCCAACTCACCAAACAAACAACAACACCAACAAATAACTAGAAAAAAACCCTCACAAAGGAGAAGAATCCTCACAAGAAAGGAGAAATACTCCATGCCAAAAAAACACTTTGACACTGTGGCATGTATATGCAGGTTTAGAAATTGAGACATTCAATTGTTGATAGGGCAACGGGTTGTTTTTGGTCTTAGCATATGTGTACCAATATTTCACATTGCAACCTTTGTGTGGTTTTTGGTGAATTATACACTTGTGCTTAAAGAAAAGCTGACAATATAATGTGAGCATGGTGTTTCTTTACACCAAGCAAAGCAGTAAATGATAGTGTGTGTGCTAATCACAGAGCCAAGCTCTGCACTTGCAAAGGTTTCTCCCTCTACAGCATCCTTTGATACACTCTGCTGGAAGGGCCTTGGGAGCCTCTTTATCAAGTGATGGCATTTTGTAGCTGGATTTGTTGGTTTGTTCTTCCCTTTTATCAGCTTGATGACCTCCCCTGATCATCTTTCTGACACTTTTTTGCAGTATATTTAAAAGGCCTGCTTTCTTTTATACTTTTTTTCCTTTCAAGTGGGGCATATATACAAGTCCCATTGCATGAGTTCAATAACACACTTATGTACATGCTTGAAGCATTTAAAGGGACTCACTAGAATAAACAAGATGAGTTGTGTGCCTCTATTTGATGCTTTGAACAGGAATTCTGCACAAATTTTGCAACAGGGAGGCAGGAGACCTTGAGGTGGTCACCATCCTGCATGACCTGAACATGGCATTATTGCCATGGGAGTTGGAAGCATGGCCATGTCACCACTGGATGCAAAAGAGGGAAAGGATTTATGTGAAGATAAGGACACAAAAATGTGGTCTGTGATCAAAAACATGAGTGGAATGACCAGTTCAGCCATGGCTTGTGGCTGAGCTGCTGTAGCTGCTGTGTAAGCACCATTTCACCAGTCTGTGAGGAGAAGCAAGAATCCAGGATATCTCTCAAAGGAAACCTCTTGTAGCTCTGTGCAGCATTTCTATCACACACTCTTCTTCAGAGCCTCCATGGAAATGTAACATTAACCACAGAATAGAGAATTTCTTTCCATCTGACAGGGAAGCCAATTACTTCAAAACTTACTTCAAACCACAGTAGAGCACAAAAATAAGGAAAAGTGGTTCTGTTAAACCTCTTTTTCTTCCTCACATTCACTACTTATTTTAAATGGATTTGTTCAATCTCAGAAAAATCATACAGAAAAGGGAAAATCCCTGGGATAACTTACTTGGTACATTTCTACCTGAACTTTTCCAGGTGCCTTGAGTTATGCAGAGCTTGGAACAAGAATCACCAAGTCTGGAGGACATTATATCTACATTTTGGAGACACTAGGGCCTCTGCCAAGCTTCTTATTCCTGTGGGCAGAGTTTTTTGCTATCAGGTAAGAGATTTGGTTTACTTGCCTCTTCCTGGATGCAGTGATAATCTAAAATACCAAAAGTTATGGCACCAGGTAATAGTGCAGGCAGTTCCTAAAGGAAAGAGTAGAAACAAGCTGAATGATTTTTAAAGATTTTTCAGTGATAAAAGGAAGAAGATGCAATGTGGAAATAGTTACAAATGTTAAATGTGCTCTGTACTTGAAGAATAGCTCTCTTCTTCCCTGGCAGCTCACATCCTCCAAGAGCTGTGGTATATTTCATAGACTGGCAATAGATACCAGATTTATTTCAGATCTTCTGTTTTCAGTGAGAGGTTTTTTGGTTTCTCCAGATTCAGAAAGTGGAGACAGCTTCCTGGCTTAGCCTCAAGTTAAATAATTTATAAAGTTGTGAACTGCTTCTTTTTTTAACATTAAAAAGGAAGTCCTCACCTCTCAATAACCTGTATCCTTCATGTAAGCTTAGATGAAGCAGAACATATGAAGTACACTTGCATTGCTCAGTATGATTAATCTCAACTTTTGCTTTCAAGCTGGAAATTAATCATTTTGCAGCATGTGGTTTTTAACCTATTTACTGAGCAAAAGTCGATGGGAATTCACCATGTGCATGGGTGAGAGGATTAAGATGGGGAAACTTGCTCCCCTTCCCAAGCTTTGTGCAGTTTTACCTTGTGCCATTTTTCAGCCATCCTCAGAGCAGTTTGTGCTTTGTTCCCCGCACACTTCCCACTGCAGGCCTGCCAACAGTGCCGTGGTTTCCCTGGCATTTGGACGCTACATGCTGGAGCCGTTTTTCGCCCCCTGTGCTGCCCCTGTCCCTGCAGTGAAGCTCGTCTCTCTCCTGGCCTACTGTAAGTGCTAACACTTAGGGGATTGTCCATCTTGGCCTCTGCCCTAGTCTAGGAGCACTTATGGGGTGCTATTTCCTGAGACAACTGTGGGATAAGCATCTTGTCTTACCTCCTCAGCCAGCCAAAATGTTCTGATTCAAGCTGATGGGCCACCGTATTCTCTAGGAAGGGGAATGGGACTCCCTGTTGACCAGCTGGAGCTGGTCAAGGGAGATAGGAGGATAGATAGGTAGGGTGTGGGAGCAGAAACTCTCCATGTGTAATTGTGCAAAAGCCACATGAGTTGTGGGTGTAAGGCTCAAGGTTTTGAACTCCTCTCCTGGTGCATCCAGCCCGTGAAGCTGTCCTGCCTGCCCCAGACTGGTGTGGACTGGCACAGGAAATATTGTGAAGTGGGCTGCTGAGATGTCCCACGCCTTTGCCTCAGGCAGGTGTGGATTGCCCAGCAGGAACCAGGTTCCTGCTCCCTTTTAGGAGCATAAGTCAGCTCTCCCTTTAAATATTGTGTGCTGGACCACACCGATGTTTTCTGATATCTCTCACCCCAGGCATCCTCTGTAAGGCATAAAGATGTGGCCTTCCCCCAGCATCCCTGGGGCAGGGAGAGCTGCTGTATTTTCTCCTGTGTGTGCTGAGCACAGGCTGCAGCTGTAGCAGTGTTGTTTTCTCTCCAGACACGGTCCTCACCCTCAATTCCTGGAGTGTCACCTGGAGTGCGCGGGTGCAGACGGCTCTCTCCGTGGTCAAACTCCTGGCTCTTGCACTCATCATCGTGCCAGGGATGATGCTGCTGGCCCAGGGTAGGTGTTGCTGCATGGCTGAGGGAGGGTGCTCGATGTGCCCCCCAGCATGGCTTTTATCACTCCCAAGGGACCAGGGTGGTGCTCCCTCAGCTGGCAGGAGCTTTCTGTGTCCATGTGCTGGATGTGAATTAGCTGGGAGCTGAGACCGGCGTAGCTGGCACAAGCTGTAACGTTGCACTGGGCTGATGCACCTGGCTGGGTGGTGCTTTCTCCAAGATTTAGTGGATCTTAGTGCCAGAGGATGTGTGTTCCTACCCAGGGTCATACTGGCACCTTCCTCTGCAGATGGTCTTTCTTTGGAATCAGACTTGCCTGTTCCCAGTGTAGCTCAAAATCTTTCCAGAGCAGCACATATTCAATGGATGTTTAGGATATGTGACAGCATCCCCTGTGCCAGCCCCAGCTGTGTAATGTGTTATCAGCCCTTAGTTGAGCCCTGGTAATGGCATCTCTAACCCTTCTGTGGCATAAACTAATGTTTTTTACCTCCAGGTTGAGATGGATGGTGATTTAATGCATTTACAATGAACTTGGTGCAGGATTTCATGCCCACATGCAGAGTGGGGGAGAAAAACCCTACCAGTAGTATCTTCTGTGAATGATACAAGAGTATTGGCTTTAATCCAAGCCTCAGTTTACAGAAAAGCCCAAGGCATTCCCACTCAAGGGATGAAGCCTGCTCCCTCTTCATGCTATTACCTTCTTCTGGAGAGAAAACACCACAGCAGTGGGCTTTCTGTTTCTTTCTGATGTCTGGAGCTGGCTCCTTTGAACATGCAAAGCTCCCCCTGGGCTGGCAGCGCTTCTGAACTGAAGGAGTGCCCTGCAGCTAGGAATCCCGAGCCATTATTGTTAGGAATGCCTTCAAATGACAATCTGGAGCCCTGGCAGCTGTCCTCTGGTGGGGAGGATAAGTGCAGGTGACATCTGGAGGGAGAATTCACCAAGGGACCACAGTACGAGAGGTTGTATTTAATGTGACTCACGGGGGACTGTAAATTGCTCATTAATGCATTGCAGGCAATAAATCCTTTTCATGCACCATCACTTACCAGCCATCATTTTAGAATATAAAAAGTACCTCATTTTAGAACATAAAAAAAGTACCTCAATAGGCCCACTCCTATATTTTGGGTTAGTTTTCTTCAAACATATTTGGGGGGGGTGGAGCTTAAAAATCAATTTTGTGCTTTTAAATAATTTTTTCCTGATTCCTCTGTCTGGTGCTGCCTTTTTTTTTTTTTTTTTTTTTATTGCACTTCTGTACTTGCCTCTGCCATTACCTTCTCTTTGGCTCAGGCTTATATTAGAGACTTATTTTATATTAGAGATTTGACTTAGTTTATTATGGAAAATTGAACATAGATGTGGAACAAAACCTTGAGTTTGAAAATGCTGGGAATGCAATTCCTTTTGACTGTGTTTGAACGACAGGCAATTCAGCATTTCTCTCTTCCCCTGTTTTTTTTTTTTTTGATTCAGAGAAAATACTGACTTTGATTTTTCTGTTATGTTTTGTTTTTTTTATTTCAAGCAGAGAACTTAAAGGAAAAATAGGAGAGTTAGTAAATATCTGAGACACCTCTACTTTGAAAATTTTATTTGCTTCCCCCTCTGTGTCCTTTCCTTGGGTGGGTGAGCGGTGGTGGGTGGGACTGGCGGGTCCCTGCTCCCATCCCCTCCTCCAGCCTGGTTCCCATGCTCAGGCCAGCACAGGGCTGGGGTCATTGCTCCAGCAGCAGGAACAGGAGAGAGCACAGTGAGAGCTGAGTCAGCCACCCCGCTGGCTGCACCACATCAAAGAGGAGTGAGTGTCCAGCTGCTGAGGGGGCTGGGGATGGAACATGGGGGTCAGTCCAACAATTTAATTTTGGGCCTAAAGAAAGGAGAGGACAACGTGGATCCCCTTGTCACCATGTTCTGTTCCCACAGCAGGGTCTGTTGGAAACAACTGGCTGTTGTTGTTGTCCTTCCTGAAATGCCTACCATAGCTGGAAAAGGGATAGGGGTTTTTTAAAGCCACTGTAGGAAAGTAAACATATCAGCAACAGCACTGAAATGAAAGCAATGCAATGAATTTGAATACCCTGCTCCAAGGAAATCACAATCTTCCCGGGTCTGGGCAAGAAGTACAAGGGATGTTATCCCACAGGGAAGACAGCCTGTCTCTGACATTTTCCTGCTCAGTGTCCATTCTTTATCTCCTCTGCAGGCCACACCGAGAACTTCCAGGATGCTTTTGACAGGCACTCGCTGGTTCTGGATAAGCTCCCCCTGGCTTTCTATGCAGGCATGTTCGCGTACTCCGGCTGGTAGGTGCGGTGGGAGGGCACGGCACGGGCAGCACACAGGTGCCCTCAGCACTGCTCAGACTCATCTCATCTCTCCCCATCGTGCAGGTTTCAGACCAGCTTTGTGCGTGAGGAGTTGGTCAGACCTGAACGGTAAGGCTGGGAGGAAGCTGCCCTGAGTTACCCTTCCTGCAGCTTTCCCAAGTGCAGTACAGGAGGGACGTAGTTTGTGGGTTCCTTGACTGCAATTAATTGTACTACCAGATAAAATCTGCAGTAATACTGTGCATAACAAGGGATAGCAGCTTGTTCTTTGTGTGTGTGTGTTCCCCTTCCTTGTAGAAATATCCCCTTGGCTGTCATCGTGTCTGTGATCACGGTAATTGTGGGGTACATGCTCACCAACGTCTCCTATTACACAGTCCTGGGAACACAAGATGTTCTGGCTTCTCCTGCTGTGGCTGTGGTGAGTTGTCATTGCTCTTCTTATCTCCTCAGTGTGGCCAGCTTATGCTGTGGTCATGGCAAGTCTTTCAGAGATGGTTTTCCTATAAAATGCTGTATTGCTTTGTAAATTCTCTGGATTACTAGGCAATAGAAAATTCTTCTTGTCGTGCCTAAAAATAATGAAAAATAACCTGTAGATGACAGTAGAAAAGGTGAGATTTATGACTTCTATATAATTCCTTCAATGGAAGAAGTTTTCTCTTTTTTTGACCCTGATGTCTCCTAGAGGTCACCACAAGTTCCCTGAAGTCACGTTTGCTCTTCCTCCAGAGCTTTGTGCAGCGAGCCTTCAAAAGCCTGATCTCCGTGCTCCCTGTCCTCGTCGCACTATCCTGCTTTGGAACCATGAATGGAGGAATCTTCACGTTTTCAAGGTCACATGCCTAAGGATCTGTTATGCTTTTAGCTCACTGAATCAGAGGGAAGCATCACCAACCTGTGCAACTACCCATCCATACCAATGGCATTTTAGCCACTCTTATGGGAAAAATAAGGCTTTTGACTCACAGGTTGTCAACTACAGGATGGTCCCTTTTGTCTACTTTTTCTATTTCTGATCAGGTTCAGGCTTTGGTATCCAAGACTGCTTACAAAGACTTTTATCTTCTCCCCTACCCTTCAGTTTAAATCCCCAGTTTAAAGTGAAATGTCAATGTTTCTGGTGAACTAAAGGCTTTATTGGTGTTGGCAGCTGCTCAGGGAGACTGAGTCTTCTTCCACTGGGTCCACCCAGCTGTGCTGCTGGAGGGCATGGGGTCCCTCTGTTGTGAGGCTATCTAGGCAAGCTCTCCCTTGAGAACTTTGCTTTGAAGTTAATGAAATGTTACTGGGATGGGCTATTCCTAAAGCAATAGGCAAGGTTCAAGAAGTCTTGTTATAGCAATAAGAAAAGCTTTGTTCTGTGGAAAAATAAACTTACCAGCTTCACTGTCTGCCACACTCTGTGTCCTTATGGGAACCTTGAGACTGGAGAGAAGGGCAGACCTCATGAAAAACTATGTTGTGCTGTTCCTGTGGAGCTGAGCAAACTCTCTGCTGTGGGTTCTACTTCACAGTGTTGATTGCAAAGAGAAAAATCAGTTGATCTAAAAGGAATGTTTCATAGCCTGGAAGATAATGAATTATCTGATCCACTGCCCTGAATTCCTGTATTAATTACAGGTGTGGATGATCCTTCCCATTAGCTGCTCTAGATAATGGTTTTCTTAGAGGATGAGAAGTCTCTGGACAGCACAGAGGTTCTTCATGTCCCCTATTGACCTTGACTCCCCTATCCTGGCATCATTAACATAATCTCTGCAGAAGGTCCATATAAACACTGATGGGGCCTCCCTGGCTGCCTGCCAGCCACACCCCTGCAAAGCCACAGAGACAGCAATAAAACCAGTTGTACACTTGTGCCCCAGCTGCTTGGGGCCCTGCTTCAGCCCAGCTGATGCTCTGGCATGGTTTGTTTGAGGATATTAAGTTTATAAAATTGGATGTGATTGTCTGCTCCCTAATTGCTCTTTCACAAGTCAAAGGAGGGATGCAAGCAAGGAACTCTCTGCTCTCATTTTGTAGCTGGTCTCTTGGCAGTATGACAAACTATTTTCCAACAGATGACCAGAGGATTGGAAATCATCTATCATTTGAGGAGACTGTTTTTTCTGTATATGTACATACAAGAGTATAGGCTTCAAAGCTGACAGTCCCCTTTCATAAAACTCACCAGCTTATCTTATAAATGATTGAACTTTGTGATCCCTCCACTTCATTTTCACTGGAAAGATTAATTCCTTTTTTGATGGCAAGATACATTCTTTTTCTTGTTTCCAGTCTGAGCTCATTCATGGTCACTTTGGATTTGCCCAAAGGTCTCTGCTAATGAGGCATTCAAGGAGACACTGCCAGCGGTTCTGATGGTGGGCTCTGAACTGCTCTGAACTGGTTTTGGGAGAGCTAGGGAAACTCAGCCTTGGTTTTCTTCCAAATGTCCCCAAAGTGAAGCTCTGAGCAACTTGGTCTAGGGAAAGCTGTTCCTGTCCATTGCAGGAGAGTGGGTTCCAACCCAACCCAAACTTTCTATCAAGGTGCAGCTAAAGGCAGAACTGTGGCCTTGAATGGCAGACTTGTGCTGGGGAAGGGAGAGGGTGCCTTGATGCCTCAAAGGCAGTCCAGTGACTGATCTAATTTCTAATATGGATATAGAATGTTAATGTACAGGGCTCCCTGTCTTTTCCTAGGACTCTGTTTGTGGCTTCCAGGGAAGGGCAGTGGCCTCCTCTCTTCTCCATGATCCACATTCGAAGGCATACCCCCCTTCCTGCTGTCATGTTAATGGTAAGGAGATCTGGCTCTCTGTGACATGCTCTGCTCTTTTGCTGTCTTGGCTTTCTTGCAAGGACTGGATAAACTGAGGACTTTTAAAGGGTGTTGAGGCATTAAATTACCCCCTAAAAAATAAAGAAGGCAGGATACAGGAAATGGCTGCAAAGTTTAAGTCCCCTTGAGCCAGCAGTGTACAACCTTGAAGTCCCTGCCTTATAACATGAGACACCTTTTTTAGAAGTACAGTCCCTACCATCTGCCACAGGTGTTGCTTGATACTGCCTTATGAAAACACCTCTGCCAGGCTTTGGAGATTTGTAAATTGAAAATTCCCAGGTGTGGTGGAAATGCAGGGAATGAGCATTTGTAGAGATGGTCTGGTCTCATGTTTTGGTTTGTTCAGGGTTTTTTTTATGGCAGTGGTCCAGCTCCATCCCAACTGTGCTGCAGTGCCTGTTGGAACTCAGCAGATGTCTTTGTAGACAGCCTGTGTACCAGCAGTGCAGGCTTTTGGATCATGCATGCTTTAATTGCCTTGGCTTGGACATGAAGCACTGAACATGCTGCTGATCTTGAAATGATCACTCTTTCCTGTAGCACTACAGAACAGTGCCTTTAGGTCTTCTGCCTCCAGTCTGTGACACTGTTTTGTAAAGCGCTCTGACCTCCAGATCGTTGGGGCTGTGAAGTAGTTTCAGGGAGGTTGGAGGAGGTGATCCATGGCTTTAATGACTGTATTTCACATTCCCAATGCTCAGTTCCCTTTGGTCACTGCCATGGTGTGCATTGGAGACATCTACCATCTGCTGAACTTCTTCAGCTTTTCCCGATGGCTCTTCATAGGATTGGCCACCCTCGGGCTCATCGTCCACCGCCACCGTCACCCGGAGCTGCACAGCCCCTTCAAGGTAAATGCACAGCACACACCTGGCTGTCAGGGATGTGCAGGACCCTCATTCCTCTCTTTGATTTGCTAATAATTACAGCATTACATGGCCAGGGTTGCCTTCAGGCTCTAAGGGATTTCAGTCCCTGGTGCTTAGTAATGCCTATGGGGAGCTCCTGAAGTTGGTTGATGTGCCCAAACAGCCAGATGTGGTAAATCCTATAAAGCCAGTTCTACATGGAGTCATAGATGCATCTGTTAGAAGACTGCTTACTACGGGGAACAAAGTTTCAGACTTGGGACCAGGAGATGTACAGAGAGCAGTTCTCTCACTCATCTCTTGTGTGCCACAAGAAGAGACTCTTGCCTGGATCTCATTTCAGTGGTAGGTAAGCCTCAGCTCTAGCTGAGAAGTGGGAAGGTGTCAGGCTTGGTGGAGAAGGAGCATGGGTGAAGGGGTCCTGGGACCAAACCTGACTTGGGAGGAATCATCTGCTGGTGTAGAAATATTGTCTGATGTATAGCAGTGGGCCCCTCTTGTGGCCTTTCTCACTGCCAGGTGCTGGGATCCCCCTTGTCAGCAGGGGATGCTGGAGCTGGTGCTGGAGCAGCTTTCCTGTGCTTGGGCACCTCTCCCACTGCCGGATAATGTGCAGAAGGCTTTAGGCTGGGGCGGTGCTGGAGGCGAGCACAGTTTGTTCCTGACTCTGGCCACCCCTGCATGGTGCCGCCAGCAGCAGCTCCCGGGGAAGAGAGAGGACCTCCAGGGCAGTGGCCAGCGAGGAGTTTGGGGGACAGAAACACTCCCTGCAGTCGCAGGGGTCCTCTGTGAGCTGGGCAGGTCCTCCTGCAAAGTTTGGGGTAATTCTTCTTCTCGGTCTTTGCATTTAACAGAGACCTTGAGGCTTCCCAGTCTGTTGGTTGGCTGCACTTGTGTACTCCCCCAGAACAAAACTGAATAAGTTTTGAGTTTTTCTTTCAAACCAAGAGTCTCAGGGGAGATGTATTAGTGGGTGGCACTGCTGATGGTTTTAGATGCTGAGATTTTGCCCTGGTTTTCTTCAGACAAAGATTCAGACTTCTAGCAGCTCCTAAACGCTGATTAAACAAGGGAAGGATATACTGGCCTCTTGGTCAGTTCGGCTGATTCCCCCGCCTTTTCCCTGGTTTTTATCAGTTCGAGATAAAATTGGTCTGTGCGAGAGGGAAGGGCTGCCGCGAGTGGCGCGGGCCCGTGCTGCGCTCTAGTGGCCGCACACGGGCTGAGAGCAAAGCGTGGCGTCCGTGTGACAGCGCCGGCACTTACTCCCTGTGGCATTTAGACTTAAAAACAGTGAGAAAACACCGGAAAGATGAGGGAGCGGTCCGCTCGAACACCTCTCAAGCAGATATGCAGCGCGAGTGTGTGCATGTAGGAGTGGCTGGCAGGGGCTGCTCTGGCTGGAAGCACAAGAGTACCCAAGTTTGATGGTTGGATGGCTGCCATACCTAGAGCAACTGATCTCTTCCAGCTTGGCTTGTTGAGCATCCAAAATACAATCTTTATTACTGGTAAAGGTTGTCACCCTATATGAGAGCAGCTCCTTCATTCCATCAGCCATGGCAAGGAGTTTCTTGGCTGAGTTTGGATCCAGAGACAGAGGGAGAGTTTTACAGTTTTATTAGTTATTGCAGTCTTCCTATTTGCTCTCCAAATAACACAGATGAATTGGCTCACCCAATAGGGTATGGCTGAAGTGCTGAGTGCTGCTTTGATTTTCACCACGGTGTGAAGCTGAAGCTCTTGGAGCAGGTACTACAGGGATAGGGAGCCTGGTTTGTCTTGGTTTAGGCTCTGTAAGTCTCAGGTGAACTGAAGGCGGGTCAACATGAGTCGTGAGTTTTATAATCAAAGAACAGTTAGATTGCAAATGTCACTTCTTTCTTGGCTTCAGATTTCCCTCAGCACTTGCCTTAGGTGGCAAGCAGGACTGTGTGCATGCACAGGCACAGGAGCAGGACACTGACGGAGCTGTGGGGTGTAGGTGGCTTCTCCCCCTGCTCCAATTGCAAGGGAGCTTTAGATTTTGGTGCACATGAATACAGGAGGTGTGCACCTCACAGGGCACGCTGGGCTCTGAAGCTGATGCAATTGTTTGCAGTCTGATTGTACAGATGCACTCTGCAGGACAGGATATGATTCCTCTTATTTAGAGAAAGAACTGAATACAGTATGTCCTGACATCTATAAAGTCTGATTGGCTACAGCCACCAGTTTTCCCTGAAAGTCTTCTGTGCTCTTTTCCCAGGTTCCCCTTTTTGTTCCTGTCTCTTTTACCATCATCTGCCTCTTCACAGTGGCAATGTCTTTCTACTCAGACCCTGTGAACATTAGCTTTGGATGCATCATGGTTTTGAGTGGTTTTCCAGTCTACTACCTCATAATTCACAGGCAGATGTCAGACCGCTGCCGCAACGTGTTCTGTAAGTTCTGCATTTAACTTCCAGTGTTGAGGACCTAAATACACTCAAGGGTTGGGATGCTGGTTTGTTCCCAGGGCTCATCTCTGATGCAAATTTCTCCTTGACCAACAGACCTCATGAAACCTAAATCATGACCCCTGGGCACCACTCTGATGTCGTTCCCAAGGCACAGCCTCCACAGCCAAATTTGTTTCAACAAAGATAAGGCTGAGGTCTAGCAACAGAGGGAACAGAGAGGGTCGTTTTCCCACCCCAGCCCTGGCACCTACTAAACTTTATCATGTCTTTGATCCAGCTCTGGATCAAATCTGTCTGACACTGAGCAAAACCACAAAAAGTTAGGATGGAGAGACTACAGGCAGATGCTGTAACTCCGTGCACAAACCTGCTTGCTGAAAGGCTGGGGAGAGGAATGGCAGGAGAAGAGTATTGCCAGAAGTCTGTCAGCTTGGTGAAGAGGCCAGGGTGGTTGGGGCACAAATGTAGCCATGGAAATGAAGTACATCTCCATTCATGCTGTGTCTAGTACAGATTTCCTTTGGATGCAGGAATGGTGGCACAAGGGTTTTTTTAGATATCAGAGCTCGGGTTTGAGTTTAATTTGTCATTTCTGTTCCAAATCTTGTTTTCTTTGGATTTGATGTTGGATAGAGGTGCATCAGTAACTACTGAATAGAAGAAAACACCTAGCAAGAACAGGAAACAGATACAGTGATCTGCCAACCTAAAGTGCTCCAGCCATCAGTGCTGATGCTCTGATTTTCAGCCATATCTCAAGGTTTCCTCTGGACTAAGCTTTCTTCCCTTTTTTCTACCCTTTCAGATTATCTTACACACAAACTACAGTTACTGCTTGAAGTTGTCCAACAAGAAATCAAGACTTATTGAGAAAATCATCAGAACTCACAGAAGACAATAAAAATCTACTTACACAGTTTCTAACACCTTTGATCCTGCCAAAAGCAGGCCATACTTTCATTCTTTTCAGTCAGAGCAAATGAGGATGACTCTGAGCCAAAACCTCGCTGCAAGTATTCCTATGCCTGCCAATCGGGATCTGTTCCTGCCTTTTTCTTTTTTCCAGAAGAGCAAACTAGTTCTCCGAAATGAGCTTTCTTTGCCTGCAGAGTGTCTTTGAAACCAAGATCCTTATTTTGCAACCTAGCCCAGTCCTGAGTAAAACTGAGAGTGTGTGTTTGCGTGTACAGAGACAGTATTTTGTTTTCTCAGCTTGGCAAATAGAGGAAGTGGGCATGTTGCAGAACTTGGAATCCAATACATGGAAGCCAAATGCAAGTCTCAAACAGAACCACTGTAGCAGCCTTGTTGTGGACAAGGGGAAGGGTTAGAGAGAGTAAATTAGAGATAAGGCAGTTTAATTGGAAAGGGAAATGCAGGGGGAAGAATTTTATTCACCAGAAAGTGCAGATTGAGCTAATGAGAAGATATTTGAAATTCAAATATTAACAAAGTAAGGCCAGAATGTTTTGCTTTGATTTTTGTATAATCAGAATGATTTTTTTTTAGCTTTGAAATAATCTTTTAACTATGAACTTTACTTTTCTGAATTTGTATTTTAAAATGTACAAATACATTTTTTTAAAAATTAGTTAAATATCAACTAGAATATGACAGAATAGATCCTGGTCCCCCCTCCAGGTTCTCAGACCCACTCCTCACCAGTGAAGTTGAAAACTCAGAATTTGGCCTAGCTCCAGTGAAATACAATTCCTCCTTTAATTAGACAGGGCCACTGATGAGACTTGGGCAGATTCCTGAATAAGTGCATCTTTTGGTGCTGGAAGAAGAAATGAGTGACTTCACATCCAAGCTTTAACTTGCCAATTGCACATGACGTGCTGATTTAATCCATAAATGCTCATTTGAACTAATGGCATAAGAAAGGTTTCCATTATTGGATTACTTTGGTTTACATTATTAATGTGGCAGTGTTATGTCCAGATAAAACAGCAATTAGCCATTTACAATCACATAATTGTTAATTGGTTCCTAAAAGATGGGAAGTAGCATGCTGAGACTCCTCTAATGACTGCTGGAAAGAGGAACAGCAGAATGTGGAACATTTTTTAATCCTTTGTATCAAACATTTATGGAGTGAAAATAATAAAAAAAAAAGTACCATTTACAAATCCAATGTAATCTACTGAAATGTATAAAATTTTGGAGCTAAAGTTGGGGTTTTTTTCAAAGCAATTGAGAATTATTATTCTTGTAATGATTGCTTCCTGTTTCTGTGCTGAATTAAGCTGGGACAGCAGCAGTGTGGTTGCAGGGTTTGTTTCCCCACTTCCCTCCCACAATTTAATTTACAAGCTGCTGGACATTGTCCAACATGAAATACAGTCTCACTGGGAAAATCCTCGCAGCGGAAACCATCACAACCTACCGGGGAAGGTACTGGCTTTAAATGATAGAGTGGATTCAAGTGAGATCAGGAAATGCTTCCAGGCTCCCAGACAAGAGCCAATCCCTCCTCATGCTGAAGCTGAACCCCCTGGCACATCTTCCCACAGCACCCCAGTGGTGGACCAGGACCCAGTGTGGGTGGCTGGAGAGCCAACCTGCAGAAGACCTTGCAGAACCAGGTGAGCTCAATCACCCCAACATTTCCCGAGTCCACCCACTTAGGTACCAGTTTGGGGGATTTTACACATCTTAGGGTAGAAGCATGAGGTAGTGCCAGCCTGGTCCCAGGCTGCAATACCCATGTGAGCACAGTGTGCACATGCACAGTAGCATCAGGACTCCCACATCAAACCTTGGAACAGTCTGAAACTGCAACAGAGCTGTTCTGTGTCACAGATTTTCACATCTCACAGACATTCACAAAGGGTGAAATGTCCCTTCTTTGTTTGTTTCCTCTGAAGAGAAAAAGTGAACAAGAACTGAAATTCCTGGGAGGAAACTAAGTTACACTACCTGCTGGACTATGATTTCTTTGTAAAGGATAAATCATGTGACATATGCTGGGAAATGACTTGGGTGCCTGTGCTGACTGTGCAGGAATATGATCTTGCAGGGCTATGCATAGGATGTCTGCTCTGACACCTGTTCCATTCCCAAATACTGGAAATGCAGACAGATGTGGTACCGTGGCTGAGAAATCAGAGATTCAACAGCTCCAGGGGTGACATTGCAATTAAAAGGGAAAAATAAAAACAGTGTTTGGAAGGTATCAGTTTTCAGTGAGCTCAAGTTTCCAGTTTGTGGAGAGTTGTTTTGTTTGTTCTTAGAGAGAATGGTGTGCTGCTCTCAGTAAAGAAATGTAAACATTTTCTGCCAAGCCAGAAAGCTCTTCCTAAAGCTGCTGTCTCATGTCTGCTGAAGCTCTTAGGCCTCAGTAGGGTCTCAGAAGTGAAAGAAAGTGAGTTCATAATCACGTTTGTTGTGTTGGGGGGGTTTTGTTTTGAGTTTTTGTGTGTGTGTGCTAGGCATTTTGTAGGGTTTGTTTACTTGTTTGTTTGTTTGTTTGTTTTAATGTTATGTCTATAGCATGCACTCAGAGTGCACCCTTTCTGGAAATTCAGAGATTTATATGTTTCAGCCACTACTGATCTGATCTGGTGGGACTGGATCACTGAAAGGAAAGAAAAATGTTCTGGGCAGTTCAACTGAACACAATCTGAGGAAAAAAGAAAAAAAAAAGTCAAAGAAATGCTTCAGCTTTAAAACTTTGCATAGTGAAGAGTACTTGACCTGTTGTTAAGCTTTATGCCTCAGAACTCTGCTGGGAAGCACTGTCAGCTCCTGGAGGCTGGAGATCAGACTGGAAAGCTCCTAAGCCTTGTTTGCCTTGTGTGGGGAAGGGCAGAGAGGAGGACCAGACTCCAAGGTACAGGAACACAAACACTGGGATGGTGCAGAGCTCCGAGGGCTGAGCAATCCTGTCTCACGGGGCTCTGTGCTCAGCACACACAGGTTTGTGTGGCTCAGCGTGTGTCTGCTTGGTGCAAACCCCCCACCAGTGCCATCACTAACCCTGGGGAGAGCAGGATGAACAATGCACCCACTTTCTGCACTGAGATTTGGGGGGGGTCACTTTGCAAGGCAATGCCAGCTGCTGGATTTCCAACAGTGATGTTCACTGTAGAACCTGCTCCTTATAGAAAGGAGGAGGTCCTGAATATCCCCAGCCATTGGAGGGCTGGGAGCTACTGGCTTTGGGTAAGTGCAGTGACAGGAACCCAGAAGCAGGGATAAGCTCTGCTGGGTGGTAGTGATGTGGATTTTGCAGCTGCATTTGCCAGAGCCCGGGCTGTGCCTGGCCGGCCTGCTCGTGCTTGGCAGACGCGCATGCGTCTGTCGCAATAACCAGAAGGAAATGTTATTCAGCCCTACTTCCTCAGGGGCCTGTGGCAGAGAGGCATCCCTGGTCCCACAGCAGGAGGCTGCGAGGGAGACAGCAGGTACAGAAGTGCTGTGGGGATCTCGGGGAGCTCCCTCACAGGCCTGCCATGGTTTACTTTCAAAGGTGTTTCTGCACCGGGGCACCTTTGCCATGCAGAGCAAGGGCTGAGCAGGCTCCTCCAGCCTGGCAAGCACAAGGCTGATGCCTTCAGCTCCTCAGGGTGCTGGCCCAGCAGCCTGAGGACAGAAATGTGCTAGGAAGTGGCACATGCCAGGCTCTGACAGCCTTCCCAGGGTGCAGCTGAGAGGGGAGGGCTGGAAACACGGGAAGTTCAGGATTTCATGGCTCGTGGGCTTGGCTGTTAGGTCTGCTGGAGGGGTAGCTGCTTGCACTTTGTCATACTGTAAGTTGTGTTTGTATCTTCATTCATTCATCTTTTCTTCCTGTGTAAGAGAAAAGGTATCATGAAGTTGCTTCTTAAGTATAAAATTTTCTCTGTATAAAGTTATTCCTGTTAAGATATAAAAAGCAAATGCACAGTTGCACAAGGCCATGTAGTGAGATCTTCAGCAAAATGTGAAGGATACTGTCTTGCTGGCAAAATATTTCTGTCTGCTTTTTAAGGGTTTCACCTCTATTTCTAGTTGGGGTTAGTTAGTGAGTGGAGAATCCCAGCACGGAACAGAAATGCTGGAAAGTGAAAGGTCACAAGTGGATGGTTTTGCAAGCTCATGTGATTAGGGCAGACAGGGAGCCCCAAGTCTCGGCAGGGGAGCTGCCAGGGGTTAGCAGGGGTTATCTGGAGTGGGGACAGAGGGAAGAGACAAGGGGACAGCAAGGGAGAAAAGCTGTCTGGAAACATCACCCTACCCCACTACCCTGCTTTCCTTTCCATTTCCTCTCCCCCCACCTCCCCCCTCAAATCCCACCCTTCAAATCCACAAACTTCAAACTCTTCAGCCATGCCAGCAGCAGCATGGTGGTGTGCAGAGAGGAAAAAAGGGCCAGCTGTGTCCAAAAAATCTCCTGGTATTGCTGGCTCTCTTGAATGCCCTGCAATGGGAGAGAAGAATAATTTGAAGCATTTTTCTAGGAGCAGGCCTGGCTGTGTTGCTGCGTACACAGGCAGTGCTGGAACAAGGTCTGTCTGCAAGGAGACCCCAGCTCTTCCTTGCTCTTTGTTCTGGCAGTCCGGGGCTGCCACGCCTTTGTCTGGACCTTTGCACTGTAAACAGCTCCATGAAGAAGCTGCTCCTGTAATGATTTCCTCTCATTGGCCTGCTGAGAATACCCTTGATCCCTGCCAAAGCTCAAAGGGCGTCAGAGCTGGATACATGATCATTTCCACTTTCTGTTTCAATATCGTGTTCAGATTCTTCAGACAGCTCAAAGTAGCTCTGTCACAGGCCCTTGGAAGCTCAATGGCTGGCAGCTTTTTGTTATGGACATGTGATCTGTAATATGCAATGTTGTAGGGGCAGTAAAGTGGTGAGAGACATTTAAAAAGTGTTGTCTGGGTCCAAAACTGGGAGATGAAATGGAGGGTAAAGCACAGCAGGAAGCAAAGTAAAATCTCATGAGTTGGAACTTTTGGTGGCTACCTGTTTCATCATCTTCTCTTTGTAGGTGCTGTGTCCAGGATAGGGTGCAGAGCAGAGACTTTGCTGGTAAGTAACAATATCCCCTCCTCCAAATGAGACCTCCTCTCTCACTCTCTATCCTCAACAGGACAGTAGGGGGAAAATAAGATGGGAAAGTTCATTAACTGAGATAAAGCCAAGATGAACATTGGGCAAGACACACTTGACTTGGGGAAAGTTAATTTATTGACAGCTAAAATAGATTTAAATTGTGAGGAAAGAAAATTTGATCACTGACTGCTCCCCTTCCCAGATTCCCAGGTTCAACTTCACTCCTTCATTCCTGACTTTTCTAGCCCCTCCTACCAAAGCAATGCAGAGGGGAAGGGAAATGGATGTTGTCCTCAGTCTGTAGGACTTGCCATCCACTTCACTGTTCTCAAAAATTTCCCTTGCTTCAGCATGGTTCATTTCCCATGGGCTGCAGTCCTTCAGGATAACGTGCTCTAGCATGGGTTCTTCTCCATGGACTGCTGTCACTTTAGTTTTGAAGACTTTTCTAAGCTTTCTGTAATGTTCTTCATATTAGAGTCAGAAATTTTACCTTATCACACTTTCTACTATAAACAATGACCATGTTTTGCTAACTGTCTTTCATTGTTTACATATTTCTAAGTGAGAAAGGGGATTGACAGCTGGCTTAACCAATGTAGATTGAGAGGTGAAATTCCATCCTCCAATCCACAAGCCCCATAGAAAATGTATAAAACCGAGTTTTGTAAATAAACTCGTCCCTTTTTCCTCTTCACTCACCAGCGGGTCCTCGTGTGGTTCTTTCCGTGTCCACTGTGACAGACTGCAGCTTCCCTCAGGGCCTGTCCACATCCTGCAGCATGGGCTTCTTCATGGAAGAGAAGCTTCTGCAGTGTGGATCTCTGCTCCATGGGCCTCCACAGGCTTCAGGGGCACAGCTGTCTCACCATGGCCTTCTCTATGGGCTGCAGGAGAATCTCTGTGTCAAGTGTATTTTCTTAAAATGTGTTTTTTATGAAGATACTTTTTAGGAAAATCAGTGCCACAGGTCCAAGTCACGGTCATCTCTGTGGTGCTTACCACGCACCATAAATATGCAAACACAAGTTCCTCAGTTCTGGGACAAACCTGCACTTCTGGAGGGGGTCTCCTCCCTGGAGGGGGTCTCCTTTTCTGAGAGGTGAATAGATTTCTGATCAGACCAGGGATACTGCAGAATTTGACAGCTTTGGAAAACCCTACTTTCATCTGGATTTCTTTTCCAACGCAGGGCAGAGCAAGCAGCCAGGTGCCATCAGCTCTTCTGCACTTGTGTTGTCTCCTGACTCATCTGTCTGCTCCTGAAATGGAGTATGTGTGGTATTGGCTGGATGATTCCAAGGAGTGGATTGAGTATGGGAAAGAGGTGAAATTCATTTGCTGTTTATGCTGAAAGCTTTTGTTAAGCCATCTTTGGGGAGGTATTTAGAGCGTGTTGTTCTGCAGCTGGTGTGTTCTGCACGCACTGCTGGGTGCCCTTGCAGTGCTGCTCCAATGCCTGGGTGGAATTGTCTTCCTAATTGTCCCTCAAAGCAGGACTGGAACTCCGTGAAAGCTTTCAAGGGACTGGCTTTGAAAGCGGGTGCATTTTCCAGAGCTGACAAACATCATTTGGCTGGAGCTGACCACACAGGCTGAATTCTGCTTTGTTGCTGTGGTTAGAAGCAGCTGTGCTCCATGGGGTACCCCTCGATTGCTGTAGAACAAAATGCTTGAAGCCATAGAGATTTGCTTCAAAACACCATCCTGTCACAGGGGCCTGGGGAAACCTTGGTATTTCCCCACAGTGACACCTAAACCAAAGGGTGGTTTCTAATGTATAATTTCCTTGTTCTTTCTGCAGCACCCAGATCACGTCACTGCCACTGTAACATCTGCATTTCTGGAGAAAGAATATCTAGCTGACAAGAACGGTGCTATTTTTTTCAGGGCTGGTTCTCAGCAGTATAAGTTAGACTTTGCAGGTGAAGTATCTCCTTGTTTTGAGTTCATTACACAGTGCAGTTGGCTTGAAGGTTTTCACACTATGTCTGCATCTCTTTGAGCAGCTCTTCTTCCTCCTGCAAATTTTCTCCAAGCAGAACTTGAGCAGTAGGTAAATTTCTCTGTAGTTTTGAGATGCCCACTTGAGCTTCTACACTAGGGCATCTGCATTCAAAAAAACATACCTATAATATTGTACATTCAAAAGAATAGTTGAGAGTAAATGCTTCATGGCACCTTGGCTTATACATTTGGGTTTATACACCTGAAAAGGAGGAATGAGAATTTAGGAAAAAAAAAAAAAGGCACTGAAAAGTTAAAAGGTGGAGAAGTGAGCCTGTGGTGAATATCTTGCAAGCTACTTACAGGAGGGAAAGCACAGTGTAGCAAACAAAAATTTAGGGCTGGTTGCATACAGAGAGAAAAATGGGAAAATGAAAAATGCTTTTCTGTTTCTAATTTAAAACTCCTGTTAGCTGTCCAAACTTTAAATGTTTCCTGGCTTAAATAAAGGGTGTTTAAAGGGGGAAACAATGGATAATTACCCATGTCACACAGCATGTGCCCTGTGATATTGTTACAGGACCAAGAAGAGAGCCCAGGCTTTCCTGTTAGCACCATGGAGCAGCCCTGTGCTGCCAGGAAAGCCAGGTTTGTGGGCCCCACTGCACTGAAAACTCTTTCCTGCTGTAGGCCTGCCATGAGATGTGGTTTTCTCTGGCCACCAGCCTGGATATGAATACCAGTGCAGGTGCAGTTGGTGCTTGGTTGCCTTCAAGTTTCACAGCCTTTGCTAGCAGGTGGTTGACACTGCTGATCTCCAAGTAGGAGCAGTGCAAGTGGGAAGGAAGTTTGCACTGGGATAGGGGATAGAGAGAGCACCACAATGCAATATTCAGGGCTACCTCCTCTTTTATTTTTACTTAATATGTAAGACCTTGTTCCTAGACAATGAATTATCTCATTACTGAGTTATTGTGTTTTTCTTTCAAGACATGGTCCAAACAAATGTGGTCTTTCAAACTCAAAGAAGGGTTATTCGAATGCCTAAACAGCCTGAGGGTGGACAAGATGGAAGGTAACACACATTCATTGTTTCACAGTGTTTCTAGAGGACAGCACCTTTCTGCCAAGGTGTTCCTCCTACCTGCCTAGAATGCAGTTTTATATTTGTTAAATTAATTTTTAGATAGCTTTTCCTGACTGGTTTAACAGTACATTTTGCAGTGACAGTATTTGTGAATTATGCAACCCTTCTGGAGGCTCTCTAGAGGGACGTCTGGTGACAGTCTCTGGTGGCTGTGAGAGGCCACTGGAGTAGATCTGCTCTCTCTGTGAGGGGCTGGGCCACATAGGGCTGACACAGCTGTGCCAGGAATTTTTACTCCTTGATTTGTGCCCCAACTAATAAATAAACTGTGCAGCAATTAGGAGGGAGGGACTGCCAATCCCAAGAGCTGTGGTGAATATGGATGTCATCCCTTGGAAAACTGAGGATAAACTGAAACTCAGAACAGGCAAATCCACTGAAATGAAGTGAATTAGAGGCACTTGAGATACCCTATCTTATGGCTTTTTCGAAAAGAAGTTCAGCTTAATAGAATTAATGAACACATCTACTATAAATGTTACTTGTGCTAATGATTTATTTTAATAAGAGCTGTCTCTGCTTTAGAAACTCATCAGCAGACAGTGCATGTGAAGCAGAGGGTTCAATTAAAGTGTTGGTTCAACCTAAGGTGTGTTCATTCAAAAAGAAAACAAACCATAGCTCCCAAATTGATGCCTGAATGCTGCTTTAGAGCCTGTGGTTAGATTCTCCAGAAGGGGATTTGGTTAGTAGCATCCCCAGCTGACTGGCTCCTTTCTCTGTTCTGTAGCCAAAACACGACTCTGTCACATCCTGTCTATCCTCCACAGTGGGACCAGACTGCACTGCCTGAGATTGGGTTCAAGGTAGGACTTTCCAGCTCTCCAGTGGAAGGGGAGATCTCTGTACTGATTTTTCCAAGAGCATAATTCAAGGCAATTGAGATGTTACCAGGTTTTAAATGTGTCTTGTAAGATAAGGAACTCTGATGTGAAACAAGACTGGCAGTTTCATATTCAGAACAGAAGTACATTTCCTGGGAGGCTCTCTGAGAACCCCTATGATACCCCACAGGGTAAGAAAGGCCATTGCTGCTCATACCTGTCCTTTGCACTCTCTCAAGGCAGTGTATCCTCTGATAAACCAGATGAATTGTATATTAAGGGGGTATTTCCTCTGTCAGTTTGGGGCAGGATGTTATTGCTGTGGTAAAACTACAGCTTAGCCCTGTAGGGAAGGAGCTAGAGTGTCAAATTAAGGTGAAACTTCCACTCTGCTTCAGCCTGAATAGTGCTGTGAATTTCAACTTCAGGTTACTCTGAACTAAAAATAGTCCAGATGTGGAGGTGCATCCTCTAAAGGAAGCTCACATGGGATTGCACTGATTTACCTCTGTCAGTGCCTGTGCTTCCACAGGGGGAGTGATGCTAAAGGAGAGTTAACAGGAAAAACAGAAGCTCCTTGTGATTTTTGTGGTAGGGCTTTTCAGCAGACGTGCAAAGGCTGATGAGTCCTTTGGAAGGACTGGGAGTTGTTACTCTCAGTAATACCTTGTTTTTAGTGCTTTAAAAATTTTCAGTTGATACAGCTCAGCTATGATTCCCAAGAATACAGAAAAATCAAGAGTCTGTTTGAGAAGACAATGAAAAATTACTGCATCAACCAACTGCAGAGGATCCAGAACCCAACACTTTGGGACATTTTTCAATGGTTTGTATCTATTTTATTTCATTGTTCTTACTGTATGAGAAGACTGGTATTTCCTCATCTGTTGTCCTCCATAATCTACATTTGGAGCTGCCAAATTCTACTGTCCAGCAGAGATGAGGCTGCCACATATCTCTCTGCCCAGGTCTGGCTGGTGGCCCAGACTTAGGACTGCCCCAAAACCTGGCTCCCTGAGGCTGAGGCTCCCCTGGGGTAGTCCTGGAAGGGGACTGGGGCTCCTCTCTCTGTGACTTGGTTGTTGGGGCTACATCTGTGTTCTTTTGTGTGTATAGAAATGAGTTTTTATCCCTCAAGATATGTGTGTGATTCTGGAGTTATTCAAAAAGTAAATTCTTTTCCTTCATCATAACTGAGCTTGGTGTTTCAGGTTTATTCTTTTGGTTTTAGTCCCTTCCACATAAGAGAGAAAAATAAAAAAAAAAAAAAAAGGAAAAGAGCAGACCTTTTTGTGATAAAGATGGGGCAGAGATTATGCAGTCTTTACTGTGGGTTTATACAGCTCAGTTTCATAATCATATTTATGTATTCAGGATTTATATAACATGGGAACTGACCAATTCCCAGTCAAGAGATGTTTGTCTCTTTACTCTCTCATGTGGTATGAAGTTGTGGGTGACACAGTCCAAAGTGATGCTGAGAACTTTTTGTTTTGCTGGCAGGAGCTGGCTGTGCAGCAGGGTACCAGCAGAAGTGCAATGCAGGCAGTAACCCAACTGGGAGTGGACTGTGTCACTGTTCCTCCATGACCCAGAAGTAGGAGGAGTTGAGTTGGGAAATTTTCCTTGTTTGAACCAGGATAACATTTTTGTTGTTGTTGTCTCTAGGCAAAAAGAAAAGATGAAGAAGCTCGGTCAGTTGAAAGGGGTGAATGAGAGGCTCCTGTTCCATGGCACAAATCCATCTCATGTGTCTGCCATCTGTGAGCAGAACTTTGACTGGAGACTCTGTGGGACCCATGGGACAATGTATGGAAAAGGTACAAGTGCAGAATGGTGCAGGACTGCACACCCCAGCCAGGCTGGGGGATGTGGGTGCAAAACGACTGATGGTTCCTGACCCGTGTACTCCAGCCTTTAGGGCATTATCTCCTGTATACATCTGCATTGCTTCAGGTGGCACCCACAGCAATCCCATTGCAGGAAGGGCTAAAAATGCCTCTCTTTGCCTCAGATACCTGCTGTTGGACAGGTGGGACTGGGAGGTTGATGGTGAAATGTGGTCTGGAGTTTGTCGGTACTTTACAATACGCCAATGTGGGAACACCTGGCAAGAATGTAGGGCTGGCTGGGGTTGTTGAATTGCTGGCTGCCAAAGTGCTGTTAGCAGGTGTTTGTCCCTTGGCTGGTGCATTGTCTGACCCGTGCTTTTTCTGCTCCCTAGGAAGCTACTTTGCCAGAGATGCCAGCTACTCCCATGAGTACTGCTCCTCTCGCAGCGGGCGCTACAGCATGTTCGTAGCTCAGGTTCTCGTTGGAGACTTTGTGCAGGGGAACCCTGAGTACTGTCGCCCTCCACCCAGAGCCAAGAACTCCAACAGACTTTATGACAGCTGTGTGGATGACCCAGCAGACCCCTCCATCTTTGTCATCTTTGAGAAGCAACAAATTTACCCTGCCTATATCTTGGAGTACAGCATTGAGTCCAGCTGCGTGGTCCTGTAGTGAATGGCAGAATGTCCTTAGAATTCACACTGAATAAATTACCCTTCAGTACGTTTTTTAAAAATGTTTGTTCAATTTTAGTTGTAGCTTTAGAACACTTTGTAATGCAGTGAACCAGTGTCAATCCCCTGATGGTTTTGGAGGCATAGTTTTTTGTTAGGGGCTATTCTTTCCCCAGAAGCAGTGTAAAGCTTTAGCATTTACTGTATTTCTAGTGTGGAATGGGGACATACCTGCCTTGCATACCGTGATGCAGTGACACCTGCTGAGTTAAAGTGACCTTGATCCACTGATATGGTCACCTAGGGTTGGTTCCTGCCTGTGATGCTGCTGATATTCCAAAGGGAGGCTGGGCAGGGAATGTGGAAGAAGGAGAAGTGAAAGTATCCACATCATGGTGCTCAAGAGAGGAACCATGGCCTGTCTTTCCAGTAAATGGCAGGAAGCTCCTGCATCCTGAAGCCTTTGTAATTAATGCAATGAACTTTTCATTGTTTCCTGGCCACATTGCTGACATCTCTTCTTACCTTGTTCTGATGTGTCAGGTCTGCATGACTCTGTGATACCCTGTCCTTCCTCTGTCCCCACTGGATTCAGGTCAAGAAAAGCAGGGATATGGCAGCTGCTGAAGTTAGATCCCCACCATGCCATGGCACCAGCAGTGAGGAAGTCCATGGTGAGCTGAGTAATGTCCCACAGCCGTGTCCCACCGGGGCTGTGGAGCCAGCTCCTGCAGCAGTGAGCAGTGAGACACTGGGGCTCTGTGAGGGCTGGCTGCTGGCACGGCCACCTCCTTCCCACCCTGCAGGCTGACACTGGTGGTGGCTGCCTTGGGTCACCCAGCTGCTGTCTGGCACTTCTCTGGGGGACTGGGAAGTGCCCCACTGATGTGTACGCCAGCTAGGACAGTGGGGAAAGCTTGAATTATAGTCATAGTACTTGAAACTTGGTGGATAATGAGATAAAATTTGGGATGACTGATAACATGGAAACAAAAATGAATGGTTTATTTTAAAACAGTTGTGATGTATAAGTTGTAATTCAGCAGAGGAGTCACAAGTGATTCACCAAGGACCGCAAGGAGGGCTGTGTGTAGGATCACATCAGCTTTCCTAAAACTGCTATCTTCAGGCACAATCAGTGCCTCTAGAAAATTTGGAAGGATAACTGACTGCAATAAGTCCCTAAGCTGCACTAATTCATGCACTCTCATGTCTCACTGCTTCTGCAGAAGCCTAAAAGTTGTTCTTTTGCAAATTGGTGATCAAGACAAGATCAGGTCAGTCACAGGTGGGCAGGGAACATTCCACACAGTAGGAAGTGAAAATGAAAGTCACTTAAAGTGACTTAAAATGGATGGGAAGGGACTGAACAGTGACCATTTTCAGCTGTCACCCTGCATGGGTCCTTGCAACATCCCATAATTTCCTCCATGGCTTCATCAGCATAAGGGGGCTTGGACATGCAGCCTTTGGGTGGGACAGGTCTGGGAGCTGGAGGGTTTAGGACGAGTTTAGCTATTTTACAAAATACTCTGTGCAATGATGCCTGTGTACATAAATCATCTTCCCTCATTCTTCTCCTCCATGACAGAAGAAACCACCCATCATGTGGGAGAAAGTTGTTTCCAGCAAGGTGGGCTTCAGAGTTTGATTGCCAAATTTAGCAGAGGCAGGAGAAGGTGAGGAAGAGCCTGATGAAAAGCAGGCCAGCCACAGGAAAAGGAGGAGTTGTTGATCTGAAAAAGAGAAAACCAAGCAGAGAACAGAGGACAGGTGCAAACATGCACAGTTTGGAAGAAAATGAGATTTTCCAGTAAGTCAAAACTATTTCTGACTGCAGGGAGGGTTTCTCACAGCCTCCGGCTGCCTCCAGAATTAGGTGCTGGTTGTTATGTTGAGATCAGGCAGGATCTGGTGTGAGCAGCTGTACCAGTGTGTGGTGGTGTGGCACTGCTGTGGGCTCTGCAGGTGCTGGAGGACCAGCTCTGACATGGAAGTTCTCCTTGAGGAGCCCACGCTCTTTCAGAGTCACCTCTGCAACTCTCCCTTTGTGCCCCTGCCCAAAGGAGCAGCTCTGCCTCCAGGTGGGTGCTGCTGCTGTTTCCCCCATGCCACTGCTGGTGGGAGGAAGCAGATGCAGGGCATTCACCTGCTTGAAAAGTGACCTAGCCAAAACCCCCACAAAACCCAAACCTCAAATACAGTGTTCAGATTGAGCAGTTTCCACTTCTGCTTGTGTTGACATCAACAAAGAGCTGAGCAGGCTGCAGCATGATTTTTAACTGGCATAAGATGATCCTGAACCTCTAGCCCAAGCTGTTCTGGAAATCTAAAGCTAAAAGACTCAGGAATATTTCAGCCAATGAGGCACTGAGAGTAGAAGCTGCTAGTAAAAGTGAAAAGCAACTAAATCCATGAATACTTCTTCATGGGACTTTGGTTCAGTATCATAAATTTGTTAAGCTTCTTCCCAAACTGAACCTCTGGCTGCCTCTGGAGTACCTGGATGCCTTCAAAGCAGTGAGCAGAAAGCATTTCTCAGCACCCTTTTAGATGAGGAATGCTTGCAAACCATCAATTTGCAATTATGCTAGTTGGCAGGCACCAAGCATGGATCTGTTGGCTTTTCATTAACTTTTTTTCCCTGAAAAAAAACCATGAAATCTGCTGAGAAAGGGTTAAATTGTTTCTGACTTATGCAGTCACCAAGGTGGTGATGGAAAAGGTCTGGCTTGAGGAACACTGAGTAGCCAAACTGATTTCTGAGGGGTTTGCCTCTCCCTGTGTCAGCCAGAGTGACACGGGATGGGCAGGTGCTGCAGTGGGCTTGTTCTGCAGCTGCAGCCTCTGTGATTTCCTGGACAGATTGCTGTGGCATCAGCAGCTTCTGCAGTAATTTCTTTAGAAATTGCTTTTCAGGAACAATTCAGAAGGATCAGTGGATGCATTTTGTACTCATATAAATGATGTATTTTTTCCTACGTTTTCAAATGTACTGTCATTGTCTCTGCCTGCAAGGATGTTAGCTCAAGAGTTCTTTTCATCATAATATATTTCTAATTGATTTTACTGTGGTTCTCTTAGGGCTTCACAGCATCCCTAGCTTTAACACTGTTGGTTATACATTCATGTAACTGGTTTAGGCTTTCTATTAAATAACACCTCAGCAAGTTTTCAGGCTTTCTTTTCATTTACTGGTGCCAAGTTCGACTTCTCAGCATTTTTAAGAAACCTTTTTAACAATTTTGACAGAATGTGTAACAGGATGATTAAACTGCAGAAACCTAATGCTTGATTGAACATGCTGAATGACATATTATTTTCCAAAACATTCAAACTGTTAAAAATCAGCCTGAGCCCCATAACCTGGCATGACCACTGTATGGGTGCCAGGTGAAGAAAACACAGATATTGTTCTTGGCATGACATGCTCAACGATTGCATTATTTAATGAGGCTGTTTCTAGATTGAGGGAATAATGAACCCAGATCATGGTGGTAATGATGGGGGCTGAGGGTTTGGGGAAGGGCAGGAATCTTTAGTCCCTCCTGTAGGAGACAAGTCTCAGGCAACAGCTTTTTCTATTGTTCCTCTCCTTTTTCTGTGCCTTTTGTCTGGCATGTTGAGTCCTAGGCATGATTTCCCAGAGCAACTCAAACTGTCTTTACAAGGTTACTTTTACATCTAGCTTACAAATAGGAGCAACAGGGAAGGCTGACCTGGTTCTTATCCATCTGTTCTTAATATCTTAGATTTTCCTTCCAGATGGTTTACAGCAATGTCAGAGGGCCCTTTAATCGGTGTGCCAGTGCTCAACTTAGAAATTCGTGGGAAATGCCTACACATGATATCCCCACCACTGGAGGAAGCTTTGTCTTTACTCACTCCCATGGAGACATTTTATTTCAGTGTGTGTTCTGTAAATATTTTTTCTTGGTCAGTATCTTCAGCTTTGGTCTCCTTAACTGTATTTTATTTTCAATGTCGTTTTCCATTTACTAAGTCCAAAGGAGGTGTTGGACGTTGGTCTCTGTTTAAACAATTTGTGCACCCTTTCATTCTGCTTCTTGCAGGCTCCTTCTGACTGTGTTTTGCAGATAGACCCTTGCAACTTCCAGTTGGCTTTTCTGTTAAAAATTCCTGCAGGTTTATGGGGCTTTTTTACTATGTTCTGTAGCATCCATTCCAAGCTGTGATCCATTCTGCTGTCCTGAAAGCCAGCTGACCTTTGTTTTGTCTCTCAGCTTAAGCAATTTCTTCTGAGAGTCTTTCTTCTTATCCCTTGTCCTCTTTGATCCTCATACAATCTGACCTCATTTTAGCAGTGACACAACTCTGTCTTCACACAGCTTATTTGACTGGAGGTTCTCACATCAATCCTAATGGCTTAAAAAACCCCTCTCTTTGTTTGTTTGTTTGTTTTGTGGGTGTTGGTTGGTTTGGTTGGAGTTTTTGACTGAGCAAGTCAAATTCCTTACTAACAGAATGTCCCCTGTACATTTTCTCAGTCAGAAATGTGATTAGTTTCACTGCATAGAGCTGTAAGCTGCTAACTAAACCTAAATTTTGTGACAGTGCTATCAAAATACAATTTTCCTATCAGGATCTTCTCCACCTGCTGCTATATCTGAACAGTCTGAGTAACTCCATGATGTGTCCTAAACACTGGCTTTTCTTTTCCTTCCTGGATTAAATTTTGGATTATTTTTCTTTTCTTCCTCTCAACTTTCAGTTCTACTTGTTCCTGTTAACATGTGGCATCTAGGCAGTTTCCTGAGCTGAAACATAATAATTGACACTCATAGATAATGCAAAACATTCATTACATAACTGGGAAGACAACTTGCAGGACTCTTCTCTATCTAAATGCCATCAACCGACATCAAAATTAACATAATCCTCTAATGACTGTGAATTCAAGATGATTGTGAAAGTTGTTGTTCATCTCGAGAAGCAGCTCCTTGCAGTAGCATGAGCTACATGGGCTGGATAGCCTGGTGATCTATTCCCACACTTGTGGAGGTTTTATTAGGGAACCTATAAATAAAATTTTGCCTTTTTATTAGGCAAATTCAGAAGTTTTGACTTCTACGGGTAAAACATGGAAAACAACCAAATAATACTATTGTTAACTAACCAGGCTCAAGTGTCTACTCAGTGCCTATTCTGTGGGCTGGCACACTCAGAGGGCAGAAAATGGCATGCCTGGGTATGAGCACAGGCAAAAAGAAAATCCAAACCTTTCAGGACTTGTTTTCTTCCCTCAGGATTTGGAAGCTGGACAATTTTCTGGGCTGTGAAATGATGACAACAGTCCAGGAATTCCTGCAGAGTTTGGGTTTCCCTCTCAAAACTACCATTAAGCAAACTGCCAGAAGCTGATAATCTTGTTCTTCTCACTCCCTGTCCGTGTGCTCTCTGCATGTCTTGTGACTTGCCTCAGATTCTCCCCACATGCTTTTTGATGTATTCTTCAGCATCTCATAATTTTACTTACATCCCTCATGAGAGGACCATCAGATGTTGAGGCCTGAATGTTGTTTTTATTCTTAATCAAACCAGAGCCTTTTGAAATTACTTTAATCTAATTAATTAATTTTTTAATATTTTGTGTGTGCATCTCTCTGAGGAGAGTGTTGTTTTCTTTTGGAAATCCTAACTTTGCCGGAAAGCTCTCCTCTGTGCTGACAGCTGGACCATCTGGAGACCATTTTGAGAGCTGTGGTGATGTTCTCTAATGCTGCCTGGAAGGGCTGAGGAGAAGGCAGCGAGCACCACAGACTGCAGAGATGGATGAGACTCTGGGGATGCACCACCCCACCAGTCCCCAGCTGTCTGAGCTGTGATGAGGAGGGAGCAGTGGCCAGGAAACAGCTTCTGATGGAGATGGGGTTCAGCTGGAATGCACTGGGAAACCCCAAGCTGTAGGCAATTCCACCTGGTTAGAAAATAAAAAGCTGTTTTGCAGGTCTTTTAAGCCAATTGTTTTTTTCTGATGGATTATTCTTTTTTTTTTTTCTTTTCTTTTTTCCTTTTTTTGTCTTTTTTTTTCCCTTTTTTTCTTTTCTTTCCTAGTCTCCATACTACTGTGCTCCTGCTTTAACCTCGACAGTCAGAGAAGGTAATTCAGGCTTACCAGGCTGGCACTCTCCTGTTTCAGGCATGGAGTGTGAGATCAACTTCAAAGGTGAAGTATCTGTTTGCTTGATGTCTAATGCAGGTGGGATGTCAGTGGTGCTGCAATGCTGCATGTCCTGCACGGGCAAGGCTTGCAGGCCAGGGCACAAGAGCAGTGGAGCTCTTTACTGATTTTAAGCAGTCAGTGCTGCAGCAGCATGGAGGGGAGTGTGGGAAGAAGGGGATTCTCCACAGGCACAAGGACAAGTGCAGATGTTGGTGCAGGGAAGGATACAGAGGGAGAGGCACAGGCTGGGAGCTGAGGGTGGGTTTGGGAAGCCCCCGAACATGGCTGCAGGACTGACTCTGCCAGGTCCTTCGATCTTTTGGTCTGGATACCTCCAAGAAGCAAAGTGCTCCTTGGAACAGGGAAAACCACGGTGACGATCTGTTCTTCAGCTGTCAGACAGATCTTCGCGTGTGCGTTCAGTCACTGCGATTGACGCTGAAAGCGCAGACGGCACAGTGTAAAAGGAGAATACAGACGGAAGCTGAGCCCAGGTTCCCCGCCTTGCCGCCGGTGCCGGGCGCAGGAGGAGTCCCTGGAGCGCTGTCGGGATATCTCCCGGAGCGGCAGCCCCTGCCAGAGCCCTGTCCCCGTCCCTAGGTGGCGGTGCCCGCCCAGCCCGGAGTTCCCGGGAGGAGCCAGCCCAGCCCCCGAGCACAGCGAGGACCGCAGGGTTTGGGGGATCCTGCCCCTCACGGGCACCTGCCCGCAGCCAGGGCAGTGCTCCCTCCGGGAAAGGCCCGGGATCGTCGCTGCTGCTGGGAACGAGGTCCGGGGCGGTGGGAGCGGCACCCGCAGCAGGCAGCTCTGAGGGGGATGCGTGAGGGTGGCAGGGAGGGCTGCAGGGCACACGGGAGGGCTGCAGGGCACACGGGAGGGCTGCAGGGCACACGGGAGGGCTGCAGGGCACACGGGAGGGCTGCAGAGCACACGGGAGGGCTGCAGGGCACACCTCAGGGCTGCAGGGCACACGGGAGGGCTGCAGAGCACACGGGAGGGCTGCAGGGCACACCTCAGGCTGCGGGGGTCACTGCGAATGCTTTGGCACTGCCAGAACCTCACCTGCCTCTTTCATCGCCCGTGTCCATCGTTCTGCACTGTCTGTCCCTCACTACACCCGCTCCGTGGGCAGGATGGAAAGCTGCCCCGATGCTGCTGGATGGGCACAGCCAGGGGATTGAATACACGAAGTGAGTGAACATCTCCCTCTCATGCCCAGCACCAGATGCTAGTCCCTCCCTTCCTGCTCTTCTTACCCCAAAATGTAGGAAAGGCTGTACCATATCAGGACAAGAGTTACACCAGAGCCTGTCACTATCACTGGGTGATAAAGGTATCCAAACAAAATTAGAAGCTCAAGGCAGGTTTGGAGCAATACTTTTCCAAACTGCTCTGCCTACCTGCAGCAAATTTTGGCTTGGAGATCTCCTGTACAAGAGTTGGTATCTGTATATGTAATAAGCCTGGATGTGTTTTTCTTTCAGTAATTATTCCATCACTTTTTGAATCTGTATAAAATTTTAGCTTCCACAACATCTTGTAGCAAATATTCCCACAGCTGAACGGGATATTGCTTGAGGGAGGCTCTCCTTTGCCTTGGTTTGAACTTAGCACCTGCTAGCTTTGTTTAATAAAAGGGGTGTAGATATTCTCCCAGCACTTTCTTCATCACCTCACACATTTTTGCATTTTTTTGTGATTTTCCTCAATGCTCCCAGGAAACACAGCTCTGGAAACAGGCTGCCTTTACAGATGGCTTGGGAATTTGTTGAAAACTCATTTTAATTTGAAAGTTCTGGTGTGTTAGAAGAGCTCACTTTCTGCATACTTCTGCTGAAAAACAAATTCCAGAAAATCACCTGCTTTTCCCATCAAAACTACGAGCCATCGCCATTGATAAGCTCACTTGGAAATAACTCCAGAGCCTGGATTTGCACTTTTTTCTTCTGGGTAGCCTCTGAGGGTAGTCAGAGGAGGGTAAAGGGCATCAGGGAGCAAGGAGGGTGGCACTGCAGGGGTGAGGAGAGGTGACATGCAGAAGTAGTCAGATGGCACTGCAGTCACCAGCAGTCCTTGGTGGGGGACACAGGGTGAAGAGATGGACATGAGAGAGATCCTCCAACCTGCTGTGGTCCAGGGACTGGCAAAGGGTGTTTAGTGACAGGACAAGGGGTGGTGGCCTTGAACTGAAAGAGGGTAAGCTTAAATTAGATGTTAGGAAAAGATTCTTTACTGTGAGGGTGGGGAGGCACTGGAATAGGATGCCCAGAGGAACTCTGGATGCCCCATCCCTGGGAATGATCAAGGCCCGACTGAACAGACTTTGAGCAGTATGTGGAAGGTGTTTCTGCTCATGCCAGGAGGACTGGAACTAGATGATCTTTAAGGTTCCTTCCAAGCCAGGCTATTCTGTGATTCTAAAATTCCATAAAAAACATGAGAGCCACCCTGACACAGCTCAGAGACAAGCCCATGATCTGACAGGTTTAAATCACTGGCTTTTCCCTGTAACTTGTATGGATGCTGAATCCAGCATGTCTGTGACACCTATGTGGCCCAAAGCCAATTGCTAACAAATCTCTCTCTGCTTTGTCCAGAACAAGGTGCTGCCCCTGTAACTTCTGCAGATGTCGTGACACGGTTTCAGATTCATCTGCGCACTTTTGAATTTCAAATAGATTCACAGAAACCCGAGAGAGACCTCGAAGGTAAAAAATCTGTGTACTTATCTCCTGACATACTTATGGGAGAACTAACTGTCATGCAGCTGCTTTTCTAAAATGCCATTGAAAATCCCTTTTTGCTTGAATGTGAAAATAATGAGGGAACATTTCAAGGAGTACAGGCAGCATCTATTAACACTGGAAGAAGGTAAGGGGAAGGAGGGGAAACACAAAATAAAGAGAAAGGAAGCAGTTTTTGTGAACTAATCAAAACTGGTGGGTCTGGTCTAAGTAGAGAATTTTTAAAGTAATATCTCTGTCTACTTGATACTATGAGCTAAGGTTGTAAATATGGGAACCTTCCTTATATGTTTGTAATTAGGAAATAGAAGGCTGAAATAAGGATACAAGTATGTTGAAGGGAATGATACTGGATAATTCAAGGTTGATATGGTGTCCCTCTTGTCTACACATGGTGGGTGGTTGTTGCATACATCGACTTTCTATACAAATTCATTTTACCCTGCTGCACAGTGAGCATGACCTGCAGGAGACTGCTTTTCCTTGGGTGTGACTGTCCCGTGCAGTTAGGCCTTTTCCAAGCAGAAAAGCTTTCCCCTCTCCAAACTGCTGTGACCATTTCATCCAAGGAAAGGAACAGGGAAAGAAAAAGGTCAGGGGCATAGTAGCTTAAGCCCATTATGAACTGCATTTGAGTCTCTCTGGTGCATACACATCCTGTGCAGAGCTTAAAAAGAAATTGTCTGCAGTGATGATTGCTCGTGATATGTCCTATTTGAAGGAGGTTGTAAGCAGTGGAAGGCAGCCTTGATTAAAACATTAAAAAGTGTGTGTGTTACTCATGTCTAGAGGAGATGGTGTGCATTGCCCTATGATATCTTCCAAAACTAGTCCAAGGGAGCAAGAGGTAGGTAAGATGTCTCCTCCTCAGGTCTGGGGCTGAAAGAAGCACATGGCTTTCCTGGTGACCTTGTTCAGCAGCTGGAAACAAAGAGAAGTTCATTCAAGGCAAGTGAGCTCTAAGCAGACAGGGAATCAGTGCTCAGACCAAGCACTATCTCAGCAGCTCCTTCTGGCTTTTATCCTCTCATAACTCTGCTCCATCACTGTGCTCTTGTGAGTGGCTGTGTGGAGTCCTTATCCTTACATCTTCCCCGGTGATAAAGCTGAGCCTGAGTCATGCAGCATAATCTGGGCACATCACTGCATGGGAGCTGGAGCATTCACTGGAGAGACTGCCAGGCTCCTGAGGCCTCTGCAGGCTCTGGGCTTCCCAGCCTCTGAAGCATCAGCTGGTGCTGTGTCTGGTGGGCAGCACCAGCTGCCAGGTTGGGAGGAGAGGCAGGAACTTTCCTGAGCATCTCTGGCAAGCAGCAAAACAGTGAGAGCACCTGGAATGAGGATTGAAATACGAAGTGCTGTGTCATATCAGTGGAAAACAGAAAAGATGTAGTGGGAGTAAGGCAGAGTCTAGAGGCCTGGAGAAGGACTTTGCAGCTGAAAGAGGCCTGGATTTGTCATAGACGTTTACACCACTATAAAGGGATCCAAATATTTGCTCTGTATCACCACCCAGAGTGAAGCACAGAGTGTCCACAAACCTCCCCAAAACTTTTACAGGTGCACTTTAGGTGCCTGTGAGTGTGTGAGTTTTCCCTGTGCTATCATCATGAGTTCACAGAGGAGAGGGTCTCTTCTTTCAACACCACAAGAAGAGCTTGTGCTGGTTGGAAGTCAGATCAGCAGTTCTCTAAGCCTTGGTGGATTTGGAGATAGATTCTATGTGAAGAGAAGAAAACATGAAGCTGGAATAATCAGCTCCTTAGGCAATCACCACAGCATGAAAAGGCTGCACAGATTCCTGCTTACTGATGGCAAAATGCCTGAAGCAGAAGCAGCAGAGAACAGAGGAGGGGCTGGATGTAGGAGCAGCACAGGAGGCTAATCCCACTGGGTTTCACAATGACATCTGCTCTCCTGGGCAGCATTCCCAGGGAACAAAAACTTCCCTTCTCATTCATAATGCATTTATTTTCCCTTCCAAAAAAATAGTCCTGAACCACCTGAATCTTCATTCTGTGAGAAAAATCTGCAGAAGTCCTAGCACTGCAGTAAGTGGCAGTAGGAAACAGATCAAGAAAAGGTATGGGGTGTTATGCTCATTATTTTTCTGACGGTGGAAAATAATGTGTGTTTATTGAGTCCTCTCCTGCTCCAGAGTGACTCACTGATCTGCTGATGTAGCCTGGGTGCAGGTAGGCTGGGTGGTGGGTTTGACAGCGTTGGCAGGCTGTCACTGTGGCAGGCACACTGCGAGGGCAGTGCACTCAGGAGACATCCCAGCGGCCTGGGGACTGCCAGGGCAGCTTCCCACTTTCTGCTGATGACAAGTTACATGGCTGGGGTTGCTCAAAAAATCTGATGGAGGTGGAAAAATACCATAATGGGAATCCTGGAGTTGTGTTTTATGTTCTTCTATTAAGGCTGGTACTGGTGACAAGGTGGAAGACTAGGTCCAGCTGAGGCATACGTAGCCATAGAGCCTGGAGAATTTTGGTTTGCCACATAGCCTGCTGGTGAGCTAGGAAGATCAGGGAATAAGGCTGACATCCTGTTTTTTAGATTTAGGCTGTAGCCTAAGAGTAAGACAGGAAAAGCAGAGATATCAGGGAGAATTTGTGCAATGTTGTTGGAACAGAGTGGAGTCTTATAAAAGTCAAGAAAAGTAAAAGAGAAGAAAATGAATGTTCTGGTGGGAGCAAAAGCAGATGTTGATAATCTGGTGTGGTTTAGGTGATCTTTTCCTTCTCTGATTCCTCTCCCGGTTCAGGAAAGGGATAGTTTTAATAATTATTAGGGTCTCAACAGGCATTGTGAGAACAATTTGTGCCACAACATTTTATTTTTTTGGCCTGAAGAGGCCAGTATGGCCTGGCTGTGGTAAGGGGAGGTAATGCAGGGATCATGCTTGAAGAGCTGTTGGTAATTTCTTTAGATAGGTGTAGGTTATGATATTGTTAGGCATGTTTATAGGCACATAGCCAAGCAAGGAAGAAAAACCTAACATTAAGCTGAAAGCCCAATGTGATGTATCTTGCTGCAGAGCTGCACTATAACAATGGACTTGTAGCTTGCACTAGTAAGACAGAACAGTTTATATAGAATATAAAGAAGTTTTCTGAGGCAGCCCCTGAAATATGACCAGGAGTAGAAATCCCTTGAGTTTGCCAATCTTGGTCAAACTTGTTTCAGTCAATCAGATGCTCCTTCATATACATCACGTTTCATTCAGACTGGGACCGTCCAGCACTGTCTGAAATAGGGTATGAGGTGAATAAATCTCTTTACACCTGCACACTACATTGGGAAAAGTTGTAGTCTGTAACAGCTTGCACCAAGTAAATCAAAAATACGTGCCTGAGTCCAGGAACTGATTTTGTTAGTTTGCAAACATGTTATTCCAAAATCTGCAGCTACAAGAGGGACAAGGATGGTTGAGCAGAAGAAGAGCTTTGTAGGGGATACAGTATAATACACATAGGAGACACAGTACAACACAATACTGTGTAACTAAATGGCCAGTGCACAGAAATGTTTGTTTATCCATTGTGCCTTTAGTTTGACCACAATGGCAGCTGATGATCTGATCTGAAGGTTGAGCCTCAGTGCTCACTATTTAGATGATTGTTTCTCCTTCAAAACTCTGTCATGCTATTGAATTTCAAATCAAATTGGGAGACCATCAACTCATTTAGTATTGCTATAATAAGGTTTAGGTCTTGGGTGTTTTTGAAACATCAGGCAGAGTGATTATAAATAAAGTTGCTTTGATGACTCACTACAGTAACACCAGGGCTTGTCTTTGAGGATGAGTCAGTGCACAGGAAAGATAAATGTGCACTTGATACAGAACAACAATTTCACCTTCTGTTTTCCAGCTGGACACCTGTTCTGAAATCCCAGTGTTGTTGCACAGCTTTGCTTCAGCTTGCTTAGGATTGCAGATGTTCTCTGGGCAGAAGAAATGTGCTCCTCAGAGTCCAATAGCTCCTTTGTACTAATGGACAAGCTCTCAGAGGAGGAGTCTAGAGCACGCTGGGACAGGAGGGAGAGTGAGAGAAGGACCATGAAAAAGTGAGAGAGGGCTCTGTGAAATTCCAGGCCATGATTGCACCTCCAGTTGGTGTTGGTCAGGTCCTTTGGGAATGACCAGGGAGATACAACCCAAACTGTTCTAACACCTTGGTCTGCCTCGCATCAACTTTTTTTCCAGCCAGTAGCAAATAGGGGCAAATTGAAATCTGCTTGAGCAGACAAGGATTACAGAATCCGCAGGATCTGGAGGAATCAAAGCCTGCCTGACACTTTGGCAGCATTTCCAGCTGTGGGTGGTTCCCCCCCACCGGAGCCCGGGCGCGTTCCTCGGGAGCCGACGGCTCCGATGCTCTGATTTATGATGGAAAAATAACCAAATCCAAAAGTGAAGGGGACGTGAGGAAAGGGGCTGGGGCCCTGAGGAATTAGACCTGGGTTTATAGAAAATTTATGTTTTAATTAGGAAAGTGCAGCAACTGGAAAGATTTTTATTCTAATGTCTGTTATAAACCTGGGGTTTATACTTGGGGTGCATTCAAATTTTGTTTTGTAAGTCTGGTTTTATATAAGTCATTTTTAAAATTATCAGATTCTATTACCGTTTTTTAGGAAAAGAAACAGCAAACCATTTTAAATTCAAGTTGTGCATACCCTCCCTGTTGGTAGAACAACATGAGTTGGGGGAATGTTTTCTTTACTGCTTGGCTTCTTGCAGCTGTAGTGTTCTCATTCACAATGGAGAAGGCCAGATTTTTTTTTTTTCTTTTTCATGAAATCCGAGAGGTTGATTAACCACAGCCAGAGGAGTGAGTGGACTGTTTCCCCAGGGTATGGAAGAACTATATTTAATCCTATCCTTGAACTGAACCTAAGCTGCCTGTTTTGGGTACCTACCACTATCATTTCACAAACTGAGAGAGAACAGGACAGGATCACTTGGTCTCCAGAGAAGTAACCACAGATGCCAGTCCAGATCTGAAATTTTCAAAGGAAGAAAACAGCACCTAAAATGAATGTTCCTGGGAAAAAAGAAGTGGTTCCAGTTGGCTTGAGCCTTTTCTATGAGTTCAGAAAAGCATTTAGTCAAAACCCTGCTGGGTTGGCTCTCTGTTTTATAGGTGTAATGTGTAGTTTTACACATTTTCTTGTGTCTTGGTTGTGATTGAAGAGAGCACGAGAAATTAGTAGCTAGTTTTGATTTAAAGGCCAGTGATGGGATAGGTATAACTGGTTAAACTAATTTTACCCCTCTGATAGAGAGAGGAACTGAAAATGTTTCAATACATCCAAACTAGTGACCCCTTCATTTCTTCTCTGAGAAGAGATATACTGCATTTATAAAAAATGTGGTCTGCTTCCTAACCAGTGTTTTGTCAGAAAAACTGTGGCCTGAGACCAAAACTGTGTGTTATTGCTATTTAGACTTATCAGGGCTGCAGAAGAGCATGAGAGAGCAATATTTGACCTGTGACCTATTTTCTTTATCCCTGGATGAAGTGAGACTAGCACCTAGCATATTCTTTTAGTTCTCTTCTTCCACATCAAGACAACCATGTATTTCTGCATCCTGTGGTACTAGCAAAGTTTCTTTAAAATATATCTCAAGCACAGTGTTTTCATGTAGGTAGAAAGAGCACATGGAAAAGAGAAGCCTGGGCAGGAAGTGAATGAGTGGCTCATGTTCCACAGTATGAATCCAACTGATATGCCTGCTGTCTGTAAGCAAAATTTTGACTGAAGGATCTCTGTGAGACTCATGGGAGTCTATGGAAAAGCTGTAAGGGCATTGGCTGTGTCTGCATCAAAATTCTTGAGGGCTTTCCAGAGTGCAGGGAAAATGCTGTGCTTCCTCCTGTGTGGGTCTGATCCTAGATCTTTTGTAGCCAAAGCAGAAACACCTGGCAGGGATGGTCTTGGAGCTACCTGGGAAGGAAAGAGAAGGTGCTTGTTGAGGAGTTGGCTGCCAAAGTACTGATAATGGATATTTTTTACTTTGGTTAGGCACTTCTTACCCATATTTTTTAATGAGTCTTAGGAAGCTGCTTTGCTAGAGGTGCTACTTGTTCATATCAAGGCTGTCCATCAAGCACAGACCAACACAGCATGTTTGTAAGTTCTTATTGGAGATCTTGTTCAGGGAAATAATAACTATTGTTGCCTTCCAACCAGACCTGAAATTTCAAACAGACTTTTGAACAGCTGTGTAGATAACAAACAAACAAACAAAACAAAAAACAAAAACAAAAACAAACAAACAAACAAAAAAAAACCCAAAAGAAAAGAAAAGAAAAGAATCCTTCCATCATTATCTTTGAGAAGCACCAGATTTACCCGGCATATATCTTAGAGGATACACATTCATCCTGGTAACAATGCCATGAAATAGCACTTCAAGGTTTACCTCTTTTGAACTCTGTGTTGCATATGAGAACCTCATATCTGACATTCACCTATACTGCAGCTGTTTCATTTACAGGAAAGAAAACTGAAGCATAGCTTATGGAATGGCTGGGTCCACTATGAGAGTTGTTTTCCTTCTAAGCAGGCTGGTAGCAGTTAAATCATAATAAATAATATAACCATCACAATGTGGCGATGATTTGGATACAAGTGCAATATAGATTTAAGTGTGCCTTGTGGTTAATTTCTAAAACTAATTGCTTCCATGTAAAGTCCATGTAAGTAGATGTTTTTCAGGACATACTTGGGGGAATGAATATAGAAATGGGGAAAATGGAATATAAAAAGCATGTTTGAGGGGTGGACTTGTTTTTCCATGAAGAGAAGATCATCAGCATCTTGTCAGCGTAAGAAAAGTAGACAATAGGCTCTGAGCTGTTTTTGTCCTGTGGTTTGGCTGCTTTGAATTTTGTGGCAAGAAAAGGCTTTTAGATCATATCCTGACGGACTGTTACATCATGTTCCCTAATTTCCCTGCTGGTCCCATTTGGTTATCTTGCAATAAGAATCATAAGAGGTTCAATTCAGATGAAAAAAAAAAATATTCCTGGACAACAAAGAAGCAAATGACTCATGATCTTCCTCAGTTTGCCTTGGCTATCGATTGTGTCCTGAAGGCAGAATGATGAGATCTACCTTCACATAACCTGTCTGTGAGAATGGAGAGATGCCACAGCCTGTACTGCAGTCCACTCATACCTCAAATCAGAACAACAGCAATCTCCTGCTCTTCTAGAAAAGAATGAAGTTGTTATTTTGAGCTATCCGTGCCCCCCTGAACTGCAGGCTGGGCTGGTATCTTACCTTAGACAACCTCTCTCCCAAAATTTGGAGGATGAGTGCAGAACCTTCCTTGGATTCACAGTGGGATTTTGTAGTGGAGTTCTGCCTGGTGTTGCCACACAGGTGTGCAGCAGTCTGCTGTGTGCCTGGTGCTCCCATGCAGTGGGCAGTGGTGGGATGTTAAACTGGATCTGCTGGGGAGCAGAGGGGGTAACATTGCAGGCAACTCTTGCTCAGCTTTTGCTCACAGTGAGGGAAGAGCAAGTAACTTAGGACTGAGGTGACAATGAGTTCTTCTGTCTTGAGTGTTAGTCATGGGCCAGCTGGAAGCAGCTCCCTTGAGTTCTGCCCTGGTGCCAGCCTGGACACTCAGCCATCCCCCATGGGCAGCCCTGGCCCCTGTGGGTGCCAGGAGGAGCACTTCAGCAGGGCACCACAGCTGCTTTGAGTCGTGTTCACTCTGCTGGAATGAGGCCTCCCACTCTTGCCCAGAGCTGAGTTTGGGGTCATAATGTTGTAAACACCATAGTGTTGGTGGCCCCATCATGGCTGGCTACTGGGAAACACTGTGAGGAGTTCTGCAGCCTCTGCCAGTGGGAAACCCTGGGAGTGTAGGAAATTGATACTAGAAAACGTTGTGGGAAGCTCATAACTAATGCTGGGGATGGAGTTTGCTTTGTTCCCTGATTACTCTCAGGACTTCTCACCCTGTTTTTCTGTGTGAAGTCTGCCTGTTCCACTGGTGACACTCAGTCCCAGACTAGAGCTTCCCTGGCCTTAGGTCAAGAAAAGCAGGGATATGGCAGCTGCTGAAGTTAGATCCCCACCATGCCATGGCACCAGCAGTGAGGAAGTCCATGGTGAGCTGAGTAATGTCCCACAGCCGTGTCCCACCAGGGCTGTGGAGCCAGCTCCTGCAGCAGTGAGCAGTGAGACACTGGGGCTCTGTGAGGGCTGGCTGCTGGCACGGCCACCTCCTTCCCACCCTGCAGGCTGACACTGGTGGTGGCTGCCTTGGGTCACCCAGCTGCTGCCTGGCACTTCTCTGGGGGACTGGGAAGTGCCCCACTGATGTGTGCTGCAGCTGGGATGGATGAGAGATTGTTCTCCCATCCGAATTTTCAGCTGTTTTCATGTTTTCTGTAGGAAATCCCCAAAGTAACTTAGCCTCTGGACTGGAGTGTTGCTTTTGGTTTAATTCCACGGTCTTATATTTTTGAGGGGAATTGGGGGATTTAAGCAGAAACTGAAGGTTTTTCTTATGTAAACTAGTGAGTTCATGGGGAGCTTTGTGGACATAATGTTTGTGGGTCTTGTTTGCCATGTCTGAGCACAGGGCTTTTTTGAAATGAGGAGGTAAAGATGCATTGGAAGGGGTTATATTTACTAGACAACTCTTCCAGTTGTGAATAAGATTGTTCTTTGAACTTTCCAATAATCAGCATGCCAAATCCAAATCTGTAATTGCTCCTCTAGTCCACGTGTCCTGCTAGTTGATGTTGGGGTTTGCTGGGGTGTTTGTGCTTTGTGTTGCACTGTAATCAAATCTCATGTTCCTCCCTGTGAAGCGTTCCTATCTATCTGGACAGCCAAGATTTCAGTTCTGTGCAGTGACAGCCTGAGGACCCCGTTTCACTGATTGATGGAGGTGCTTGTGTGGGTGTCTGAGATGGACTCGTGCCATTACTGGGTACAAATATTTTTTCTGCAACACAGAACACCCCTAAGCATTTTTATTGAACTGTTCCTGTGACTGCACACACATACACAGGAATCTGCTGTTAAGTCTTTTATGGAAGTCACTTTTTGGATTCCCAGTTTAACAAAAACGCTCTGCTTTGACAGGCTCTTAACAGAGCAAACACTGTTAGTGGAAGCACAGGTATGCAAACAACTCCCTTCCTGTTCTGTTGTTAAACCTGGTAACTCAAAATCCAGCCACCTCATTTCATGTTTTTTTAAAGACAAGGAGGGAGGTGACTGTATTTTAATTTCACAAAATGCTGTTGTGCAGAGCATTTTGTGTCTCTGAATGTTCAAACACTTCTTGGCTAATGAAGTGCTGGAGGACTGAGTGCACTATCTTGTAGTTTGCATCTTCCTTGCTGTCTGGCAAGTTTTCACATGAGGGATATCACACCATGAGAGCACACTGAACCTTCACATGGACAAGTCCCAAAGGGAATATTATAAATTAACGTTATTTATTGATTCAATTATTGTGTGACAAAGATAAGAAGTGACTTCTGTTTTTTGTGGTGGAGAAGGAAGTGAAGGAGGAAGACTTTGACCATTACTGGGGAATCAATACCTGCTGGGCATGCATAGATGGCACAGCTGGCTGCAGGGTATTTACTGGAAGAGAATTTGATGTCTGACAAGTAGGTAAGATATTTAATTACCAGGAAAGCCTCATGTATCCTAAAATGATTCCTTATTTACCCACCCCACAAATAACTCACTGTGTCCCTATACACAAAGAAATTACTGTGATAAATGTAACTGTTTTCACTGCATGGGGTTTACAGCTCTCATGGGAAAAATAGCTTTTGGTTCCAGTAGGTCTGGGTAAGCTTTCTGCAGGTTTAGGTAAGTTTCATAGAAAATGCTCCAGTTTAGTATTGGGGTTTCATGTTATGGTGCCCCTTTTCTGGCACCAAATATAGGTTGGAAATTCAAAAAATGCCTTAGAACAATCAAACTTTCCTTTGAAATATTTCTTGGGAAAAAAATGCGAAGAGAAGAAAAAAAAAGAAAAGAAAGATACACAAGGAACCAGAAAGCAAAGCAGAAAGAGAAAGAAAACCAATGGCCTTTAAGTGAATTTCAGAATCTCCTTTTCACTCTTTGAATTGTCTTGATTTTTTTTTGTAAAAAAATCCAATCCCAAAGCCACACAATCAACAGTCCTCCAGTCATCTTTTATAGTGAAGTGGCAGCCAGCAAGACTGTGGTCATTTAGTATTACCCCTTTTTCATTTAATTACTATCCATTATCAAATATTCTGTTGTTTAAAACAGAATGCAGCTCTGCTCCATATTTTTCTGTTGGATGGAGTTAACTGTTCAGGATGAAATTGAGCTGCCTGGGTTGAGTTCTGTACTTTAGATTGAAACAGGAAAGAGCAGCACTAAATCCCCTCAAACCTTTGCCCTCCCAAAATCTCTAGCAGGTGTAGAAAGCTGACTCAAATGTTGGGTTTGACCCAGAAAGCTGACTCAGGTGGAATTGCTGAAGGTCAAAGCCTTTGCCAGAATGCCACCTGCATGAACAGCACCAATTAGGTGTTCTGTCTTGTGTGAATTACTCAACTCATTTGCTGGTATTAAAATGTAGGTGTTGAGATGGCTATCACTGATACCACCAGCGTGGGAAGTTCTTTGAATATAAGGGCTGGATCTGCAAAATTGAAATTTACAGCAGCAAATATTAAATTTCCAACAATCCTCCCTAGTTTTCAAGGAATAAGGAATCAAGTTTTTTAAAGCTGAGACTGAATAGAAAAAGAGTTCTCATGAAGCAGCCAGAAGCATTTATTTGTGTGGTTCCTTGACACCTACTATTTACAGCTGGTCCCTTCCAGAACACCTTGGAGACAGCAGATACCTAAATGTGAGCTGGGCTCTGAGGTCTGAGGTACATCAAGCACATTCATAATTATGTCCCTGTGGCTGTTTTATACCAGTTTGCTTTGCCATTAGATACTGTAATATGAGCATGAAACACCACCTATTTTCAAAAGGTACAGGGTGTGAAAAGACAAGCACCTGATATAAGATAAGCAAGGCAGTCTAAATGTCAGTATTTAGAAAATGCATCTCCATCAAAAACACCAAAATAATATTGTTCTTTCAAGTGCACCCCTCAGTCCTGACTGTTGTTCAGGTTGGTTCATTGTTCAAAAATCCTTGAATATTCCATAGATCAGAGGCTGAGATCCAACTGACCATTGCACAGAAAGGAGTGCAGGGTCCAAATAAATCTTAAATGTTTTTAAAATACCAAGGATCTAATCGTGCTTCATTTCCTTTGGTACATACTTGAAATTTTCTTTCTCATCCCACTGGTTCCAGTAAGCCTCTCGGGTTTTGGTGTGAATATTCTCTGTACCCTGCTTATTTCTTGTACAGGTCATAAATGTGTTCTCTTTACACAACTTTTACTGCATCAGAGTTATTATTAGAAGGAAAGAGAAGGATATTTCAACACACATTAAAATAAGTGTTGGGTCTTTTTCAAATTAGAACATTTTGCAAAGATACTGCAATTTACAAAATTACTATGAGTTAATTCTAAATTATTTTTATTTGAATAAATTCTGGAACTAGTTTAGTTTTATAGTAGCATACTATGAATACTAAGTACAGAAGCATGTGAAATTCTTCAGCCTTGACAGGACAATCCTTTTAGCTGAAGAAATTGATCATTCCATTTTTAATTTTTTCCCCATTCTTCTTACCAAGCATTTAACAACATATAGACCTTAATAAATGACAGATACAAACATCTGTCCTTAAATAGCAGCAATTTCTTCAGCCAGTAAAATTGGTTTTCTCCCCCTGCATTAAGCCATGAGTTGGCAACAGAAGGATTGGGCAAGCAGAAGACAGCACACAGAGAGACCCCCATTTACTGAGACTGGGGATTACCATCTGGTTTTCTGCTCCTGCTACAAAATGAGTCCTAATAATAGTAGGGGGAGTGGTGTGTGCTCAAAACACTGAAAGAACACAATGTCCTTTCTCTAGCTGATCAGGTCTTGTAATTTATATTTTTTTAAGTAGTATTTTAAAATACTCAGTCCATTTTTAGGAAGATGTATGTTCTTTGCCTCTTTAATTGCTCTTATTTTGCAAAGCTGAGTGAGAACAAGTCCTATGGCTTAGGTCACACCCATCTGGATATTATTTCCTAATGCTTCTGACAAACAAATTAGTGAGTAACCCCCTAGTGAAAGATTTAACAAGGATTCCTGGTTCACTGTGCATTTATTGAACTAATGGCTGTGTTTGCTTTGGTTTTCCTTGTTTGGGCAAGGCCTTCAGAGGTGGTATTCTGGTCTGAATTCTGTGTGCCACTGAAATGATGGCTCTGGCCACTTCACTTGCCAGTTGTTTCAGCTGCTTAGCAACTGTGACAATGGTCTGCCAGGTCCTCGGTGTCTCTGAAGGGTTTGGAAAACTTACTGGTCCATGCCTGTCAGTCATTCCAGACACACTTCAGTACCTGCTGCTCTTTCTAGTTGCAATATCCTTTAAAAGAAAATAAGAGGTTATCTTTGTGTTTCAAAAAGCCTAGCCTGTAGTGCACCTAGTCTAACTTCCATAGGCATGTTTTGGATCTTAGCATCTTAGCATACAGCTTTCCTTTTATTTTATCTCCTCCCCAATCTCTGGAATTAGGCCCTTTCTTACCTCTTGTCCTTCCTCCCTTCCACTCACCATGGTTTTCTTGTCAATATTTTCTGACCATTAAAAATATTAATTTTATTAGATTAATTCTAAGACTTTGTATGCAATGATAGGTACTTCTCTTGCTGAACAGTTTTGAGTAAATATGTACTAAGTAAGAACACATATGATGTGAATGTTAGTATATATTAATGCAAAGCTTTCCCCAGATGAAGCCTGATAATTTTGATTTGCAGTTTTATTAGTGAAAAATGCATTTGCTGATACACTGTTAGGATTTTGCATTTCTGTGTGAATGAACCTGAGAGTTCATGGGAATTTGGGATAAATATTGAGACAGAGGCATAAGTCAGAGAGTATTTCCTTTAAAGCCTAGAAGGAGTGGATGAACATCCTAAAATGAGTAGGGGGACTGTGACATACTTAGCCTCCTTTGGGAAACAGAAGGTTTCTGCTTAGAGCTCAGGATCATCAAAAGCATATTTTCCCCCCTTGGCCATCTTGTGCTCCTTCATCATTCCCAGAGAGTGGTGAGAGGAGAAATTTGCATTTGTAACTGTGGTCCAGCTCCCACAGTGCAGCCACATCATCTAATTTTCTTGATCAGAGCCAAAGCCAAAGGCTCTGCTCTCTTCCTCAGTGAGGCAGGGACTCTCTGTGCTGCCATCCCTGTCCATAACAGTCTGGAAGTAGCAACAGTTTTCTGGGAAAAACTCTGACAGCCAGCAGGGCTGTCCCAGCGGGAACAAGGCTGCCCAGCCATGAGGTGTGGAGCTGGGTGCAGGGAACCAGCCCTTCAGGTCTGGGGTTGGATTAATGAAATAGCCAAGGAGGACATACAGAAAACACCTTCCTCTGTGTCTCTTTATGCACAAGTCCCCCACTCCCTCCCCAGGGCTGGCATCCTGGAAGCAGCAGAAGAGAATACACCAAGGGCTTGTCCTGCCATAGTGTGCTTCGTAGGAAAAGAAGGATAAGACAAAACAGACAACAATAATTGCAAAATATCCCTGCTCTGAAATGAGGCAAACTGCCAGAGAGCTCTTATGCAAAAAAAAAAAAAAAGAAAAAAAAAAGAAAAAAGAAAAGAAAAATTCTGGAGATTGAGCTCTCCCACATAAACAGCTTCCTTTCAAAGTCAGAGTCCAGGGTGAACAGGCACACAATTCATATACATTCTGCTCCCTGCTGCTCTTGCCCAGCAGCCTTTAGCTATCAAATATGTGCCCCCCAATCAGTGTCAGCATCATTTCTGTCATAGCCACCACCAAATAGTGCATTAGCCTTTCCCAGTTCTGTCTTCCCATGCAGGAGGAAAGGAATTGTTGTCAGAAGGTGATGCTTGGCAGAACACAGGGTGCCCTCTGACAGGCAGGACTTCAGCTCCATTAAACATCCCCACGCCCTCTGAACAGAAAACTCAGTGTTCTGTATTCTTATGGCTTGGAACAAGCAAATATTTCCTCACAAGCAAATATTTCCTCCTGTACATTTCTGAAGTGATCTCTCTTGCACAACAGCACTATGCATTCAGGCAGTTCACTCTAATTATCACTTTGTAACATTTTGCATCTGCTTCTATTAAGTCACTGAAGTTGCTAGTATGTTTTCTTGAGTTGTTTTATTTTAAAACAACTTGTCTGTGTCTGTCAACAGCTGCACTCTTCATTTTATGCATTTTGAATGCACTAATTTTCTACAGTGTGTCTTGATACTGCATCTCAGCTCCAAAGTGGAACCCACAGCAATCCTTTGACAGGCTGTCTGTTGGGCTTTCAGGTCATCCCTAATTTCAGGTTTTCTTCCAGGCTCATAGAATTTGTTCTTGAATAACAAATAATACAGTTTAAGCCCTCACAAAAGTGTAACAACTGCTAGTGGAACTTTTACAAGGTTTTCTCAGTGGCCAAAGAGCTCTCCAGCCACAGCCAGAAGCAGGCTGGAACGCGTGGGTGAGATGTTTGAATCCTTGGAATTACCTGATGTCACCCACTTCATCAAGGTGCAGGTCAGCCTCTTCTCCCAGGTAATAAGCAATAGCACAAGAGGAAAGGACCAGAAGTTGTACCAGAGGAAGTTTAAATTGGATATTAGGAAAAAATTCTTCACTGGAAGTGTTGTCAAGCACTGCAAGAGCTGCCTGGGGAAGTGGAGGCATTTAAGAGTTGTACAGATATGGCACTTGGGGATATGGTTTAGTGGTGGACTCAGTGGTCTCAGAGGCTGTTTCCGACTTGAATGATTCTATTGTGGGTTCTATCCCATTTGTAGTAAAATAATGGAAGTCCAAAAAACCCACAGAATGAAAGTGTAGTACTTTAAAAATATATTGTAAGTTTATTTTTATAGTTCCAAATTAAATGCATTTTCTATGAAATGTTTCAATCATTTTTAAAAATAACAGAGTTGTAGCCAATGGAAAAACTGTTGTCTAATATATCTTTGAGGCAACCTCTCCTAAAAAAATTCTGCTGCAAAATTTCTGATGTTCATGTTCATAGATCTTGTCCTGATTTTTTCTCTCTGAGATTCATCAGTGCATGTTCCTACGTGTAAATTTGTTAGATTTAGTGGGTTCTCTCCTTCCTAAGTTGTACCAACAATAATCTCAGATGGTGCTACACTGCCATAAACCCAGGCAGAGTGGCATGCAGCAACAGTGGCGTGCTGAGACTGGCTGGGGTGCTCAGATGGATGAGGACACCTGTACACTCCATTATTCTTCTGTTGATGTTTGAGAACAGTCAAGTCACCAATGAAGCAATTAGATATGTATCAGTATTTACTTGGTCTTATCTTCCTGATAAAATACCTGGGCAGTACCAGTTTGGACAAAACTCAGGGATTAAGTACCTCAGGTGAAAAAGCTGAAGTTGATATAACTGAGGCAGTGGCATTCTTTCATGTTGCTCTGTGTGACTGTGTCATTGCTGACAGCAGCAGTCAGCAGTGTTACAGCTCTCTCTATGCAGTAAGGAACACTAAACATAACTCCAGTGATGTTACTGTGCTTCATCATTTTCAGCCACAGGCACCTCAGTTTTAAGATTCAGCTTTGGTAAAGTATGATTTTGACACTGCTAAACAGCAAAGGTGTGAGCTGCCCTGTCCTGGTGGGATTCCATGCTGTTCATGACCAGGGGCTCACCAAGCCTGCCCTGTCCCTCACAGGTGGTGTGTCCAGAAGGCTGAGACAGGCTGTGTCCCTGGGGCTGAGAGGGTTAAACCACTTTGAACAAAGGCTTGATTCTTGTCTTTTCTTCCTCGAAGGGAATGAGAGAAAGAAACAAAAGTAAGATGCAGAAAAAGCTGTTGTGAAACAAGCCCATTGCTGTTCTCTGAAAAACAAGTATGTGAGGATTCATTTTTAGAGGCGTGCTGAAGCAGCGGGGCACTGGAGGGTGGCCACAGCCACTCTTCCTCCAGGGGCTGTCACTGCCCTGCCCGTGCCAAGGACTAAAATTGTCTGGCTTCTTAGAAGAGGACGTGGTCCTGACCACAAAAAAATGTCTGCTGTACAAAACCACAAGCTATTTCCCACTCCAAAGCAAAATCCCTAATCGTGGCTGTTCCTGCAGTAATTGGGGGGTGGCTGCTGTGTGAAGAGGACTCCTTTCTGCCAGGGGGTGTCTGCCATCTCAGACAGGTGTTTGTCTGTGGAAATGAACATTCTTTTCATGGCCAACTGAAAGGTCAGTTTTCAGCTGACAATTGAAAAGTTAAAAAAAGGAAATGCATCTAGGGAAAACAGCTGCTAATAAGTTTCTATAGTTCATAGCAGTGTTGACAAATTTTACCACAGACGACGAGTCTATTGATTCTGGCAGCACTCCTTGACCATCAAGAAAGTAGTTATTACATAAATTTTTGGCATTGATTTATTAAGGGATTGTTATTTAGTGTCTGGACATCCAGAAAAGGAAGGGACTGCACTTCTTGAAACTGGAGGAATGGTATGAAACTGCAGTGTATTGTTCTCACATGGTTGCCAGTGTGTGCATCTTAGCATAAAGCTCCAGCAGTTTCTTGCAAGGGCACCAAAATTTGCTGCTAGATTGATGTCTAGAAATAGTAATTATAGATTTCAGATAATCCCAGGTAAGACCACAAAAAAAATTTGGAACATAGGGAGCTGTGGACTTTTATTTTTCCTTGTATATATGTATATACAGGTATTTTGAAAGCTATTAAGTGAAATCACACTCAATTAGGCAAATTTTCTGAGAACACAGGAATATATTTCTTTGAAAAAATGTGTTTGTGAGCTTGCTACATCACCGCTTTTAAAATTACGTTTCTTTTGAAAGTGCTAAACCCCATAAACTTTAAATGAGAGTTTTCGAAACAGGTTTCGGCCTTTTGAATCCAATTGCAACATGTTTTATTTGAATACACAAACTGAAACATAAAATGATGACAACAATTATTCCTGGAAGGTATTAAAAAGTTGATCTGTATGCATAAATTGAATTATGGCTCTGGCAAATGTGCACTATAAGCAAACAGATAGAGGATAAACACTTCATACTCCTCTAACATCTACTGCCAAGGTCCTCTAATCATTTTAAATCAGTTCAGACTGTTGCTGTGAGATAGCCTGCCTGTACTGGAGTACATGTGCACAAAAATAGGAAGATTAAAGAAACTGTCAAGGGGACAAAAGTGATTTCTTGAAAAACTTAGCAAGGGAAGGCCAGAAGCGAGGGTAGTGAAGATGGCACCAGCTGCAGTCTCGAGGACTGGCTGTTCAAATTCCTGAGTGACACAGAGAAACCATAGGGGAACTCAGCTGCCAAGAGCTCTAAAGGCATTTCAACAGCACATTTGTGAAGTGCAGTTTTGCAAAAGACTTATAAACTGACCACACTGGGCAGGTTTTCCTGGGATTAGCAAAAGACATGGTCTTGCCATGAAAACTGCTGCTCTGCCAGACCTGGTGTTCTGCTACAGAGCGTAGTTTTCCTCATGGGATAGATGTTATAGCATTCCTTGGATATTAGTGTTGTTAAATAACAACAATAACCACGAGGAAGCAGCTCTCCAACATGGAAAATTTCAATGTTTGCACAGAGCAAGGCTTGCTGCAGTGAAAATCAATGCTAGAATACCAGGGATGAAGCAACCCAGCAATAGTGTGTGTTGTGTCCTCCAGCCACCCCAGGGAGAGAGGAGTGTGTGTTTTGTCACTGTGCCAGCTTCTAGTCAGCACTGAAAACTCATTGCCCATCCACAACTGTGTGCTTCTAGTAAGTAATGACAATTAAAAAAAAAAACAACTAATGGGAAGGTGTATCATAAAGTGAGGTTGCTATTTTGACCCAGATGAATGCTCTGGGGGTAAATGCTTTCAAGACTTGGAGTCTTGCATTATATCCATCTTGCAGTAATGAGGAACCACCAAACCTAGTGGGATGGACTGGTAAAGCCTCTTTGCTTCTGTAAAAGTAATTGTGTCATATAAATCAGTGTTGATCTTGTTGCTGGACTCCATGACTTGATCAGAAAATAGAGAATATCACCCAGACAATGAATTTTAACAACATGATGGGCAGTTTGTCAAGAATAAGGCAAATGACCTAATTCAACTTTTTATCTTCAGTCTGTATGAGATTTACCCAGGGTCCATGTGCTGTTGGCAGCAAATGTAGGATGCACTGGGAAGGTCCAGAGCTGGGGAAGAAGTTTTAGCTCCATTTTCTCCTATGTTTTCTCTCTAGGACATCTTCCACAAACCATGTCTAGAGTGCCAGCAATACAAAAAAGAAGGGAGATCCTTGGAAACCATGATGCAGCAGATGGCCTGAACCAACTAAAAGTGGAGAGAAAGAACAGACAGCCTAGGTAGGTGATGAAGCATATGTTTTATAAATCCAGACTGCCTTAAGCTAAAGCAAACAAAGCAAGCTGGGGAAAGTTAAAATGGTTTAGATTTCCTAAGTATAACAGTTTTTATTTTATTTTGAAACAATTTTCCCTTAAGGAATGTCTTTTCAGTTGAAGTTGGAGAAGGTTGACAACTCATCCTATGAATTTTTTTTCCTTTTGCTGGAAAGAATTAATTTTTTTTCTTTTTGGCTAATCCAAAACATTATTTTCCTCTCTCATATTCATCACCCACCTTTTAGTATGACTCCCTCACCATTTCAGCCCAGTACTTGCTGGTTATTTAGAAAAAAACACAGATTTTTCCATAATTGTTCTCTTATTATTTTTGCTAAATAACCTGATTTAATGTGGCAGTTTGTATGCTTTAGAATTATAATTTTCTCAAGTGCTCAGATGACATGAAATGGAAATGATGCCTAACTCCAGCTGCTCAGTGCCAAAACATGGTGCTGGAAGGAGAATAAACATCTCCTTGAGACCCATCCCCTGTGCTAGTAATCTGTAAATGTCCAGCTCAAAAGTCTGCACTCCAACAGCTCAGAAAGCTTCCCAACGGCCCCAAGAAAGCTTGGAGGTCTCCAGTAAAAGACCTGGCATCTTTGTGTGTTATTTGATGGGAAGAAGAGAGAGTGAGTGCATCCTGACTGGGAGGGTCACATCTCTTTGGTCAGAGCGAGAGGCAGAGACTGTGATAGGCAGTAAAAAAAGGTTTATTTTACACTTAGGTAAAATGTTTTGTACCAATAAGGACAAACCAGCCCTTCTACAGATTGCTGGGGAGTGAGGATCCCATTCAGAACAGTCTTTATGAATATCCATGAGATTGGTATTGCTGCTTCATCTTGGGGTTGGATGTCCTTCTCTGGCCCCATCCAGATTCTTCTCTGTATTTTTTCTATGATTTATAAAATATTTGTCAGCTGTCAGTCCTCTTCTGCCATGATTTATCTACAGTGGTAAAATTCCGACTCACTTCTGAAGCAGTTTTCCACCATTTCCTCTGAAACAGCATTCCCTGACTGATAGCACTCTACACCTCTAATCAGAGGAAAAAATAACAGCTGGGAGATCACCTGTCTGAGATCACATCCACTGGCAGAGGAAATACTCAGAAGTTATAAGGACCCTGGGCATCTCCTGAAACCATGGCTTTTAGCAGGACCATGCCTTCACACCTCATCTTTGTACCCATCCCAAATTACCCCATGTGCCACATTTTCCATTTCTGGGAGCACATCTGTTCCAGCCATGCTCAAACCTATCCCACTATCCTCACACAGAATTTCCAAAACCTTGCATGGATTAGCAATTCTCACACAGGTGGAAACTTTCTGTGCTGCTTGATCCAGGAGTCTGCTGATGGGCATAAGGGCAGTGCACAGGGACCCATGAGTGCCAATGGCATGGAAGTGACTCCAAGAGGATTTAGACATGCACATGGTGGTGGAAGGGCAATGACATTGGCTGCAGCCCTGAGAGGAACATCAGAATATTTTGCTCCTCTGACACCAGCAAAATTAATCACTGTGGTGAAGCTTGAGATCCATTTGTGCCTAGTGCTGGGAACAGGAAGAGGAGCAAGTAAATAAGGCTGGATGTGTTATGGCTAGCTGTCTTTTGTTCTCTTTGATCACTTGAAAAGACAAATGAGTGCTTACTTTAGGCTCTTAGGCATGTTTGTTATACATAAGGATTCATGGACTTTCAGTTATGCTTTTTAAAAAAAATTGTTAGAATTATAGTGAGAATTATTAATTAAAACTCTGACTGTTCTGAATGAAGATAGCTGTAAGTATTGAGGCACTCGGTAGATGCCCTGCTCTCTGCATTGTGCTAGTGTAATGTTTCCTTGTATTAAAGGACACCATAAACTCACAGAAGAGAAATGTGGGTAAATAATGTGTTAATCAGCGACTAATATAAGCACATACATAAATAAAATTTCATAACTTTATGATGGTTTATTACCAAAGCCAAAATATTTCCAGAGGAGTAATTTTCCACTGGAGGAGAAAATTCTGTGAAGCTGTAACAACGTAGCAACAACTTTTACACCTTGTGTGGAAGAGGAAAATTTTATTAAAACATGAAAGGCCAAGAAATTTTATTCTGTGAATTACTAGAAATCCAGAAAACTATTAACTGTGTGCAAATCCTAAGAAATTACTTGTCTTAGAACTTGTTTAGAGAAATTTATTCACACAAAGTTCACATTGAACATCACACTCAGAAGTAGTAAAATACATTTTTTAATGATGATCACTTATGGCATAGAAAAAGAAACCAGTTAAAAAAAAAAAAAAGTATGTTGCTTTGCACATAAATCTGTTCTATGTAGCTCCTCTCAAGACCTTTGTGGGGAGACTGATCCCAGCAGGAAAGCAATCTTCTGGAAATTGCAGCGAAGTGGAGTGTTTCCCAGATGGGTGGAAAGTCCCATCTTAGTGCATAATAGCAGTTACAAATAGATGAGAGCCATTCCTGTAGGATCCTGGGAGTGCTCTTTGGGTTTCCTGCTATAAACAGGAGGCATTAAAGACAAGCAAGGTTCAACTTTCCTGATAAACTGAAGCACTGAACTCAGCTGCTCAGAAGAATGCAAGCGTCTCTGTCAGAGGCTGTTGTGATTTGTCTAAACTGTATAAACTGAAAAAGCTGTGAAAGCACAGGTTTAACAGAGCTCCTGAAATCTTGTGCTAGGACACCTCCTCCAAAAATGTCAAGGAAAGCAGATATTTTAAGGTTAAAAAAGGGATGTTAAACAGTCTTGCTTAATGCTCAGCTCTGCTTATTGACTGGAGAAGTGATTTGGTTAAAAAGTGGTGGAATTTCTTTTTGTTCTTCTCACCGAGTTTCTGAAAGGCCAAATACTTAGCCTGTGGATTTGTAGTGGGAAAACCTTCATGTTTTTCTCATGAAACAATGTAAATTAGAAATAGGAGCCTTTCTACAGCCAGAACATGAATGTTTAATTCACTCTGAAAGTAGGCTGAGCCTTACAACTCTCTGAACTTTCTTCTGACAGCTGTGCCCCTTGGGGGCTCCATGAGGTCCTGCTGCCCACCACGGCCCCAGATGCAATCTTAGAGTCACAAAACCTGTGAGATCAAATGTCAGCCCTGCAGTGGTTGGTGCTACAACATCCAGGGCCCTCAAATCAAGATCTCCTTCCACCTACAGCTCTCCTACACTGGGGAGGATAACTCACAAAATTGTATGTGAATGGCCCAGTGCAGAGCATGAATTGAAGCCCCTTGGACCCACACATAGGAGGAATTTGGAGTGTTAAATATAATTTATCTCAAGCTTCTCTTTTTACTCTTTCTTACCTGCCTGCTTTAATTTTCAAGGTCTAAGGAAGCTGCAAATAGACATCCCAGCCCCAGATGTGTGTGTGAGGTGCTCCTGTGCAGCCCTTACAGGATGAATTCCCCCATTGTCTCCTGGTTCTGTGTGGGCACACCCAGGCCCCCACCCAGGTGGTGGGGCTGTCACAGCCCACGAGCTGCTCCCAAAGGCAGGGGCAGCAGAGCTGTGCACAGGTTGCTTTCCTGCAAAGCTTCCTGGTGTCACCAACCCAGGCACTGCTATGAGCTCCATCTTCCTCGACTTGGAAAACACAGGAAAGGCAAGGGGGAGGGAGTTACTTTACAGCAATTCCTGCAAAGGCTGTGATTCATTTATTTGTTCTTCTACGAACACCCTAACCAGATGACTAAGGCAGATCTGCAGGCTGATGACCCAGAAACAGTAGAGCTAAATTTCACATGTGGTGGAAAGGAGAAGTTAAAAGCTGTGTACACTGTTATCTTCCTACTTGCAGTGGTTTACCACCAAGTACAAGCCCTGGCCTACACCAAAGATATAGCAAAGATTTGCTATGGGACTTTTCCTTTTTTTCTACCTCTTCCTCATCTCAGGGTATCTGAGGTTACCTACACCTGTGATTTTTGAAATTAGCAGCACATAAGCTCACCACAGCTGCTGGGTCTCTCAGGTGGGAGGGTTGGGGTGACCTGTTTCCTTTTCTTGTTGAAGTTCAAGCTGCTGAGATGGAGGCTGCTGGGTTCTCTGCACTGTTTCTTTCCCTCGGGTGAGACATTTTTTCCTTGCAGGGCAGGTAGAAAGGAAAAGGAGGAGTGTCAAGTGTAATAAATCAATCTGTTTTGGTAGCAAGGGCTGCTGAGCTCCCACTGTGGAGGCAGAAACCTGTCTCTGCCCTTATCAGAGGATGGGTCTGTGAGATGGCTGCAGTGACTTCTGAGGAATTGAAGACAGACTTGATAAATGTAGGGGAAAATGCTTCTTATTTCTTCGGGTCTGTTTGTGAAAGACCTTTCTGTGAGCAGAAAGTATTAAGCTACACTGCAAAGTGGGTGTGAAACAATCTACTGAAGACTAACTGGATAACCTGTGCCTAATATCAAACCAGTGCTAAGATAATGCAGAGGGCTTCCGTATTTTGTTTGAATTTTTAAATTTATTTTGGCTGGAGTGATATTCCCTGGGAGGTTGTCTGTGGTGCCACTGCTGGGTTTGGGCTGCTGGGTTGCTCTCAGCCTGGGATTCCTTAGTGCCAGTGAAGTGCTGCACTTCTTGGGATGCTCTGGGTGTCTGTGGAATCTGATGTGCCTCATCCCAGCTTGTGGAAATGTGGCAGGACTCTCCAGAGGGCAGGATTCCCAGCCTGTGTGTGTGCATACCTGTAGGAGCATGCAATCATAAATACACTCAACCTCTTGGCTGAAAATCTCCAAATATCTCTGTTTTCTGCTCTTCCTTTTGGAACACCAGCACCTTTTTTTTTTTTTTTAAGGTGCTTTTATGAAATGCAACTTGAAAGTATTAATCCCCAAGCAGCACATGACCCTAGCACTACAAGAAAACCTTTAGAGTCCTCAGTCATGTAATCCTGTGTGCAGCATGCAGGGCAAGATGGAGAAGCTTTCTCTTCTCATCATGTTCCTCTGTCCATGTAGAGGAGGATTAGGCAGTACCTGATGTGGAGGTGCTGTGCACTGGCCATTACAGGAGTCACTTAAACCTCAATACCCGTGATTGACCCTTTAAAAGTGTAGCCATGATTTCCAGAAAGTTGCCCCGTGTAGTTAAAAATTTATACAAAGATCAATATGCTCTTTGATTTCTTCATTTCTTTCAATATCTCCTCAAATATATGAACATTTCCTCGTTCCTGTACCATGACATAGGCTGTAAATGTAGAGGCCAGTGCAGGTCCCTTATTATATGGTTTGCAATAGGAGAATATTGTCTTCTCTCCATACCACACTGAACAGGTCAGTGTCCATAATCCATCAGCTGGCTTCCCCACCACCATTTTTACCCTTTTCCAGTCTAAATTCTACCAGAGAATGAATTCTGTGGGTCATATCAGACCTTTATTCCGTGCAAAGTTCATAAAACTTCACAGGATCAAAATTACTAAAAAGCAGCAATTTTGCATGTATTTTCCTAGTGCTTTCTCTCTCCTAATTTTGGTTTGTAATGTCTCATGGTTAGCACAGTGTATCCACATTTTCACCATAAATGCTATTGGAAAGATGTACTTTACACTCAATACTGGTTTTGCATGCTGGGTTTTCTCAAAGCTGGGAAATATCTTAGGTGAGTGACCTTTCCCTGGAGGTGGGCCATGTCAAGGCCTCTTTCCTCAATGAACAGGAGGAATCCAGAAAAATGAAGGCAGGCACCCAAGTAATCTTTGCAGGGAGTGACAGTGTTTGAACCTCACTCAGCAGTCAAGTTTGATTTAGTTGTTCATACATGTGGCAAAAAGAAACTTGGGAGAGAGGAGAGAACAAGAATGGATGTGTTTAGCTGCAAAGAAGGTCAAGGAATAAGAATTGGAGGAGGCAAAGAAAGTCACAGAAGGTTAATACTGATGTCTGTGGAGTGCTGGAACTACTGGGTGAACAAGAGGTGCCAATCAATGTTAATTGATGTTAAAACTGTTAATTCAGTTGTTTCTGTAGTATCAGCCTGCCAGGGTGTGTTTGCTTGAGGGCGAGTGTTTGCTTGAGGCATGCTGCAGGGCTTGCTGTCACTGTAGTAATAAATGCCAGAAATGCAGGGAAATTCACATTTATTCATATTGCAATGGAATTGATACTCATATCATCCTTTCCAACTCAGAGGGTTTTCTCTGATAACAGAACTGGTGTTGTGTCCAAAAGAAACAGCAGAGAGAGCAACTCGCATAGCACTGGGATGAGCCATGGTACAAAGGGGGAAAGGTTTTATCTCTGTTCTGTGTTTTTCCACCACCAGTGACCAGGGTGAGGTCTGGACTGCAAGTGCCCTCCTTCCCAGGAAAGTACATTAAGTTTCTCAGCTATTTTCCCCTTTTATCTTATGAGTGACTCATGCAAAGTGGAAAAGTTCTGTGTAGTGGATGCAGCCAGATTTCTTCCATGAGACTTAGGGCTTGGTAACTGGGTAAGGTGAGGCATGTAGGTTAAAACCCCCATAAAGATTTGAACCTGATTTCCTGTGTCACTTCTTGGTGCTCTGAGTGCTGAGGAAAGGGATGTCCCCCTTCCTCCTACTGTGCACTCTGAAATTGCTTTTATGGTCTCAAACTCTTGCACACCCAATGACCAATTCTGGAAACAAAAGGTTGTGAGCCAAGTAACTTGGTGGTCTTAGGCCGGGAGAGGTGTAGATTGCCAAGGAAATTCATGACTCCTGATGCACTCCAAATGCCACAACTAGGAAAAACCAGTAGAAGTCCTAAATCAATGCTTAACCTTCCTGCTTTGTTGCTTCTCCTACTCTCTTCTGGGAGAACTGTAGTTCACAGGGGACCAGAGAGATAGCAAGTTGAATGAAGGTGAGAATTTCTGATCCATGACTTAGAAGAACCTTTTTCAATGTTGAAGAGTCTTTGAAGTGCTTCATGTACAGATCAATATGGCTACTGACATGTAAAGGCAATTTTCTCATACTCCTGTAGAAAAAAAAACAGGACTGCAGTCCCATTGCACTGGAAAAACATAGACTGACTGCAAAGTATGCTGTCAAACAGCTGGTGTGGGCTGCTCTGGATTGTCTGGGTCCATCGTTCCTGAACATGTGGGATGGTGGGATCACTTTTCTGGGAAACCTCCCTATTTCACACACAGGGCAGGGAGTCACCCTGTGGGAGGAAGCTGAGGCAGGGGCATGAGGAGCAAAGTAGTTTTCCAGAGAGGTCACAAAGGCAAAATACCCTTGACTACCTTTCCCAAGGGTCTGTCCTGCCTTGGGAGAACAACACTGGTCAGGTTAATTGGGGGAAGAGAAAACTTGGATGAGTTTCCTTGCAGTGAGGAGATGGGGCCTCTGGTTTGTACATCTGTACCTTGTGTCAGCTGAGTCACTCCTGATTTTTATGTGCTGAAATGTCAGCGGGATCCTACCCAATGTCCTCAGCACCCTGCCCTAGCACAGACTTCAGTTATGTGTGAGGTTTCTCTGAGACATGTTCTAGGAAATCATGAGCTCTCCTTTATCTTCTAACTGAGTGTGCAATTGTCCTGTGCAGAATTTTGCCTTTGCTGGGTTCAGTGACCTTGGACTGATCTCAGACCTCCACCCAGGTAGGTCTGCAGTCTACAGAGCAAAACCTGAGCAGCTTCCTCCAGTGGTGCCCCTGGTGTCCATGTGTAAGTGTTTATACACACGTGTTGTCTTCCTTTCCAGCTCCTTCTTTCTGTCCTCTTTTTTCCATTTGGTTCTGCTTTGCATTTTATTTGCAATGTGTTGCCCTGTTGTGAGTATTGCTCATGCATGTTGAGTTAGGGTTCCCCAAGGAATCTGTCTGGCATTGGAAAACCAAGGTTTTTTGGCTTTTGCACTCTCAAAGCCCTTTATTATAAGCTGGGGTTTTTGCTCTGGGGTAGTAGGATGTTGGGAAGAGCTGAAATATGGCACTGTTGAGAATCAATTAGTATAAAAACTGCACTAGTACCCGACTACATGCTGATTTCTCTGCCCCAAAGGAAAAGGTGTTTGCAGTTTAGTTACAAGTGAAATAAGCCTGCTGAATCTCATTCTAAAATGTCACTCTCTTAGGGACTTTCTTCTCCACCCCAGTGCTTACCTCTTGACATGTGAATTTTCTTGTTGAGATCTGGGAAAAATATTTTGGAGCAGCAGACCCCTCCCTTCCTCTCTCCCCAAAAAATAAGGAAATTGTCTTGCAAATACCAAACTGATTTATTTAAAAGTATTTTGGTTTGGCAGATAGCAACAAGGAGACTGTGGTTTTACTCACAGTACAAAGGTGGCATCTCATCTTAAATCTTCAAATTTGACTCTCTTTACACATGGGATATGATTTTGTCCTTACTGCTTGCTGTGGAGATTCGAGAAATGTCTTGCACATCCCAGGCATGTGATTTCTATTCCTTTAAGAGTCACTATAACACTGGCTTTGCTTTCACACTTAAATGATTCACACATTAAAGTATCAACTGTGATTCTAGTTAGGAAATTATCTTAATTAGTTAAAGAATGTATCAGCCTCTGTGCTTTTGAACACCTTTGCACCTCCCAAGAGTGTGATAATGGTTGCATATTCTGCCAGTCTGGAGGTGAGCATCTTTTGGGCTTTTTTGGATTCTGGAAAAGAATGAAATGAAGAAGTGCCATTAAATGAGGACCCTGCTACATGCAGCCAAAGGCACTGCCTTTTGTGGTCACCTCTCCTCTCTGACTGTTTGTAAAACTCATTCTCTGCCCTCAGTTATCTTTACACTTTGACCAGGAGAAGAGATCTCACTTTTGCACCCAGACCTTACTGGCAGGCAACGGGTGAAAACTGCAGGAGGAACTTTCTTCCTTTGCCCATGTCCATTTTTGTCTACCCAGAACTGCATCCTAATTCTGGCTGATGGCTTGATATGGCCACATGCCCTTTCCCCCCAACTCTTGTAAATTCTCTTGGCAGCTTTGTGGTACGAAAATGTGATATAAATCCAAAGGGCATTCTTTAATCTAAGACTGTAAAAATGTATGCAGTGTCCATCCCACTTTGTCTCTCATTATTTTGCCTATTCCTCTTGCACAGCGTTGGGGAAAATTGGATGCATGTCCTTTCTGAAGCCGATCCCTATTCCAGATGCTTAGTCTTGGGGAAGAGGAAGCTCTGCCTGCCCATGGAGGGGTGAATTCCTCTCCCTGTGCTCTGCAGGGTGGGATGATGTCAGCACGATGTGTGTTAGCTGTGCCAGCCCTTCCTTGTTCCTTCACCAGGAAAAAGTGAGCGTGCACATGCCCAAGGCTGCTGCACTCCAAAGCCCTGTGAGCACTTGTGTAACAACAGGGAATGCCAGGTAAGGCCAGGCCCTAATGAACTGCTGTGCTGCTGGGGATGCTCGCACATCACCTGGGTTTCTGCTGACCGCACCAGCTCTTAGTCTGCCAAAAGAATCCAAAGTGCTACATTGTTTGTTCTCTTTCTGTAATGTAACTTGTGCATAGCTGAAGCAAACGTCTTCGGTCTGGATTTCACTTCACTTTGCAGCAATACAAAGGGTCACAAACAATTCAGGTTATTTACCATAACAGTGAGTAAATTTCCCAGTACATGATTGGGTCTGTTCTTGTCCCGTGTGAGCGCTGTCAGAGCAGGAGGTGCTGGAGCCCCTCTGTCCATGCCTGATCCCTCCAGTTGGAGCAGGGCTGTACATGACCATTCCAAGTAATGTGTTTCCCACCAGACAGTGAAGCCAGTAAGACTCTGAAATGTGCTAGATGGAACCAAATCAGACGTGGGGCTGTGATTTGGGCTTTTCTCCCTCCTTGTGCAGCTGCTGATTTCCCAAGGTCCCTCCTGCAGGCCTGTTGGTTGATATCCCCCATCTAAACCTTTTTTTTGTAGGGCAAGTTGGAGAACAGTGGGGAGCAGTGGTCTGAAACTGAGCAGGGTGGGGGGAAAAGTAGGCTATATATCAGTAGCAGTTTCATAACTGATGGAAACTAGTATGGGAGCATTTGCCCCTGGGAAGAGGCTGAATCTTTTTTCATCAGATACAAATGAGGCAATGCAAAGGAGGAGGAGGAGGATTCTATTAAAATTAGAGGGGGGAGGAATCTGATGGCATGACTTGGGCAGGAGGAACTCTCACAATCTGCCCTGCCTTATTTAATCAGTATAGGTTGAAGTTTTGATTATGTGGTATTCCCTGTTAGAGAGGTTTCAGCATATTATCCTCCTTGCTCATATGTACAAGTTCACCTGCTTTATTAGGATCTCCAGTGCTGCCTGACCTCAGGGAAGGGGATACCTGGAAAGAGCAGTGAGCTGCAAATGGGGCTGGTGTGAGCATTTAAGCTAAGCACTAGTTGACATTTGCAGTTGTAGACAACAAGAGCTTTGCCAAACCTGGCCTGAATGTTGGCTGTGACTGGAGAATTGCACCTGGTCAAGTTACAGTGCAAAAATTTGTACAGTGCTACTGTTAAGCAGTTGAGCCCTGTGAGCTCTATTTAGGGCTTGTACTTATGAAGCAACTGGAATAACATGTTGGGTATGGTGGTAACTCCTCCTCTCTGGCAATTGAATTCAGACTTGGATTTTGTTCAGTTCTTTGACCAGGACCTCAGCTGTTTGCAAAGGGGCAAAGCAGGACTTGTGATGGTGGTTCTGAATACCCCTGGGTGCAGAGTTCCACCTGACCTTGGGATTGTCCTTAGATCTACACCAGGAGATTTCTAATATACCTGAGGAGGAAGAAGACACATCTGCCCCACTTTTGTTTTTTTATATCCCCCTCTGGTCTAAGTGGGTAATAGAATAAAATGGGGATTGCCCTTGGGTAACATCCAGGAAGCAGAAATCTCCTTCGTTGGCATAGATTTATGAATGGATTTATAAATGCTACATGAAGGCCACCCCTGCTGAAGGCGCCAGACTTCTCCAGTGGTGCCCACTGAGCTCATCCAGGGATGCATTTGCCCTTGACCCTGTTGGGAGCCTTCCCTGCTGCTCCTGTGAAGTGGTCATCCCTTTCCCCCTTTGTCTCAGCTCTGAGGAGTACACCATAACCGTACAGAAGAGTTTCCATGAACTGTACGCTCTGGCATTTTCCTGTTCCAGTCACTCCAGGGATAATAAATAGCAATGGTAATAAATAAAAGCAGATGCTATAGACTGAAGCTTATGTATGACACATTTTCCAATGTACACACATTTTAGTACATGAAGTACTCTCTCTCTCTAAGTGTATGGTTTAGTTTCTCCTCTGATACATCTCCAATGTACTCCTTCAGTGGCAGGAAACTGGGGTGCTTGGGCTCAGGAAGGAGGTCAGGGAGCCTTCTGCAGGTGTGGGTACAGGCAGATGCACCTACAGGCTGCAAACAAGTAGTCTGAAAAAGAAGTTCATGCTGAAGGAATCAATCTTCCTTACCCTGGTATACATGCTTCTGCCTTCATGTTTGTAAGAATTTTTAAGTGAATAGAAATTTTCATGGGTTAATATCAGTTAGTGGAGCATGAAAGAAGTCTAAGGGATTTTTAATCCCATGAGATGAGACCTCCCTAGTTGTAGCTGCAGGTTGTGTATGCAATGCCAGTTAATACCACCCGTGAATAACAAGTACAGTGTCATACAAGTGTCATACACTGTCTTGTCTTTTACTGAGGACCTCAGCTGAGAGCTGTGTGTGGGAATATGAACATGCTTGTAATGCTTTAGGGCTTGAACTAGTTCCATGTGGAGCCAGCTGGGATTTACCTATTGAATAAAGCCCATGTGTGCAGCTGCACAACCCTCTGATCAGAGTTAAATGAGTTTCAGTGCGTGAAACAGTGCACAAACCTAGTCTATATCAGAAAAAAATGTGTGCTTATGTAACAGATTCAATTAGTTCACCACTCTTGGCTTTCTCTTACTTGAGCTGCAAAAGAAAATGGTACTGGTTTGGACCACATGACCCCTCTGTGGTCTCTTTGAACTTTGCCCATTCTGTGATTCTGATTCTGCCTCACACCAAATGCAGTGGAATGTTTTGTTTCAGTTTAAGTGAAGAAAATTCCATAAAGTGAAACTTATTTGGCTTGAACTAATGTTCTTGTTTTTAGCAGAAATCTTCAGTTCTATCAGCAGTCAGTCTTGACCCTCCAGTGTTCAGCGTAAAGCCTGCTAAGCCAAAACCAGAAATTCAATGAATTAAATAGATTTGCTCATCAATAACAAGAAGAGACTGACAAGAGAAAAAGAAATAAATGTCATGTTTTTAATGCTGATTTGAACAGCCTTACATGAAGACAAAGCACCAAATGTTGAGACTCTCAGCAAAGCCCTAACAGCACTGGCTGGCTGCCCAGACCCACCTCTTTTTCAGTATTCATCACTGAAGGGATACTCTGGATGGTCACGCCACCTGTGGAAAGGTCAGATTGGACAGGTGAGCTCCTTGGGTGAAGCAAGATATCAAATCACTGCAGTCATCCTGTGCCCAGCAAACCTCTTCCCTGCAATGTATATGAGCCTTCATGGAAGGCTCCTCTTCTTATTCAGAGCTGTTCTGCTCTGAGTAACTGCCCCTTCAGAGTTGGAAGCAAGCCTGTGTTCAGGAGATGTTATTCAAGGAGATGACAGTGAAGGGTCATTTTCCAGGCCTACAGACTCTGCATATCTTAAGGGGACATGGGAAAAATCAACAGGACTCTGTATGTCAGCTATTCTCACTATTTAACTCAGGTGAGTAGAAGTGTTTTAGGAAAGGGGGATGGCTTCACTATGTGTGCACTGTGGAAGGGGAAGGCTTTGCTCAGATGTCTAGAAAGACCCCTAGAAATAAGGGCTATGTGTGAAGAAGAGGTGGAACCAGACTGGTTTTTTTTTATGCCCTTGGAGCTGGCCTGAGCAGGTCTGGGTCTGGGATGGTGCTTTCCCCAAGCAGCTGCCACACCTAAACTAGGTCTGGCTGTCCTCTAGCCTACATGTAGATACTCTGCCAGCATCTACAGTGGCAGAGAATTTAGAAATAAGCTTTGGGATGATTCAGTTCAGGGGAGAAAGGGATGGTTGTGGGTGCATCCTAACAAAGATGGAGACATTTCAGGCTTTGTTTTAGAAACTGCATGCTGGGGGAAGATGCACAATCCAGGATCTTTGTAAAAGGCAAGAAGAGAATTCCCAGGGTCAACTTCAGGTGAAAAAAATAACACTGTGTTTGCCCATTATTGGCAGACTCGAGAGAGAGGTAGCTGTTTTCTGTTGTGGGTTTTCTTATTTGTTTGAGAAGATGATGCTAAATCACAAGCCCTGGCTTGACGAACACTTTCCATTAGCTAAATGAAAAATTTCTGAAGAGCATTCTCAGGTGCACCATGGCAGTGGGTGCCTTGCCTTACAGCACAGCACAACAAATACTGGCATTTATCCAGCTGTGAATCGTTCCAGTCTGGGAAGGACACATTTCACAATATTGAAGGTAACTAACTGGAAGGCATCAAACATTTTGAATTGGTTGTGTCAAAATATTTCATTCCAATAGTCAGCCAAGATTAAGTGTTTACACATTAACAGATTGAGCTGGTTGAAAAAAAAAACCTAAAAAACAAAACAAGCCACAACACTTTGGCTTGTTTGACTTCAGTATAATTTGTTAATGTCTGAGTTGCCAGTGTCATTATTTCTACTTTATATCTATCAAGCATGCTTGCTAATCAGATCTCACATATTCAAAAGTCTGAGTCCTTTAAGTGAAAATGATTCACTTGGAGGAGTCAGTGCAGTTTGGCATAACTGGTAACAAAAAAACATCCATAGCAGAGAATGGGAGCATAAGATAAATCAAGCAGATACATTAATGTAAAACTTGCCCTGCACAATGCTTCTAGATTTCTCCAAGGGGAGAAGAAACAATTTCAGATTATTATTTCCTGAACTACTCATGTTTTTATAAATCCTCCCTTTTCTTCTCAGATGTTTAACTTGCTAATTTGTTCCACTGATTGCATTATGCTGTTTATGGGCTTACTCATACCATCAGAACAACAGGCTTGCACACAGTACCCTTATGGTGGCTGATAAGGGGAAGAACCAGAGAAAGGCTGGATTTTTCCATTCCTGCTGGCATCACAGCAGTCAAAGGTTCTGCATGAAGTAGACTAACCAAAAGTCTTTCTGTATCGTGGTTTGACTTTTTCAGATACAGATTGCTGGATGAAATAAGAAATGTGTTTAGGCTGGTAATTTGTCTGATGCAGTGTCAGTTCCAGACACCTCAGTGTGGTAACGCAGAGTAGGCATATATATCTATATATATAAATCTATATATCTGCTCCTTACATGGCAACATCACTTTTCCAATAAGGCTTTTTTCATAGCTGAGATCAGATTGTACTTAAACACTTTTCCCCAAACATGGAGCTCTTGTGAAAACTCGAGCTGCCAATGTCCATCCTATGCATCCTGTTCTTCTTATCCTTGGTGGCCTCCTGTGACCAAATTCAGTCTAATAAAGCAAAGCATTTAACTTACTAGTTTTTAGATTGGTGGCTTAGAGGGTTCTTCCCCTGTGGGCATTTGCAGCCTTTAACTTTTTTTCTGAGAAAGGCTCTTGCATTTGCACCAAGGTTACATTTTGTGTATATAATCTTTAAAATTTAAATAATGCTGTAACTCAATTTTGCTGTATAAAACCAAACTGTGTCAGATACCAAAACACACTTAAGAATCTCCTAGGCTATTTGCAAGAAGCCTTCTTGAACTAAGTACTGCTAATTGATGGAAGGGTTTTTTAAGAAATGAAAGCTTCAGAGCACCTGGCTGTGCTTAAATGAACTCCATTACGAAGCTTTTAACTTAGTGCATATTTTTGATCATATTTATATAGTAAAGTAAATGGTTTGTTTGTTTGTTTCCTTGCAACATTTCCCTGTATCTTTTGAGCAAAGGTCAACATTTTAGAGTGCTATTGATGCTGTTTGATGCTGTTATCAATGCTTTTCATTTCATGCTACAGTTTAGCAGGACACAGATAATCCAATGTAGAATGAGAAATGAGTGGAAATTAATCTCTAACATTTGGCTAATTACTGAGTGCCCTGAAAGGGGGAAAACAACGTTTGACCATAAGCTGTAGATGTTTTTGAAATGAAGGAAAAACAAACAGCTTTATCCTCTGGAAGATGGAATGTTGGGTAGGTCTGAGCTTTCAGGTGAAGCAAAAGTATATCGGGTGGTAAGCTTTAGGTGACAAGCAGCAAGACATCAAGCCTTGTTAGTTCTCAGAAGAGATAATTAGGTCTAGCAGTCAAACAAGCTTCCTGTTCTTCTGTTTTTCTTAGAAGAGGGTACAACTCAATTTTATTTGAATTTCAGCTCCAATGTCCACACTCCTAGACAGGGATGATGCTATGCCTTATCAAGTCTGAGACTACCACTTCCACATAGCAGAAGGAGTTTATGGAAATGGAGTAGAGATGGAATAGCAAGATACTGTCATTTTCTACTAGGTGGCCTTTGAGAACCTGAGCTATAGGCAAATATTTTGCATTTACTTTTGCAATGGGTCTGGGAGCATATTCAGGCTGCGTTAAAAGTCTCTCATGTTTAAGCCTTACCTTAGAACAGGCTCTTTTATGCAACACTTAATGTTAAAAGGAAGAAATTCTTTAAAAAAATCTCTGAAAGAATAGGAATGCTCCATGAGGATCTAGGATTTCTGTACTTACATTAACAGTTCCACATAACGAACATTTTTGTTCAGGGCTTCGATTTCTTTCATCTCTTTCTCAGTGAGGGAGAAGTCAAAGATCTAATGGAGGAGATGTTAGGAATGCGTTAGCATTTCATGTCATGATCAACCTTCATATGTTCCAGATTCCAGAATTACAATCCCTCCTTCTCCCTGTTTCTCTCCCACAAACCCATGCTTACTTGCATTTGCAGGAGTCTCGAGGACATGAATAAGCCCAGTCACATTTGCCTACACCTTTTTTGCAAGAAGGGGAAGGTAGTCTGGCAATACTGAGCCACCAGCTTTGAAAGCAATGTATTTCTAGGGAAAGTAGGGAGCAGTGCAAGTACTGAGTGCTGCAAGGAATGCAGGAACAAAATCATCTTATTTTTGGGTGGTAGTCAAACCAAATGTTTTCTGGTGGTGTGGTTGTGAACCTGTCTGTCACACTTGAGTGCAGCAACCCTTCCCAAGCACAGCTGTCCCATAGCTGAAGACAGGGCAGAACAATCAGTCAGTCCTGAGCTCCTGCAGTCTTGGGCTGCTGACCTACTGAGTTAGCTCATCTTGCTTGTGCTGCTCACTGCAGCAGCTGCTGCTCTGGGACACACCAGCTGGACCTTTAGCTGCTCCAGAGGGTTAAAAGGCATCAATATTTACTCCATGCATTGCTCAATCATTGTCACATCTTGTTACCATTTAGTGGTGGGGACAAAAAGCATCAAACTTGGCAAAGTTTGCCATTGGTCAAGTCTTACATGTGTCTACAGAAAAAATGGGGAAATTACCTTCTATAGGGGCTAAGCCAGTGTAAGGGGATTTGTCCATGTACTACTGGGGTATGAGTTTACCTGGAAATTCTCTCTGATGCGTTGTGGGTTGAAACTTTTTGGGATCACCACCACCCCTCGCTGGACATTGAAGCGCAAAGCAATCTGTGCCGCAGTCTTGTTGTACTTCTTGCCAATGGCATTCAGCACAGGATCCTTCAGTAAAGGAGGGGAGGACACATTTACCCTGGAAAGAAAAGTGGGAAGGAAAAGAAAACAAGAAAACCTCCTCATCTTTAATGTCAAAATGTAGGGCCATCTACTTGTTTGTGGACAGAACACTGCACTTTTTGACAAGTAGGGTGAAAGACGGGAGAAAAGCTTTGGCTCTTGGGTTGGCAGGTTGTCAAAGACAGCTTCCTGTGTCATGTCCTAACGTTGACTTAGTTTCTCTTTCCTCACCTAAGCCTCACACATTTCCCATTCCAAACACTTGCCTTCTGTTAGAGGAGACCTAAGGCAACCTCCTGTGCAGACACTTGGCATTCTTTGATGACAGCATGTGGCAGGAGTGTTGAAAGTTTACACTCACAACAGTAATATTTAGACACTGAAGTTCAAAACCACTTTAAAAAATGGGGGCAGAGGTATTTCACACAAAGACCCAGCAGTGGAGAACCAGTTTCCCTGGATATTGTCCTTCTATTAGAAATTAACATGAGGACTTACCATGATTCATCCCTTGAGGTTCCCAATGGGCTGTACCCAACGATAACGATGTCATGTTGTCTGCAAAATTCTAGGAGTTTAGGTTGGGTGAAGTAGGGATGGCATTCTACCTACAAGAGTAACATAGAAAGAATGATTAATCAACAGGACCAGACACAGAAGCAGAACATATCCCAATATTTGTGAGAACTACAGACCAGATGATGCTTTCAGGAAAGGATAGATGTAAATTAGGGAATAAGGAAACTTCATCTCTGGTTACTATTCTAATTGTACGTTGCTGGGTGGTTGATTTTTTTATTAATTTTTTTTTTTTTTTTGGTGGACAGCAGATTAACATCTGCAACTTTAATTTGGCTGCAGGGAACTTTTATTGGCCTGCAGTGGAGAGGTGGCAGTAAGTGGGGATAATGGAGGTGATGCAAGCTCACTAGATGAGTGGACTGAGCAGGCAACCCCCCTCATGTGGGTCAGCTCTCCATTTCTCTGCCTCTTGCATTCAGGATGACTAATCTGATGTTGTTTTTAGGGAAGTGTTGGCATAAGCTGTCCCAGTTAGAAAGGTGAGGGGGGTATACAAAAGGTGAGATCATGACCTTGTTGTGAGCTCTGCCTCCCACGTTGCAAACACTGTTCCCTCACAGGCATGGATTTTCTGGCTGTGACCTCAGACTTTGGGAAATGGGTGTCTAAAAGGTGACAGAGCAACTACTGTTTGCAGTGGTTGCTATCTGGCAAGTCTGAAGCTATCTGGCACATCTATGCTTGCTGGCCAGCTGCCCTAAACTGGGCTTAATTTTTTGCCTGGTTCTCCTCGACCCCAGGAAGTATCAGCAGTGCACAGTTCAGTCTTAGGGGCCTGCCAGAAACAGCAATTGCATTTTACACCCACTGGACATGTTAATACCAGGGAAGGGTGCTGGAATTTCCTATCCTCACAGGCAGCCTTTCCCTCCAGGCCAAAAACAGAAATGAAAGCAGTGGCCAGCTTCCTTGTCCTGCCTCATGGCCATTTCAGCCCTCCAGGCCACGCGCTGGGAGTGGGAACTTGGTCCCAATTGGTCCCTGGCCTCGTGTCTACTACTGCTAACGTGGATATTTGTTTGTGCCAGACGAGCCAGAAGAGCTTCCCAGAGATTTCTAGGAAATGCAGTGACCTGCCAAATGCCAGAGCCAAAGGTACTGGGCACTCAGATGGGTCGCTGCCACTTGTCGCCTTCTCAGAGCACCGCTGCTGTAATTTAACTCGGATGTGCCTGTCATCCTCACAGGATTGTTCAGCTCGGGCCACTCACATAGCAGGGTGTCCTTTAATTGAACATTTTCTCTATCTCTTACAAAGGTCTTATAGGAAAAGTACAAGAGAGCAAGTACAGGGAATTCAGGAGCTGCTTCTTATGGCCTTTATGCTTGAGAGGCTTGGAGTGACTCAGGATCTGTAGTGTTGGGCTGGTGTCAATTAAGGTAGGCGTGGCTTCACTGAGGACTAGATAATTCTGAATGGCTTTCTTGGGAATTTTTGGGCTTGAAGTAAGGTACATGGCAGAAATCTAAGATTTGCTTTGACTCAGCATTCAGGCTTGTTATGAAGCTTTGGCACGGAAGCACCAGTTTTATAGTCCTGGAGCAGAAACTGAGGAAAGTGATTGCTCCAGAGCCTTCAAATATTGATCTTTAGCCTAGATAGGAAGAGTAATATTTTCAAGCTAGGAATGGAAGTATGGAGGGCAGCATCTGTGGCAAAGTACACATCACCTTTCTGTACATGGTGGCTTAGGCTGTGTGTTTGCATTCCCCAAGGGGCAGTGGCACCGTGGCAGGCACTGCCCTTTGCCTGCAGTCATACCTGGTTGCTGACAGGTTTGTACTTCAGTCCTGGTTTGTTCATTATCATCTCCAGTTGCCTGCGGTTGAAATTGGATACTCCAATAGACTTTGCCAAGCCTGCATCTTTACATGCCTCCAGAGCCTGCAGAGAAAGCAAAGACAAGTCCCACAGGTTGGCTTGATTTCTTCAAGCGTGCATTTTAGAGAGAGGTGGAAGATAGACCATTATTGAGACCCTTTGCTGCAGCAGAGCCAACAGCTCTATGAGGGCTGGTGTCATCCAGACAAACCAAACTGTATTCTTGTATCAACCTGCTTTCCAGACCAAACCCTAGTTTTTTACCTCCTGTGAGGGTAGAATTTGTCTACCCTCACAGGAGGTAAAAAGAGAGCAGAAAGATTTAACCCGAGATATAGATACTTAAATGCCAGGCATCCGCTTTTAAAGAGTTTTGCTTATTTTATGCTGCTTTAGCAGTGCCTCGAAGCTGGAGGAGGAGAAGTAAACAAAACAGATTGCTTTCCTGATAAGTCAATTCACTCCTTTTAATTGTAAGACAGTTTTTCATATGAAGTCTTTATCCAGTGAAATCCCTAAATATCTGGCAAGGCACATCACAAAACCTGCACAGAAAACTTGATACTCAAGCCAAAAACCCCAAAAGGTGGATGGGAAAAAGGCATTCTAGATAGACAAATCCTCTTTAGACAAATCCTAGTAGCTGAGAAGCTCTTATGAATACTGGCTATGAATATGTTCCCTGGTCTTTGTTAGCTTCATCTGCTGGGTTGTTAAGGGGAAAGGAGGTCCTTTCCCATGGTCTTCCCCTTTGCTGCCCGAAACTCTGCACACAAATAATTCAGTGTCTGTTTGAGGCAGAGCAGACCCCACCGTGGAGCTGGATGCCCTTCCAGGTTTTGTTATTCTTTCTGTCTCACAGGAGCTGAAAGCAGGGAGGTAAGAGGCAACTGTGTATTTGATGACCTCTGGTTGGCCTTATATGCCTTCTATCACTCAGTGACAAGTCAGCAAATACAGTCATCTGGATTAATTTTTGCCAGCTAACACCACACTGAGAGAGTAAAATTATCTGGATTGAGTTGAGCCAATTTAATTTAGATTAATGCTGCTATTTGCAGGCACTGCCCACCACCTACTTTTGGCTTATTAGCTGAAGAGAGTGGCCTGCTATAGAATAACCTTTACATTAAACACCAGCTCAAAGATAAAAATATAGCAGTGTTAGGAGAGATATTGCTTTCAACATCTGAGCAACCATTCTGTGAAAAGAGGGGAATGAACTGCTTCAGCCAAATTCAAATGTAAAAAAAAAGCTAGAGTGGAAGGCCCCCTTCTCCCTGAGACCCAGGATGGATGGTTCAGCTGCCAAGGGGAAGTTCAGACCCCCTCTGGGCTCTCTCCCCCTTCAAAATTTTACTCAGAATTTCACCATTCTTCATCTTTATCTGCTGTACCACAAGTAGAGCTAAATTGAGACATGGCTATCCAGATCTGGACAGTGCAAGCTGAAGTGCAGCACGTAGTAGCACCTCTTATCTCAGTGTGAACTGGATGTATTTAGTGATGCTGTTTCATCAGGCCTGGTGTAGAAGGAGAGCTGAGCAGCTCAGGGCAGGAACTAAAGAGGTGTCCGTGGCTTTGAGAGGCAGAACTGTGAGGAGATTGCTAGTCTCACTTTCTGCCTCACCCAAGATTAGACTTAATGAGGCATCTGCCTAAAGGACTAGAGCACATCACAAACAAATGTAGTGTGCAGTCTTTCAGGCAAATGCTACTTCCCTCCAAGTTTTCTTAGCAGAAAAACTTTGCATTCCCATCTGATAAGTAAATTTAGAAGTGAGTGAACTTGTTCTAATGGCAAGTGATGGCAAGGTCTTGGGCTTTGTTTTTTGGGGGGGTGGTTTGTGTGGGGAGGTGTTGGGTCTTTTTTTTTTAATAGTTTTTTTTTGTTTATTGTTTGGGTTTTTTTATGGTGAGCTTTAGGGCAAAATCTTTTTTTCCTGCAAATAAAGATTTTAATTTTTCCAAGATGACCTAGTCTCTTCTGAGGGCTCCAACTTTCTCTTTCTGTGAAGGTCTGATAAAGGGGAAGGACTGCTAAAAACCTAATGATAAAAGCTTCAAGTAGTGATTGTAGAGTGCACTCTCTTAAAGAGGGAATATGGATGTCTGATGTTTAAACTATGTTTTGTTATAAAAATAATCAAATGACAGCAAAAAGTATCATGTTTAAGGATATAAATAAAATTTATCTATGGAGCTAGTAGAATTCAATCAATTTGTTTCAGTTATGTTTATGAAAACCACAAGTAAAGACGAGAATGAATATCTGTGGTTTTAAAGCATATATGGATGGACATTGTGTTTGCTTACCTCCCAAGTGGCACATAAGTTTGTCTCATGGTAGATAAATTTTCCATTTTCATCTTTTGGGTAGAGTGCATCTCCAGGCTGAAAAGTAAAATCATACTGCTGAGCTTTAAAGAAAAAAAAATCACTCCTTGGAGCAATTTTTTTTTTACAGACTCTGTTTCTACTAGTAAACAACAACAACCAAAATTGAATAGTGTTCTGAAACACCCTGAGTTCAGCAGGTCATTCACGCTGGGCTTACCACATCCTCGTCACTAGATCATCCTTGGATACACTCCTGCACTGTCACATGAGAGTACACTCAGGAGTTCCTGGATGGCCCTGTAGTAAACTTCTGACCTTTATCTTATGGCATCCAAAAGACTCATCTCCTTCCAAAGGGCTGGGTTAGAGTACCAGCCTGTATTCTCTTCTACTTCTTCCCTCTTCTTTTTGGCCCTTCCCTTGCCTCCTGCTTGTGTCCTAGGCACTTGGGAACTGACTAAACTGGAACTCTCCCCAACAGCTGGAGGGTCCAAGAGCTACTAGCAGTGAAGGGCTATGGGCATAGCTAACCTCTTAAGTGCATAATCCATCTTTCTTTGGGCACTAGAAACTCTTAGGTCCAATCTCTATGCTCTGTAGGCTTCAGAGATGATTTATGAGCTGATATCTCTCAAGCACAGCTTTCTCTTATTTGCTGGTCATTTCACTGCTGTTGCAGGCAATGCATTAACACCTCCCTCCCTCGTGTCTGACCACAATTCCACTTTTGTGTTTTGCTGGGGTTTGGTTTTTCTTTTTTTTTTTTTTAACAAAAACTCTTCAGTGATGTTTGACATTTGATCTCACTTCAAACCACTACATTTCAAAGGCCTGGGTACAAGATGTTGACGTGGTAACTCCTTGGGAACATGCAGCTGTGACTAATAGGATCAGTAACTATCACCTCCCAATTCAGTCGAGTTCAAATCCAAGGCATTTAATGGGAAAAGTGAGCCTAAGGAAAACACTGCCTCAGATTTCAGAGGGCCAAGGTCTCAGTTACAGGCATAAACCTCTCTCCTCCAAATGTGCTGATTTTCCTCAGAGAATTCTGCAAAGACAACTTGTTTCTTTTATTGTTCTGTCTTGTTGGAAAAAAGAATATTTTGACCAGAAGAAGGTAGGTGGTTATTGAGTACATTTTTTTTCTATTAGAGGGCAAAGTAGTTACCATCATAACATGAGGTGGAAAAGCTTAATTTGCAAAATAACCCCGTAGTATTTTGGAACTAACTATTCATCCCATGATACCCCAGCACACTTTCCAAGGATTGCAAGTTCAACACACTAAACAGTTGGACCTGCTTAATTTTAGTAAATGAGTCTGAATTCAGGACCTTTTTAGTCCATTCCACTTCTAATTCACTAGATTCTATTCAACTTTTTTTTATTGTAGTCAATAGGCAGCAATTATATCAGTTAATATACCATCCTCCCATTTTTCTCTATAATTTGTGTTTTAAAAATGAAACAAATCAGGATGAAATGTGCTTGCAGATGAACTTCTCTTGACTGAGATGTGGTGAACTACTGTGGATTGCTACACTGATCAATTCTTCCTCCTACCTGCAGAGAATTCTGCAAGGTCTTGAAGTGCAGTTGTCACTGCTCAATAGTCTCCAGGCAAAACTTTCTCTACCAAGCTATCTTTTTAGGAAAGGGGATTTCTGAATGGAAGAACTGCCTGCAAATGGATAAAGTGCTGAGAGAAAGGCAATGTTTTGATGGTGACAGGGTGGTGGTTACGTGGCCTTTGAAAAGGTGTTTCAGAAGTTGGTCACACGTTTTAGCTCTGGGTTCTCATGAACTACACCATACCAGTCACCCTGGAAATGCTGGTGTCTTCTCTTGCAGTTCCTTGGAGATAGCCTTGTGTTTTACACTGGGTCAGAGGTGGCTGCTGCACGAGCACTGGAATTAGTACAGTCACTGCCATGATGTGGGATCACACCTTATCGTGTCATGTCTGAAGCCTGGAGGCACTCCAAAGGATACCAGACTGCTTGCTTGCCAGTTTTAAACTGTTAAACACTGAGAGGAAAAGTCCTGCTCCCACTAGAATAATTTTGTCACCAACACACATGCAGGAAGACAAGTCTGCACATCCCCTTGCTTTCATAAAATGGTCTTTGACAAGCAGGCTTTCTCAGGAAAGCAATTTTAACAACCTGTGAGTGCCTGTCCTATAAACAGAAGGGCAACAGGAAGTCAAATAATGATGTCAATGATCTGGTTTGAGTTATTCTTCTAAAATTACAAGATACTTGGATGAGACTTGTTCAGTGTAACACTAAAATATCTGCTTTCCTGTCAGGTGACAGAATCCCTCAGTTAGGATGGATTTGCAGATCCTTTAGAGCACAAGTTGATGCTTACTGATGAATCCATCATCTGAGAAGAGTCCCCTAAGATACCTGCTGGCTTTTTACCCCTAAAATACCTGTTGTTTTTTTACCCCTAAAATACCTGCTGGGTATGAGCTCCCCAGGCAGAGGGAGGGTTGGTGGTGGCCTGGAGGAGACCTGTTCCTGCTGGTTACTGCCTTGCTAGAGCGGAGGAGCTGAGCTGCAGTGCTGGAGGCTAAAGGCAGGAAGGACAAAAGTCCTGCATGGGGAATCTATGTGGGGAAAAAATACAGGGAGGAGTAGGCTAACATTGGTTGGTCAGTGAATAACCTCACCCCACGTGGTGGCCATTCTTGAGCTGTTGAAAAGCAGTGGACTTTGGTGAGCGGTGCTCTCTGAAACCATAGTCCTCTTACTGTGCCTGAAAGCCCTGTGACAAATTGCTGGCTGGGCTCTGCAGAGGCATGTTTCCAATTGTTTTCAGGGTGGTACTGTGAGTTCTGTCCTAAGTACATCATTGCTTCCAACCAGAGATTGCTTTTGCTGATCTTTTGGGGAGGAAAAGGGCAATGTTTGCAGGCTAGGGGGTGTAGGAGTTTCTTAGAGTTACACCTGCATGCTCCTCATCAAAGGCAAGCATCAGAGGCAGGATGGGTGTATTTCTGAGCAAAGAAAGGAAACCTGTCACCACTGCAAAAGGGTGGGCCTTTTTCATTTTGTATTTGACACAGACAAGTGTATATTTTTCAGGAAGAAAGTGAGTTATTTTTTTCTCTCCTCTCATGAGAGAAATGAATGGATCTCTAGGTCTGCTACTCCTTTAACTACTCAAGATTGTTGATACAAGCCTCAGGGAGTCAGATGTACATTACTTTAAAGCCAGCTGTCTCTATCTTTATATTGTGAGACAATGACCTTCACTATGTGGGAGAATGAACTACTAAAGAATACAAACACAAGAAAAGGGAAACAGGAAATTGCTAGTGGTGGGAAATTTTCAAAAATGTACCCAAAAGGATTCCATACGTGTGACTGTATAAATAAAATTTTAATATCAGAGTCTGGTTACACTTATACAGGTCTTAATAGGATATGGCCTCCTCAGGGGGAAAAAAGGGCTGCAAGTGTAATGTGATAGCCTCATTGGTAAATTGCTTCCTATCTGATAGTTCTGGTAATTTGGAGTCTGCAGCAAAATATGATTTTAATAATCAGAGATCTACCTTTCTTGCAAAAAGAGGCCAATTTAGAGCTCAAACCTTGTTCAGGAACAATTAACCAACTAATTGCCTGACCCTATTCTTACTTAGATGAAGAATTTAGTTAGTTCAAAACCACTTAAATGTTTTGAATTTCATTCTCTTCATTTCATTTGCCTTTGTGTCACATACTTGCAGAGGAAAATTGTAAAGGAAGGTACAAAAATCTGTGAAAGCAGAAAGTTTGTGGACTTGCAAGAGGTAGGCATGCAACTGTGATGTGAGGTTTTGCCTACAAGTTGCCCAGAGCAAGCAGTATGAGGGAATATCAGACTTGAACATTTAGGAATGAGAGATGGATAACCCATGTTTGCCACCAGTTGGGATCTAGTGAAGCTGAGTGCTGCTGTTAGGGAGACAATGATCTCCATGATTTGCCCAGCAGCTTTAGTTTGGGACAGAGTAAGGAAACGAACTTGGTGACCTTTTTACCTTTCCCTTTCCCCCTCTGAACTTTGCCCCTGGCCTGTTGCTGCTGGAGACCTTCATTCAAGCTAAGTTCATGCACTTATTCCAAGCAATTTTTCTTTTTTACCTTGAAAGCCATTGGCAGCTCAATAATGTAGAGGTCGACATAGTCCAGCTGCAGGATCTTCAGGGTTTTCTCCAGCGTGGGACGCACCAGCTCCGGGGGGTGGCAGGTGTTCCACAGCTGGGGAGGCAAGCACAGGGGGTTTTTGGGTGCCAGGAGGAACAGTGAGCCAGCTGAAGCCCCCCAACACACACTCCCTCACTCTTATCCTTCTGACATGGTCCATTATGCAGAGTGCAAAGACATCATGGTCTCCATCCCTGCAAGGCAGAGGGAGGACCTAACCTGGCCTTCTGTCAGAGCCAGGTGCAGAGGCTAAGACAGGAATTTTTGTCCAGGGCTGAGGAAGTGTTGACCCAGTAAAGTCATTATGTCTTTTTTATTACAACACAGGTTCTTCTGAGCTGAGTATATTGCAAACTCTTGCTCAATGAGCTTAGCAGATTCCTTTTGTTTTCCAAGTATATGCTTGCAGTGAAAAACTTTGTTCCCACAAGGAATCTGTGGTCAGGTTTATGCTTGAAGGCAGAAGCTCGGATCATGTGGGTTGGCTGTTGAACAGCCAAGCACCCAGCACTAAGAGAATCTTCTGGTTTTCTCCTGTGGTGTGCAGCCTGAGAGGCTGCCTGACCCAGGGAAGTTTTCTCTCATTCCCCAGTGCTCAGGGGAAGATGTGTTTGTGTTTAGTCACTGTAATGCAGGTGCGAGTAGTTAAAGCTCAGCCTTCTGTACCTCTTTACTGCAGACTGCTTCCTTTCAGGGTTATGCCCCGAGGTTGCTGTGGCATGTGCTTTTCTGGTGAGTGTTCAGGACTATCTCTAAATGAACTCTGCTGATGCAAGTCTCTTGCAAGAGTAAAACTATAGCATGGGTAATTAGTAACCAAGAGCTCTTTGTAAACTGATTGAGTTTTGTCGATTTTAACTGCAGGAGAATTAACACACAATAGAAGGTTTAAAGTGCCATTTGAATGCACACAATAAGTTGGGCAATTTTCTTTTCTTGGTTGTTTTTTTTCTACTTACAAAACTAACTTGTGGAGTCACTTTGAGATTTCTGTCACTTTTGTTGGTTAGAGAAACCTGCTGTTTGCTGGTATGGTCATTGTCTATTCACTTCTGCCACCAAAGCTGACAGCTACTGCATGCTGAGGTATAGAATGAGTTTGTTCTAAAGACACAAAACCTGAATTGTGATTTGTGGGAGAAGATATTGGTTATAGGTGTTAAAGGGCATAGCCTGTGTAAGCATTATTTTAGATGCTTGATTTGTTTTTAAACTGTGTTATAGTTATTCCCCAGGAAAACAATCTGTTCAGTTTTGCCCTCAGAAGCAAGGACATGTTAAGTTGTACTGAGAGCAGGACATCTGCCCCTGCCCTAAGGTGACAAACCAAAACACCTGGAAATTCATGCTAGGCCTTAACTGTATGCTGCAAGATGTGAAGAATTTGTGATCAGTAGACAATGGTAAGAGGCTACAATAAGGGGACCAAGGTGCTGTTCTCAAGAGTTTTAAGTTGTTCCATTGGATTTACTGAAAACCTTTAGTCTATGTGGTTTTTAAGCATTTTACATGCAAAATGAGCTTAACTTGTATTTAAGTAAGGAAATTACTTTGTAGACACTTCATGTCCAGTTTGTTACTGTGTTTTGGAAATCTGGTAACCTGAGATGTATTGCCTAGAAGTAGTTTTTCTGAGTGCCCTTTCTAGCCCAGTTCTATTGAGCTCAGCATTTGCCAGTGAATATATTTCTTTCTAAAACCTGCAGAGGTTCTGAAGAACCAGGCTTTAAAATCAGCAAACATTTGTACTACGTCAATACATCGATGCCATGGAAACTTGAGAGTTTTATAACTGTTTTCATGATTTGTACAAGTTATTGTAATATCTACCTACGTAGAACCCATGTTTGAGCAGTCAAAGCTGCCAGCTGGCTTTGGCATTTTAGGACATCACATTTCCTGGAAATGTTACTTCTAGTTTAATGAAAGAAATATCCTGGGATGAAAGAGGAGACCAAAAAGGTCTTGCTGTATAAGCCAAGTGAGATGTTGGCAGTTGATATAAAACCTCTAAAGTTTCTGGATGCTGAGCTGCTCTGCCTGATCAGGCAGCCAGCAGCGAGAGCCAAGTGCAAGTGCTGATGATTTCAGCTGGCAGATGCAGCGCGATCACACCAGGTCACTGTTCCAGCAACGCTGCCACTCAGCAGGGCTGCTCTCGTCAGTCCCTGCTGATGGATCAGCCCTCCATCTGCAGCAGCTTTGCCTAAGGAAAGAGCTGCACGAGGGGCTTGAGTCTGAGGACTCTTGGGAATTTCCAGTACTTCTGATGGCAGTAATGCAGAAAACAAAACTAACTCCTGTGGTGCTTGGTGCTTCCAAGAATGGTCTGTGTAGCTACCATGTTTCCTAGAAGATGCAGTAGCTCATATCAATCAGTTACTGGTCAATGTCTGAAGTATCTACTGGGCTGAGATTTGCCTGTAGTTTGTAAGATACCTAAGTTTGTGAGGTACATTAAACTAAAGATACACAAGGCAAGGGAGATCCATTCCCGCTCCTTCTGGGAAGCTGAGAGCTGCTGTGAGAGCTTTGAGTGAAACCTGTGAAAGTCCTAGATTGTGGTGAATTGATTTAGTTGCAGAGTATTTTCCGTTTCTGCCTTTAAACTCCTTAAAAGATTGTAGAAATGTTACAAAGGGCTATCTCCCTGAGCAGCTGAGGTTTTGTCAAGCACAAAGAGGACACAACTGTAGGAGAGATCCATGTGTGTGTCACCTCACAGACACAGGGGAGGAGGGGAGCACAGGCACTGCTGCTGTGGTACTGTGTTTTGCAGCCCTGTGGCTTGCAGGGCCTGCAGTTTTCCAAATGACTCAATGTTTAAGTAGTGGTTATTGACTAAGAAAATCATCTGGTGATCAGATCAGACAACTGAATACAGAAAAGCTTGATAAATAAGTTTGGTGATTTTATGGTAAGATGTACTTTCTTAGAGCCTAAAGGTGGATGTGGGCAAATAAACTGCAGGGGAAGCAGCTGAGAAAGTTAAAATAATCAAAATTGTTAGAACATTTGGTTCTAACCTTTTGGCACAGCTTGGTGGTTTTGATTTGTAATATTACTGATAATTTACAGTAACGAAACTATAAAACTGCTGAAACCAAATATTTTCACTGATCCAAAACAACATATTTGGCATATGAGAGACTGAGAAATTCCCCTGATAAAGGCAGAGAATTTGAGAATATGAGGTTTTTCTCAGAATGGCAAGGTTGTTATCAGTAGAACCAAGCAAGAAACTTGGAAAAGAGGTGCATATTTTACATATTGGAAATTGCTGTACTTGGAAATTGGGCTATAGCTGCTAAAAATCCCACTTGGTCTGCAAACTATCCAATCTGAAGCTTAGTTTTCCCAGATCATAGAATTTAACTAAATTGCTCACGGTAAGCCAGGCCTCTCATCCCATGGGATCTTTCACTCTAGGAACAGTGGTGTTTATTTGCAAGTCTATTGAGTAATTATGGATTACGTCTTATTTGGGAAAGGAGAAAGGGAAAATATTAGGCTGATCTCTTCAAAGGAGCACTGCAGGAAGGACTATTTGAGACCATAAACTCCCTCAGAAACTGGACAGGCACCTCCAGTCTTTATTCTGCGATGTGCAATGAGCTCTCTTATACCTGGGGTCATTCATGGTAGTCATGACAGCTTTTGTCAGGCACTTCACTGGACAGGAATTTCATTCTTTTAGGAGAGAGTCAAGTCATAAAGTTAAGACTTAAATGTATAAAGTAGCTCATGCATTACTCCAGCCTCATTGCTCTCTAACAGAAGTGTAATGGCATCTTCTCCCCAAGTAAGTTGATTCATCGTCCTAGAACTTTTTAATGGCAGGTGATACAGTAACTAAGGGTGTAGTTTGATGAGTAGTTTTCTGGCAGTAGTACCAATGTAGGCACTTGCTGTTCTCCCATACACAGACACTGGCATGCATGTGCTTGCTCCCACCCCTTTCATTGTGCAACCTCATGGCAAACCTGTGCAGGGAATTGCTCTAATAGAAAATAGCTCGGTTGCAGGATCATTGTCTGGATGGGACTGTGTGATAACACAACCTGTGGCACAGTAACAGGTTAGGCAGCACTTTAGGCTGAGTGTAGCCATGGTCCTAACTTGCAGGTGCCTACAATACTAAGCAGTAGGGATGTTGCATGGTTCCCACTGCTATCAGAGATTTAAAAAGAGATCAACAGTTCTTCCTGTGCCTCAGAGCAAACCTAGTGTTCATAAAGATCTGCAGCATTCTAGTAACGCTAGGAAAGAAAAATAAAGCATGTTGGATCTGGAAGGAAGCATTCCAGATGTTGACTGCTGGCATTCTTAAGAAAGATCATTCACGGAAATCCTGGCTTTAGTGTAAATAATCTGAGAGCAGGTTCTCACCTTGCCACAGTAAAATATGTCTTCTCTCTTGATCTTCCCTTCAGCAATCTTCTCCCGGATGGCTTGTCCCACTTCGTGCTCATTGAAGTAGACGAAGGCACCGTCGATGTGGCGGTAACCGGCATCGATGGCGATCTTCACCGCCTCCAGACAGGAACCTTTGGGAGTCTGGTGGGAGAAGGAAAGGAGTTAGCATAGTGGCAGCCCACTGCTTACCTCTCCTTCAGTGCCAGAGAGTCCCTGAGATGTCTGCAAGATTCGTGATGTAATTCCTCCTGAGTGACCACCCCAGGTAACCACGTTTCAGCTTCTAAATAAAAAAGTGCTCTGCACTTTTTCTCCAAGTTGTTGAGCATGTGGGATTAGACTGGGAAAAGGCAGCAAAGCAAAAAACTGCCTCACTGTCTCTGTGAAAGAGAGAACACTAGTGTCCTCAGGAAGTAGAATTGAATGCATTTGATATGAATATAATTTCAGAATTTCTTTTCCAGAGAGCAAGGGCTTTCCTACAACAGCCATTTGATAAAATCCCATACTCAAGGTGAAGATGACTTTTTGGTTGAGCAGAGCTGGCCAGCCATCTGCTGGTCAGAGGCTGTTCGAATAGCTTGGACTTTCAACAGTGCAGGAATTTGGATTTGACTTTTTTCTCCTCAAATCAGCTTACCATTGTTGGTATCACAATCTGTAGGTCAGGACTATCTACTGGTATTCCCAATTCTGAACAGCTGCTTTACTGTGTGGTTAAGAAACAGTGGTTGCTTTAGTGTAAGGATCATTGTCTGGATGGGATTCAGTTTAAGATGAGCCCAAGAAACCTCCTAATAAGTGACATTTTTGTACTGTGTGCTGCATTTATGTTTGCTCATCATTGCCAAAATTCAGAGTAAGCTGTTTTTTTCAGAACAGTCATGTTTTCCATATTTTCCATTAGCCAACGTGGCAAGCAAAATTACATGTAGGCCAAGCTAAGCAAAAAAGCATAAAACTGGTTACTGAAATTATTTGTCTGGTCACTAAAATTGTACTGAAAACAACTTATGCTTCCTACACTTTTTATAATGAGAGAGCAGCTCTAAGTGGTGGTGGCCAAGGGCGTGGAGCAATGCTATTCTCCCATTCTTTTCATGGGCATTGCTCTGCTGCAACAGGGACATCAGATTCACTTTAACAAGACCTGAAACAGGGCAAGTAAAACTGCTCTGTACTGCTGTCTGTCAACAACAAATGGTAAGAGCTGGATTTTGCTATCTGCAAGTCCAGGGCCAAGACAACACTGCTTCTCCTGTGAAGAAAACAGGTGCCAGAGGTGTCTGGAAATGAGATGGTATGAAGAGAGGATGTCAAATGTTTTGGTTTTGACAATGCCAAGGGAAGGAGAGAAGCAGGACTGGCAGTAAGTGTTGTTGGGAAGGACCATTTTTTACCATAGCCATAGCTCTCCTTCCTCTCTCTCCTAGCTGCCCTTTTACAGCTGCCACTGGCCTGACTGTCCATGAGCTTGTCATGAAAGAAACAGCTTCTCTTCCACCACCTGCTGAACTAGAAGGGGAAAACTCATAGCTGCTGTAGGTTGCTTCAGTGATTAAGAACACTGGTCTCCCCTTCCATGCTGATGAAAGAAACATCTTTGAAGGACTGCAGAAGACACCTGGGGATGTCTTCATCCCTGTCTTTCAGCCCCAGAACTGTAGGATGGCGACAGATCATTCTGGGATAATGGGACCATATTCCAGCGTGCTTGCTCAGTGCCCCATCTTGGCTGACTCTGAGAGCACAAAATGGACCAACTTCTGCTTGGGCTGGGGAGGAACTTTCTGTTCCAGCACGCAGTGCCTAGAGGTTACTTAAAATGCAAAGCCTCTCACACGTGCCCTGATTTATCACAGACCTGAATGAGGGCCGAGAAGCAAAACGGCCCAGTTTGGCACTCCAGAGTATTTACAGCAGTAATGATGCAATACTATGTGCTTAATTGAGGGAGACAATGGAACACTTGTTTGAGTGCCTTGCTGCTTTCATTGTGGAAGTGTCCCAAAAGCACGCTTGGCCCCTGGCAGGGCCCTTTGTTGGTTGTTAGTGGATGTGTCGCAGACCATGGGAGCCACCAGCTTTTCAGGCACACTCAATGGCTGCTTTTCACTTGGGGCACGCCGGGCAGCGTTACAGAAGCGCGAGGCATGGAGCAATGACAACCTCCAACATGTTCTCTGCTTTGTCCCTGCCTGAACCTGCAGGAGAGGATTTGAGAGAGGCATCAGGATGAAAGCTCTGACACGAGCATTACAAGCCTGCGGTGACTGAGTGCAGTAACCTCAGACCTCTGCCCCAGCAATGAGCCGCACACGGCTGGAGCCGCAGTTGCAAAGCTCAGGCTGACTGGCACAGAGCAGCAGGGCTCAGCTGAGAGGTCTAGGGAGCTCAAGCCTAGTTATCTGAAAGACAACCATATTTCCAAAAGTGCTATCAGTGTTTTTTCTCTCTGAAATGTGATTTTGCAAACAGTGTGTCTTCTAGATGTCTTCAGCCTGTTTGACTTTTACCATTCAAGTGTATGAAAGCAGAGCATTTAGAGGACAGTGATGCATTACCATAATATAGATTTGGGGGAAGAAATGCTTTCTTTTTTACTTTTTCCATTTGTTGAAGAGATTGAAAATGGGATGTGAACCCAATACTAGAATTTCTCCTCTTCACACTGTAGAGAAATTGCATGAACACATCTCCCTATTGTTTCCTGATGCTGTAAACTAAACTCTACCAGGCAAGGAAATGTTGATTATAGAGTTGCATCTTTTTACAGCCACCAGGACCTGTTTGGTCAGTAAGAGAAGCAGAAGGAATAGGTGAAGAAAGGTAGAATCTCACATATAAGGGAACAGGACAGTTTCAGACATGGAAGGAGGGTAGAATAGAGAGAAATGCTTGCAGTTACTGCATCTGCTTTTGGCTGAATCAGTTGACTTGTTTTAGAGCTGAACTTCTGTGTATATCTTAATTTTCTACATGGGACTTACATCTGTACAAATAATCTTGTGAAAAACTCCTCCATCTCAAGGAATAACCTTATTCTTTAGGGACTTGGAGTGGCTTTTTTTGGATCAGGTCTTGATTACCAATTGCCGGAGATAGGTTTACATTATATATATATATGTTTTTATTGCACTAGTCCATTTCATCTGAGGTGGTATATTAGTTCTGACAGATTCTGGTCTAAGGTGCTTCACATAAAATGCAAAGCAATCTAGGGAACAGTTTTTGGAAAATATTGCCTCTATTGAACCATCCCAGCTGAAGGTCTGAGACATCTGCGAGCCTGGAAACTTTATACCATATGTTTATTTTCATTCTAATGGAGAAACTATCATTTCTGGCATTTCACATATTTAATCCTTCCAAATCTTGCAGTAACGGGCTGTGGTAAACTGTGCTGATGAGTTGCACAGGCTAGTCATGTTGTGGTATTGCCACTTTTTAGAAGTGTTGCTTTAGGTGTCGTATCTAATTCCACTGTTTCCTGACAGACCATACCAAAGTTAGGTGACTCAGACCATCACTGCTCATCCATCTCTCCATCAGAGAAGACACAAACCTGGATCTTTCCCCTTTACTTAGCTACTCAGTCTGAGGTGTTTAAATCTTTTGTCTTTCATTGGCCTTGAGCAGTGACCAGATCAAAGGTTACAACTGAAAATCAGTTTTTACAATAAAATAATAAAACTCTTATTTAAGTGCAGATAGAAATTTGTATGCATCTATGTTGTATAAGGGTTGGCACCACTTATCACAGCAGCTGATGGAACAGCTCCTCCCAGGCTATTTGGCCATAAGCAACCACCTTATTTTACTCAGAACCCCAGATCTCTTCACTCTCCTTCCTGCAGGTTATACTCTCTTAGTATGTTACCTAAAATGCATAGTTACCTATGCTGCCTACTCACTCCACACAGGCATTATTTTTGCACCATTCCTGAATGAGCAGGGCTCACTTTGAGAGCAGTACAAATACTAGATGAGGTACTGAAATTTCTCTGTGTCGTAAACCCTTGCGCTTTGTTGGTAGTAATTCGGGACTCTCTAGCTTTGGCCTAAAGACAAGTCTGCTTCTTTATTACTTTTTATTTAATTGTAGATAAGAGGTGTCCTTGATCCTTCGCCATAATTAATATTTCAGCTTCTAATCGACGTGCCTTGCAACTATGCTACTTTGATCAAGGACTTGTTTTAGAAGTGGAGTTTTATAACCACCTATGCACTGTAAGTCAGATATTTATCTTCAGTGCTTTTGCCGACAGTCACTAATTTGTGCCAAAGCACCATATTAATTTTATCACACGTTTTATGATAAAATAATAACTGGTTGACTGGAAGGACTTGCTCAATCGCTAATAAATTTCTTCAATAGCATCTGTGTTATTTTTAAGATCATAAACTTTAAGGAAACAAGAGACACAATTATTCCCTCTGTGTAAGATCAGACAGCTACAGAAGCTGAATCAGACAGTGCTGCCAACCTTCTAGCCCTAGTACAGTAGAAGCTGTGAGAGAAATAAACTCAGAGCAAAAACAGAAGTGAAGGCATTGTGTCTGGTCACTCTAACCTTCTGATACTGACTGCTTTGACAAAAGAGATAACAAAGATCATTATTAGCATAATAAGAATAACCAGAAGACTGTGTTTCTAAAAGGGACCTAGACAAAGGGGTCAGTGTGAAGAATTTTGCACAAATGTAGTAACCTATAAATACTAGTAACTTAGAGTAATAAACTAGCTTTGCTTTGCTGGCATAGCAGACTCTATATCAGTCAATCCCTGCACCCTCTATCAATCAATAGCTTGTAAATCAGCTGATTGACCACCATGCATGACAGATTTGACTGTCATCTGTTTCCTTCAGGCTCCACGATAAATAAATCCAACAGAAGGGCTCTGGCAGCAGACTCAGATGTGCACCTTCACTGAAAGAAAAGAAGCAGCAATTTGGCCCCTTCTCCACAGATGAAGTAGCCAACTGGCCAGCTACCACTTTCTGTGAGTCTGAAAAAGCAATGTGCTTCATCAGTTCTGTCTGTCTGAAAGGGTCTGCTCTCTTTTCCCTCTGAGACCATAAACTTTCCTAATTTTTAATGTTTATTCCAGACACCTTCTATCACATCCCATTTTGTCAAAAACTATTCTCCCTACCATAGCAAATGGTTCAGCTTCAGTTTTGTTCATGAATGCACATGACCAAGCCACAGGAGAATATTTTTGTGCAGGCATACCCATGAGTTTTTCTCTTCCCACTCAAGGAGAACAATGTTTGCTCAGCAGTGTTAGTGGTTGTCTGACTTATTACTGTTATTTAGTGTCACAGTTCAACAGCCCTCCAATTCTTTTGCTTTTTCTATAGCATCTTTTTCTGGTCAGCAGTTTCCTTTGGCTTTCCAGCTGATTAAGAGGGTTATCTCCAAAGATAAAGCTAACAGGACACATTTGCAGTAGATTATAATCTAGCAAAACCATATGAACTGCTACTGTAGTCGCTGTTTTCATGTCTTAACATCAGTGTTGTCATTTATTCTTTATTACTGTGTACAGTAAAGAAAAACAGTCTGACTCAAGCTCCCAGATTCTGCTCTGCCCTCTTTTACAAGAGAAGCTTTACAGAGTTGCACCAGAGTCAGCAGCACATGAGAGCAGAGGAAGAAGCACTTCAGGGAAGAAGCCCTTTACCTTAGTCCTGAGCATCTCACCTGTTTAGTGCAATGCTTTGCAATCTCCCAGTTGAGAATAATGATCCTGAGGGGAAAAGCCTGAAGTGTAGGAGACACAAGGCCATCTTCTGAAAAAATCTGAGTTTAGCTGCAGCAGAGTTACACAAGACATCCAAGCCATGGGCCAAGTGCTCCAGTCCAAACCTATAATTTAGGATGTGGAGCCGCTGTTTAGGAATCTTAGTCAGCTAAATACAGGAAGGAGAAAGTAGGTACATTCCTGGGCTCAGGGCCTCCTTCATCAGAGCTCAGCACTCACACACAGATTCTTATGCAAGTTTCTAGAAGCCCAGTTGCTTATTTCCATTTGCCTGTTTTCTGGACAAACTGGCAAAAAAAGGATTGGCTTAAGATGTTAGGAACAGAGCATAGAAAGCATGTGTACTGAAGGCCCTGCAGGAAAGCACAGGTTAAGTTTACAAAGCCAGAGGATATGAGCCACACAAGGGTACATTCTTAGAATTGTTTAATCTTGTAAAAGAGAAGCTGTACTGTACACCTCTTTCTTGGAAAATGTGACCGCCAGCACATCCCCCTCTCTCGTACACAGGAAAATCTGGCTTTCATCCCCCGGAAGCATTGGCAGCCACCATCCAGGAAGCAAAACCAGCAAAAGGTTCTCTGCAAAAGTGGGTAGAGCTGGGAATGGAGGCAGAGAACACGGCTAAGAGCCACAGGCTGCTGTGCCTGCCCAGAACTTTGCTTTATGTTGTGCACTGTGTTGCCTTGGAAGGTGGAGGACAGCAAATATGCACAGAGAAGATGAGGGGAATGGTGTCACTTGTGGCTTTGTGTCACACCATGAATGAAGGTGGAAAAGGGGTGCCTTTCTCCTCTTACTTGATGTTCTATTGGTGGCCTGAAGCATGGGGTTTGTCCATACAACAGAAATTAGATTTCATAAATGCAGATTTAGCATTTCTAGAATTCCTGTGACATTGTTATTCTAGGATTTAGCCAAAGCTGTCTTCAGGAAAGCCTTATTATTGTAGCTGGCAGAGGGTGCTGGAGTTATTTTTAACACTTGATTGTAGAATCCTCAGTTTTAGGAGCGCTGCAATTTTTCACTCGGCACAAAGTTAATGCACGGTGAAGCTAAGACCTTTCTGCGGGCAGGTAGAGGATTAAAGCAAACCAAGTACATGATGTGGACCTGGTCCCTGAGCTCACAGTGCTAGTGGGGTGAACTGGGAAAATTTCTTGAAGAGCTGGAGGACACAACAGCCAGCTGGCTGGCCCTGGAAAGCCTGGATCTACCTGGAAGGGTGGGTGCTATCAAAATACCCTTCAGACAAGCAATACAATCACAGGGATGCATGAAGTATGAGTGGAACATAAAGCACCAGCTTGTGCAATAAAAAAGCAAAAAAAGGCTGCCAGTATCTCATCTGCTTCATTCCCTAGAGTTAAAGGGGAGAGGTTTCTGGCGCCAGTTCGAAGAAGTGTTTGCAAAGGCAAATGTAAAACTTGGGGAATTCCACCACCTAGTTAGCTGAACCAACAAGAGTTGGCTTCGAAGCCTAGAGAGGCATTTTCTGCATAGTGCTTTCAAGTTTTGACAAATCTGGCCTCCTAGGTCAACCAAAGAGACAATCCAGATGTTAGCTTCCCACATGAGCTGCAAGAACATGCTTACACTGTTTTTTGGAGAACTGTGGGGAATCAGGGACACATGGGAGTGCACAGCCATATTTAACGTACAGAGTTGGTCGGGGACATTTTAAAAATGGAGCTTTGCCTGGAACATTGGGCTCTAAATGTTCTTGCCAAAAAGCGTATCTTTCAGTTGTGGTAATCCCGATTACTCACTCATAGGGGTTCAGTTTTTCCCCTCTTCAACAATGCCAGTGATTCCCTGTTTCATCTTCTGTAAAACAATCTTCTTAACTTTATTTAGATAGAATGGCTTTCCCTAGGGCTTTTGAATGGACTTTTAAAAACCCCAGCATATTTAGAAAGCCGTAGGAAAAGAGAAGAATAAAAGTACTATTTTTGGGGTGTCAATATTTGGATTAGTATTATTGCAGTGGTAACAGCTAATTTTGTAGTTTTTGGAAGAGGAGTATATTGAAACAGCTAGTGCTTGTCACTTGCAGCACGCAGCTATGGAATGGAAAAGGTCTGTTCTCTGTTTGGTTACTTTTCAAGTAAGAATCCCTGTGACTGCTTTTGAGTAGTACTACTGTCCTAAAAGCTTATCTGGATTAACCCTCTATTAGTTTTGGATCTGGACTGATTAAATAGGATTCTACCATGTGTCATATGCAGACATAGTTTGGGGGATCATGCTGGTACCTGATATCCACCACGTAAAAGTTGTCCCAACTCCCAGACAAAGTTGTCACCTCCTAAAGGCACCCTTGTTCTGGGATCATTTTCCTGTGGAGTGCTCTTGCCATGTCCAAGTCTGCACGTGTTGGTACCGTGTTTGGGAGCCAAATGACACAGTGCCAGCGTGGCTGCAAGAGCCAGCTCCTCTGCTTGGATTAGGCAGGCATCACTGCACAAGGCCAGGCAATTGCCTGGCTGTCAGTGGATTCATTAGAGCAAGTCCCAGCTCTGCGTGGGGATACCTCTCTTGGTCCTGCAGCAGTCATGAAAACATGAAAATGTTTTCATGTAGCAGCTGAGATGTCATCATAGGTTAGAGGTACTATTGTTTCAGAAGAAAGGTTTTTGTTTTAGGGATGCTGCGGTAACCAGGGGGAGGGGAGGAAGTTGTCCTGAGCACAGTCTGCTTCTAATAGCAAACTAAAAAAATACTCCATTTTCCAGGACCAGCAATTTTGTGTCCATTTTGCTCAGAAGTTCTCCCTTGGTTAATGAACCTTGTTACAAGTTAGTCTTTCATTCACACTCATCTACAAGGCTGGGCTCTTGTCATTAGGAATTTTAGATGTTGACCACTTCAGTAAACACATCTTCTAGTCTGCTACACATGATTAGACACCAATTGTGTTCACAACTGAGAACGAAAGCCATTAGCACAGAGCAGAGATAGTAATACTATAATTTTGTTTTCTATTAAGCTTCCAGTTTCATGGAAATGAAGAACCACCGAGATTTCATCAGAGAAGATACATGGAGGTAAAAGAGCATTTTGCAAATTCAGCAATGCCTTAGAGCCAACGTATAAACGTATTAGGAACACAGCTTGTGTCTCCAAGAAATCTGCATGCAAGAATCTTTCCTCCAGGTTGACAGAGTGTGGTAAGTAATTTTATCAAATCCAAATTTAAAATCTGGTTAGAAATGGAAGAAGACTGCTCCAGTGGCAGCACAGAAGAAATTGTATGGTTGAGGAAAAAAGGACAACGCAAGATAAATCTGAAATACTAAACATGCCACTTGAGCATATAAAAAGGGGAATTTTAAAATGTGTCATGCAGCAGTGAGCTTTTAGCAAAAGTCATTGATGAAATCAGAACTTGTTCTGAGACCCTTTTCATTTACTTTAACCTTCTAGTGTGTACTCCCAACTCTTTGTTATAAGGAGTTTGATCTGTGAAAGCGCTCTTTCATGTGTGAAACCACTTATTCCCTGGCATATTTGCCACCTCTGTAGCAAACATCAGGGATGAATTAAGGCAATACTAGAGCCCAATCACTGCAGTTTCTTGACTCCTCACACAAGCTCTTGCCCAAGAGCCAAGTTGGTCTGTTGCCTGCTAAAAGCTGATGCCCGCTGCTGCACCTCCCCAAGGCATCTGGGCACCAAATATGAAGAATCCTCCTTTATCTGCTCTTGGCAACTGGGTCTTGCCAGTAACTGACTTAGTTAAGGAATAAAATCTGAGCAATTAATCAGTGAGGGCATCACCCAATACCAGGATACCAGTCACCAAGGGAAAGGCATGCCATCTGCAGTTTGTGCTAGCAAAATTGCCTCCGTATGGTTGAGTCCTTCAAGCACCAAACTAACTGAGTCACGACTCCATGAGTGATCTGGCTGCAGATACTGGGTTTCAGGATAAATACTGTTCAGTGTCAAGGCTAGGCTAGGAGTTTACTAACAGGCAGGGAAGGAGCCCTCCAGGACATGTAGCAAATCAGGCACAGTTGTCTTTCTGGGCTGCAGCAATGTATCTCCTTCCCTTCACACCTGACTCAACTACTCAACTGGTCAAATCTCCTCTTGGACTTATGATTTTAGGGTATCCTCAGAAATCGAGGGAACATGAGGCTACCCTCTGAAACATTCCAGAAATCCCAGCCCTGAGAGACCTCGTGCTGCTGTGTGTCAGCCAGCTGTGGCTCTGCTGCTCCAAAGTGCTCCCTGAAGACAAGAAGAACTAGTACTGCATGAGGTAATACTGCTGCTGAAAAAGCAAAGACCTTGAGAAAGCCAGTAGTGGTTACCAAAAGGGACTGCAAAGGGACACAATGTCTTTTGGAAATGCTGGCTAGGAGATACAACCCAATAACATAAAAAAAAAAATTGTTTCAGTTTTATTTACTTCTTAAGTTCAAGGCATAAATAAGGGGCGTTGTAACCAAATATCCCAGCTGGCTCCCTCAGCTCTGGTCAAATCAGGTTCCCAATATTTTACCTCTGAAAAAAATAATTCCCTGGCCTACATCTGTGGTAATTTCATGTAGGTTCATAAAGATCACTTAATTAGAGAGTTAACTTCATACTCAATACTTGTTGAGTTCAAACACATATTCATGTGTATTCATCCACATTAAAAGGCCTGAGATATTTTCTTTATGTATTTATTTTAATAACATGGGGAATAAGATAAGGCTGTAAAAACACTTGGATGTTAGAAGAATTCCTGCTCTTGTCACTGCCTCTCTCATCTCTTTCAAGAAAAAATCCAGAAGCCAAGTTTACCTCAGGAGGAAGATAGTTGTCTGAGTCACAGTAAGAGGAATTTACAGGCAAGAAATCAAGAAGTGAAAGCCTTTGAGTTCAACAATATCTGCAGAGATCTCAGGTATCACTTCTCCCAGGAACGCTCAATACATGATTCATTTTGTAGCTTTGGGTCAGACCAGGTGACTTTCATTGCAAGTCACCTGAAATCATTGCTGTCTCCAGCCAATTGTGTTTCAGAAGCCAGTGGTGGCTTTCCAGGAGGAAAACAGAGGGGATTAAGATGAGTGTAATTCCTCCCCCACTGCAGCTCAGAGATCCAGATCCCATGATGGGGACAAACCACTTATTACCTCTTTTGACTTAACAGCAGCCTATGGCAGCTCCAAAGGCAGGCAGCCTGAAGCAGGGGTGCAGCCAGCACCTTTAAGAGTGATTGAAAATGTTTGTGCATGCACATCCTTGTGTGAGGAACTTCTTGGCATAAATGCTCCTATGAGAGCATTAGAGGCTGTTAGACCTGTACAATGAAAAATTACCCTGTTCAGCTTCTAGCTTGGGTGTAAAAAGTAATTCAGGGTGCCAAAACAGTGTTTTTACTTATCCAAACCAGATTTTTAACTTGGTCACTCAGACTGGATCTGGGAGCCCTGGATGAACTTTTCCTCTCCCTGATTCAAACCAGCAATTTCTTCTTAAACAAAACCCAGACTGTGTGGGCACTCACAAGGGTTACTTTGTGGTAGTTAAAGATTTGGGGAAATGGGTCTCTCTTCCTCCTGGCTGGATGCCATACCAAGTTCTTCAGCATCCAGCACTGTGGGGCTGGTGGGCAGTGCGCTTTCCCATGGGGAGGGTGCTCCTCCTGCTCCAGCCTGTGCGTGTTTCTTCTTGCCTCTCTCTAGCTATCACCTACCCCACAACCACGTTATTTCCCTGAGCTGTCTGATATGAATTTAACCCCCAGAGGCTGAGAGAAGGACTGAATCTGGTTTCCCACCGCCCATGTGGATTCTCTTACCAGCAGGCTATTCGGGGAAAAGCAACTGCTACCTCCAAGTGCTTTAATAATTCTTTGATTCCTCAGCTTGTACTGCCAGTGCCCAAAATGAAATGCTTTGCCATTTGTTTTGCCTGAAACTATTCCACAAAACTGCTTCCAATTTATGAATGGATTTGGCTACCTCAGAACCTCATTTTTAGCTGTCGCAACTTGCCAGCAGCCCTCACCCAGCGCTATTCTTGAGCGCTTTGCCCAATCTTATGTTTCAGAAGCAGCGCCTGTGTACAGTGCGGTTGCTACAACCTTCTCTCCAAGACCTGTCCTCCTTCAGTCAAAACAGGAAGGCAGGAGAGGAGCTGTGGCCAAGGCCCCTTGACCTTCCAGGGAAACAGCAAGTATTTATGTGGAGACACTGGACGGATGATCTTAGCTGTGTTGACAGGGATGAGTTATAAAGTGAAGCAGGCATAAGTGCAGTTTTAACGAGGCATAGGATTTCCAGGATTTAGGAGTGTTTTTAGCACCTTTCCCCTCTAAGACTGCTTGTCCCCACACTTCATCTGCTTCCAGATGGGTGCCAGTTCCACTCCATGGGCTGTGCTGGGAGGCAGTGGGAGCCTGCTGTGGACTGGTCTGGTTCTGCTGCAGCACAGGGCAATGCCAGGACCTCATCCAGGGCCTGTCCTCCTCTACCACCCTCCCCTGTGGGGCTGCCCTCTCCCTCCTTCCCCATCTATTTAACACCCTGGAAAATTGGGTCAACGGCTTGGGGGCCCTCAGGGAGGGGGGCTGGACACGGTGCATCTGCTGGAGCCTTGGCAGAGCTGCTCCTGCACTTGCAGGGCTTTGCCAGAAGGATCCACAGAGCCAAACAGAGGTAGAACTGGCCTCAAATTTTAAAGCTGTCTGGAGTGCACTGGTAGTCCTGATTCACAGTTCCCATTGTGGTAACCACCCAAACCCATGAGGAGAAGTAATATTTGGGGAAGGGAAGAGAAAACAGGGGAAGGAGTCAGTGACTGAGATTTCCTCTTATTCACTTGAGTCCATCCTTGGTAGGATAAATAGCTAATTTTTTATATAGGCAAGAATCTAATACAAATCATACATTTCCTTCCTTGTGTGAAGGAGAATGCAAAACCAACTTCAACACACTGAAATCTGCCTGCAAAAGAAAATTAAGCTTAATAGTTATGCAATTATTGCATTCCTGTATTTTAAAATAAGGACAGGAAACACCAATTTACCAACCTGTAAAAATTTTTTTGTGGTTCACTTGATAAATAACCCAAGTTTATGACTAATTCTGTTCTGTGACCCAGTGAAGACTCCTTTCTTCCTGTTAGCAGATGAACTGATAGCAAATAGATTCATTGTATTTTCTTGCTGTGGTAGGAGAGTAAAGCAAAAAGAAACCCCCAACGCTGCACTTTTCAACCTCAAAGAATTAGCTGAATTGTCATCCCAACCACTACCCGGTCAGAAGAAAAGCTCTCTTACATCTAGGGGGAAAGAGCATTCAATTAAAATGTGTCTGATTATCAAACAGACCTTTTCCACAGTGGTCCAGCTCTGCTCCTGCTGAGTGATGTACTACTTTGAGTCAGTAAACTTGCACAGGGGACTTCCTATCAATAGATGTACTTTGTGTTGAGTGTTTCACAACCGGAGAAGCATGACTGATCTCCCAAAATCTTTGGGAGAACAATTAAGTTATTTAAGATGAGCGAGGCAAGCTGCTGACACATTTCAGTTTAGAAGGCACTGCTGTTCAATTTATGCAGACAAAGCCTGAATCGTGAAAGCTGGCCTCCTGCCTTTGTTTTCTTCTGACCGGCTGCCGGAGAAGCAGATTTCCCTGTTCCATGGCTAACTAGATCTGCCTGGTTGGCTTAACCAGCGAGCACATTCCTGCACTTCAGGAGGAACACTCCGGGCTCATTATGAGCTACTGGGCTACAGCCTGACACTAAGAAAACAGATTTGATTTGGACAAGTTGCTCTGACATGGAGGTGCCAGGGTGAATGACCTTTGGGGGAAAATAATCAAAACAACGAACCAGCATAAAATCAAAAACCTGCCTCCAAGAGCAAGATGAATAATCTGACAAATGAATGGCTCTGTATTTTATATCCAAGCACAAAACAACTAGAAGTTGCAGGGATCTGACTCATGAGCAGAAATAGAGTGCTGGGGCTGGCTTGAGCCGTCGCTACCATCAGCTGCCTGCCCCCACCGCTGGAGAATGGGCGGCTCAGATGCTGCTTCTTAAGCAATTCAGCCACAAAAGGCTACAACTAAGCATTTTAAGGGAAACGTGTCAGCGCTAGTTTATGGCCTCACTCCTTAAAGATAAACCTTGAAACGGTCCTGGGTTGCCACAAAGCCTTTCAGCTGTTGAGGCGGGAGGAACGGGACAGACACCTCGCCAGGCATCCCGGTGAAGTTGCACCAGGCACCAGTCAGCACTCGGCAAAGCAGCTTGTCCCAGCCAGCAGCACTCCGCTGCCACAGCAAGGAGTTGACAGAAGCCCCCACCCCCTTATCAGCAAAGCAGCCTTTTTGAAACGGGCAAATTTTAAGCCGTGACCTCTTTAAACGTCCTGCCCCATCACGGACCAGCAGAACAATTCTGCAACAAATCCCACAGCACGCTGCTGCCGCCGCTGCTGCTGCGTTTCCCCAGCTGCTCTCTGTGACAAGTTCTTCGACTCAAATAGCAGTCCTAATCCCGGCGTAAAGCTCCAGCCCAGCTCCGCCAGATAAACACACATTGTTTCACCTGGTCTTCTGCGAAAATGAGACTGTGGCAAGTGCCTTATCACGGCTATTTTCTCTACCTCTTCTCAGCTCGTCCTCCCACCCATAACTTTCTAACGTGTTTATCATGTAGAAAGAGAAAGCTCAGAAAAATCAAACTCCTACAAAACGCAGGGGGAAGCAGAAAGGGTGGCTGGATCTGGTGCACCCATCCCCACAGAGGGTACAGTTACACAGCAGCTTCAATTGCTCTAAGCTGGAGTTGCAGTAGCAATGCCTGTCCTGCCTGCATTATCCTGTCCTCCCCACCTTCTGTTAGCAGAAAACAAAGGAGGTATATGCAAAAAGCAAAAAGCCACTAGCTGAAAACCAGCCCTACCTAAAAATGTTTCAATTTGGCTCACTGAGCTCCATGCAAAGGCTCACTGTGCACCTCGAACCACGGGAGGGCAAAGGAAGGAAGCATCAGGATTTTGCAGGACGAGGGGAGAAGAAGCAGATCTGTTGCCCTGCTGATTTTGGGACAGCTGGATTCCTGCAGAATGAGTTCTTAGCAGGGTAACAGCAGTGCTGAGAAGCTGCTGCTGTAAGAGGAATCCCATCCAGTTCCCCTCTCACCTCCATCAGGTTACTTGCCACCCTAGGCTCCCTGCCTCATGCCACGGTATTGGACCAGGGCTTGTCCGGGCTGCAGACAGAAAGTGCAGCAAGGTAGGAGCTCTTGTGCTGGCAGCTGCATTTCTCTTAACTTAAAACTAGGGCAAAAATTGCAACTTGAGGGTTGGGGGCATGATGTACACTTCTGGAAAAAGATGCTTCAAGTTCACTCAGAGTTATTTTGACACTGAATTATGCAACATTCTGCTTTGCTATATCAAAACTCCTGTTAGAGACCTTAATTTTGTTTGACTAACCATTATTCAAAGAACGCACCAGCTGAAAATATCTCTCAAAAGTTTAGTGACGTGGGGAACGGTGCCCAGGCTCTGAAGTAATGACTAAATCCTATCGATTCTCCCCATGTAAACCAGCATCTTTAACCAGTGAGATCTGCATGTCTTACACCCTTTCTGCATCACTCATGCATTGCCGGCAGTAGTATTTGATGAAAATTCGACACCGTTATTGATGCGCCACGGTACATTTAGTGGTTGTTAAATGGCTTTAATCAAGAGTTTTCTTTTAAAAGTTACTTTTAAATACCTTGTGATATGTGAAGTCATACATACACATACACATACATACACATTGCATCGCAGCTATTACACAAGAAGGGTTCTGGCCACGATGCCTTTTCCAACTCTTCAAACAAACAAAACCCGAGACCTGATGAAAGATCAGGCACTTTAGGAGAGCTTTAAAAGGCAACTGAATTGCCTTTGCGCTCCCAGGTCCGCAGAGGGAAGAAGCATCAGGTGTGCTCCCCCAGCCTCCGCGGGTCAGACGACGGGATGCCTGCCCGGCGCAAACCCGAAGGATGCAGAATATTTGAGAGTGGTTTGGCCGCTGGCAGTCAGCTGTGGGAGCCGCAGGAATCAGGATGCAGGAATTTGGGTCTTTGTTTCAGGAACATTACTTGGAAAGTATCGAGGGCAGCCGCAAGACGGTCCGAAATTCCTGATGTTACCTACGCTCGGCGCAGGGGAGCGGACGGCACCGTCCCTCCTGGCTCCGGGTGGCCGAGGGCTCCCGGCCGCCTTGCGGGGGTCCCGACCCGGGCATTGCACGGTACCGTCCCGACTCCAGGTCCCCGCGCCCCTGCCCGTGCGCCCAGCGACGGTGGCGGCTGCAGCGCACCGCAAGCTGGGCGGGATTTTTTTCTTATTTCTTCCCACCTTTTCCTCATCTGCGGGGCCGCGCACTGCGTGCACAGCTCACGGTAGAGCTGGGTCTTTAACTTGGCACGGGGAAAGGAGCAAAGAGAGAAACAGCCGGGACGGGAGGAAGGGAGGAGGGTAGCCGCGGCTCGGGGGGCTGCAGCGAGGGCGGCCGGCACCTGCCCCCGCCAGCGGTCCCTGCGCCCCCGGACTTACTTTCTGGGGGTCGGCGTAGGTGCCCAGCCCCAAGAGCGGGATGCTGTTGCCGTCGCTGAGCGGAATGCGGTGGCTCTCGGCGGTGAGGTTCATCGTGCCGGCAGGTAGGGCCGCCCCGGACCTGGGGCTGACTCCGCAGGGGGCGGGAGCCGCCGCTTCGCAGCCAACCGCGGCCCCTGGCACCGGCACCCACCGACGGCTGGACGGAGCGGACCGGCGGTGGCTCTGCGGGGGACCGAGGGACGAACTGCCCTCTCNCACCGGCCGGGCTGCACCGCCCGGAGCTGCAGGGCTTCCCCTGGTTTGGGATGTCGGGTCTTGGAAATTTCCCCACGGAGGTGTAGAACAGTGTCCAACTCTCCTTTCCAGTGGCTGAAACACTTTGCTGTCGAGGGAGGAAGGAAACTACCAGTAGTTTCTCTGCCTCAGCATGGGTCCCAAATTACAGTGAATGGGCTCAAGTTCCTCACGGTCTGGTTCTGCTCCACAGTGGAAAAAAATGTATGTATTTCCTAATTCTGATAGCCCAGGAGGCAATATCCTTTTTGAAATTCATCACACAGCTCTTACTGTATTTTCTGGCCCTCATGAAATACTCGGGAACTCAGATGTACCCTATCCTGAGCCACCTGCTTTGTGATATCTATGCTGAGTTCTCCCCATTTGATCTGGAAGTGCATGGTCTTTTATGTCATGCTAGATCAACCTGAAATTAAGCCCTCAAGGAATATTATTCCTTAGCCATAACAATGGTCTTTGCCTGGCAGATTATTTTACCTTCTGTTATATCCTACTTGGCTTTCAGTGCATGGTAATAGCTCATCAGGTTATGCAATTCCAAGAGGGGTTACTGGATTCATCATGATGAGTTATCTCTGCAGTTCTTGAAATCAGCAGGTGTGCACTAGTTTGTATTCGGGGAAAGGGTTAGATGCTGCTAGGGCTGGGAACCTACCTGGAGAATACCCTGCCACAAGACCCTTTTAGTGTTGCTGCTTAGATACCTGTAAGGGTCTCCTGAGAAGATGGAAAAAAAAGTTCTACTTCCACATTTAAGAATGTTCCAAGTACTTCAGGACTAAGTGCAAGTCAGCTAGATCTCAACCCCAAGATTTCTAGATAGTTAGGATGTCTTGCAGGACAAAGGCAGGGTGCTGTGGTGTGTGTAAACGCTCCTTGGAAAGTGGACTGAGTGTGTCTGAGGTTTTTCTGGGAGCCTGTGCTTTACCTGGGCAACACAGAGCTACCTGTAAGGTGGCTGGGTTCCATCTCAAGGCGGGGAAGGTGAGGCAAACTGCAGCCTGGCTGTGGGTACTGCGGGCAGGCTCATCCTGCTAGATCCTATGTGCGTGTTGCTTCAAGCTGTGGGTACCTGCACGAGGGAGGAAATCCAGTGACCACCTCTATGCCCCCCTGTGGTTCCCATGTTGCCATTTCCTTGCTACAGGAGCAGCTCCAATCTTCTCTCTCTGTGCCAAGCTCCATAGGAAGACAAGTCAATGCCAGCTGCAGGTCTAAGCTATAGCCATCATTCTATTGTATGTCCAACAGAGGAGCAAACACATGGAGAGATGGAAATGGGGTGAGTAAAGAAAGTCTGATTTGGCAGAGGACATTCAGAGACCTCCTTATCTCCAGTCCCATACTAGCATTCCATGAGGCTCTGCTGCCCAGCGCTAATTCCTATTCTTAACTTCTATGCTCCAAGTCCACTCCACAACCTGCTTTTCCACAATTCCTCTCAATCCAGCATCTTTTAGGGAGTTTTAAGGCACAGTTTTGGCTCATTTGCTTTGGGCTCGGAGCACATGCAGTGTACTCATGTGCTCTGGCAAGAGAGCGAGGCGTGCCCAGAGCTGCGCGTGATCCTGAGCTAAGCAGAGCACGGCTGTGTCTGCGGTGCCTGTCCTGGGGAGAAGAGCAAGGAGCCTCCCTGGCAGGAGTACACAAGCCTGATATGTGATAGCCTTCAATGACAACCATGAAAGAAGGATTGATGGACTTGCCATCATTCACAGACCGGGGAGCTTGGGCAGGAGAAGGACCTGTGCTTTTAGGAACAGGCAGGCAAGGTGGTCCATCACCTGCAAGGCAAGCCAGCCACACCAGGCAACCCTGCCCTGCTGCAGGCATGTACTCCCAGCACTCACCAGGGTAACAAAAGTCACCTCACTTCTAGCTTCACTGCTAGACTGGTCCTTGCAAAACTAGCCAGTGTGCTTGCCTGAGAAATTGGAGAGAGGCAGAGGACTTTACACATCCTTCCCTTCACTCCTGCACCTTAACTGACAGCAAATAGTGTGAACACCTCTTAGACATTTGACTTTTAAAGTCCCATAGCTGCTCTAGCCCCCTACCTTATTGTTACAGTGCCTTTGCAGGTTTTATATTAAAACCCAGAAAATGGATAGGGAAATGTATTTTTTTCTCACTTTACATCCAAGTTACTAACTAAAAAAATTAAAAATACATTTAAAAAGATTCACAGAATCTAGAAATACTAGCAGGTTTTCAGTTGATAATGAATATCCTTTAAAGAACAAAGGAAGCCGAATAATGGAGCCTGGAGGCTGTCACATGTAATTCTTGTTAGTAATAATTTCTGTTAGCTGTTCAGGGAAGCGCAGTTCTCAATTTCAGAGTTTAAATGACTTAACCAGACTTTTTACGAGGACATGGTATCTAGCAACTCTAACTGCAAAACAATACAAGTTTCTAGAGGCAAGATGTTGGCTGCTGATCGTTGTCGATCAGTAACAATTCAAGAGTTTTTATAAAATGCAGATGTGATCTCAGTTCTTTCTCTAGGAAACAAAAACAATGAAGTTTCAGCCTGGCCTGACTAGCAAGCAGTGAGTGCTGCCTTTCTATCAAGACGAGTTTGCCTTCTCTACTGAAGCTCTTAAATCACACAAAAACACCTTCAGAAGCAACTAAGGTAGGTTTGTGATTCATGTCTTGATGGTGCAGGGATTTAGAATTGCATTAGTCATCTCAAACCTAACTAAAGAGCAGGGATTTCAAAAGCAGCATCTTATATGTGTTCTGTTCCCCACCTCCTGAATCTTCACACAAATACAATAGATTAAAAAATAAAAAGAAAAATTAGATCTGAGGTTTTTTTGCAGGAGAAGTGGGTCAGGCATTTGAGGATTCTTGCTGTTAAAAACTTGCTGAAATCTCAGGTAAAGAAAGTACTTAACGGCGTCCTTACCTGGGCAAAGCTGGTCAGGGATCTTTTAAAGTAAAGAGGTCACCTTTTTACTCATTTTATCTCAAATTGCTAAATACCCTGGGAACAGGAGAAAACGTGTGAGGCCTTTAAATATAGAATCCCCAGTTCTTGGAAGGAAGGAGAAAGAGTCATTGATTGAGAAAGACTGGCCTTGTCAGCACTTAGATTTCATATTATCTTGGACATTCATGGGTTGTGTCGCACCCCAACCCCCGCCCCCCCCTCCCCTTTTTTTTAACTTGTTTTGAACAAGAGAATATATTGAAATAGTATTCTCTTGAATCTTCTTGATCTAGGTGTGTTTACACATTGTAGATTTAGATCTGTGAGATTCTAGAGCTGGGTGACCTGTAGTGCCTAAAAATGAGCTTTTTATAAAGGGGAAAATTGAAAGTACTTTTATACTCGTTGTATTTGTTAGATAAAAAGCGCGTGTTGCTACAGTTTCTATTTTCTCTATGAGTCGTGCTCCACTCTGTGTAATTATCTGCTAGAATGCATACTCTGCATGTGTTTTTAGTTAAAATTTCTTAAAACACGGTCTTAAAGTCTGGCATATTTTCAGCCTAGTCCTTTAATAACTCACATAAAATAGCATGTGTCCGTCCTGCATGTGGAATATCTACTTATGTATTTTCGACTATTTAGCTTAGAGATTTTGGTAGCATGTGTCAAAACTAATGTTTATTTTCAATTTTGCCATTGTCTATAATAAACTAACACATAGAACGGAAAACTTCTAGCTTCAGTTTTAAACTCTAAGAAGTAAGGTCTGTGTATGCTTAGTAGAGGGCCTGTACATGAAGTGAGATTGCTTTTTTAGTTCTTGCTACTTCTGCCACAAAGGATGTAAGCTGAACTGGAGAACACTTCTGTGGTTAAAAAAAATATCGTAGCATCTTTTTATCCTATTTTCACAGATTATCACAATAATCATCACATATATCCCAATATATTTCCTGAGGACACCTGATGAGTGGTAATTTACACTGCCTGCTTGATTCCTTCATTTATAGACCTAAAGGGATTCCTCATATGGAAGCATTTGTGATCTTTTCCCTCTGGTGATGTTTGTTGCACAATGAGGCTGATCACTGCCAGGATAACAGCCTGGGCTTTGTTGGGAAGAGTGATGTAATGGGCATTCCTAGCAGTTTTTATGCAAACACCTTTCTTTCCCTAGCTCCCACTGGTGCATGTAAACCGCTTGGCAAGCAATGAAATGCTTAAGTGCTCTCTTTTTATATTATTTCAATAACTTTTATGTCCGCTAAGGTCTAGTTCTTGATAAATTCTTCTTTGAAACACCAAAGATTGCTTTCAAACTTTCAAGACTTACAGCTTGGTTGTGGTAGGAATATGATATATGTTGACTTTTGTGAAATTCTTCACTGCAAGTCCTGCAAAGCAGTGTCTGTCCTCCAAAGACCTCATCTGGCCTGACTTTTCTAGCACTGGTACAGCATTTCTGCTGGATCCCTAAGGAGAGCATGAGGACAGGGAGAAAATGTGCCTACCACTTGTGCTTGTGGAGAGATTTAGGAAAATACTTGATGGCTGGGTCACTTATCCCTTCTGCTTCCTATAAATGCTCTGTGGCTACAGCTGTGATAAAAGGGAAATTCCGATGTATCCTTGATGCTGTTCCATTGCTTCTAGTAACACTGGAAAAGTGAAGCCACTGCAAACCTTTGATCGCTCCTGGGGTACAGGAAGAATGCAAGCAGCTGCTCCAGATTATGCTCCCACCCCTCCTGTGGCTGTGGAGATGTGCTCATGCTGCACCAAGGCACAGGGGCTTCCCCAGGGACCAGCCTCCAGTGCCATCCCGGTCTGTCCCTGTCCCCATGCCACCTTGGGACAGGAGCTGTGGCATCCCTTGGAATACCACTGCCAGCCCTTGTGCTAGGTGCTGTGGGGTGCTCCTCCAGGGAGGGTGGCTGTACAAACAGCCAGATCCTGCTCAGCAGTTAAACCCCTCTCTAGATTGGGTTGTAGTCACTGAGTGAAGCTGTGGTGGATGCAGTACCAGAAGCAGCAGCCACACAGAGAGTAGAGGAAGCAAAATCTCACACCATGAGAGCCAAATTGGCCAGGCTGTTTATACACCACCACCATGTTTCCCATGGCACAGCAGGGGAGGGGCCAGCACTAGCAGCAAATTCCCTAAAATGCTCTCTTTCCCCTTTTGATGTCCACCTCTGGAGCTTGAGTTGCTCCATTAGCATCCTGGGAGTGTTGCCTAAGGGCTGAAAATCCTTGTGGAGCATGAGGAGCTCCTTTGAACGACCAGAAACTGCTGGAAAAGGGAAAGAGATGCTCAGTTTGAAAAAGTAATCCTCCTAATCCTTTGGAAAGGTGATGCTCTAGTCCTTTACCAGTGTCACTTATACAGGCACTGTCTCATGAGACTGCTCTCTTTTGGGAACTGTCTTCATGCTCGAGTTTGGCATTAGCAGGGCTTGCAGCAAACTGAGCCAGAAGCCAGCTTATTTCCTCCCCCTGATGCTGTGTACTGATTTATCACTTTCTTCTAGCAACAGTGTCTTCGTTTTCGCTCCTGACTGTCTGCTCTGGCACATGAGTGGCCTGGGAGCCGGTGAGCGCTGCCTCTCAGATCCCCAGCCAAAGGTCAGGAGCTGCATGGTGGCCTCTGGATTCCTCAGATAGCGACCCTTGTCATGTGGGGAGGCATTAACCTTTGGCCCTGAGTAAGTGTCCTCATGTCTCACCTCAGTTAGTCTGGCCTGCTGTTTGATCATGTCCGGTATAAACCCCTTTCCTTTGGCATCCTGCAAATCTAAGCCCCGTCTTGATGATTTCCAGCATGCATCCACCTGAGGTGCTGGGAGATACCCTGTGTGTTTCACCCAGTGGCAGAAGGGGCAGCTTGGGAAGAGCTGGTTGTGCATTCACAGCCCCTCCTACCACCCTAGGGAGCAGTGGTGTAACCTCTGTGTAACCTCTGTTCCTCACCCAGAATAGGGGTAGCTGCTGTGGGAGTATACTGCCTGTATCATGCAAAGTGTTTTTAGAGTTTGAGGTTTGGGGGGTTTTAACTCCTGATTCAGGGGGAGGGACTCACTGAGAGTCACTTACTTCAAATCAGGGTCTTGGGACAGAGTTAGACTCATCACCAGGTCTTAGCATGTTCCAAAAATGTGATATTTCTCTTGCCTCTTTTAAATGCAGAAGGTGGTCAGGGATTCACCTCAGTGCACCACCACTATTCCTGCCAACTCCTCCCATGTTTACTTGACATGAAACCTCACACAGCTCCCTCGGGTCCATCTCAGGGGTTCTTATTTCAGCTCTGATGAATGATCATTTTACTTCCTTGCCCTGGGTAAACAGCTGTTTTCCATGTTACCTGCCTTAGGATCCTCACTGGCACATTGTTACTTTCCTTGCCTCCAGCAACAAGCAGACACAAGTGAGTAATTGCAGCAGGGCTGCACCAGCACCTTCCTGCAGTCGGGACAGCGTGAAAAATGCACATCATTTTCATACAGCACACCACATGTCAAATGGCTGCAAGATAAAATAACAGGGAGCAGGCACTTACAGTCACTTTTCTGTATCTCTTACTGTTCAAAAGAATGAAAGCAACACAGGTTTGGAGGGTCCCAAAGTGGCCAGTCCTCTTTGGTCACAGCACTTTCAGCTTCAAGTCCCTACTGAGGAATCTCTCCCTTTGAAGTACATCTCACTTGGGCAGGGGCCAACATCACGAGGAGGAAACAATTAGCTCATAATGAGAACCCCACAGGTGAAGTCTGACCTCCTGCTGGTGTCTTTGCTTGCAGGTATTTCCCGTGGATGCTTTAAAAACAGATGGTATTGTGGGTTTTGCTGGTGCTACCTGCTAGTGGGCAATGCTCTGTGTCCAAAGGAGCAGGGAATTTAGAAGAGTAGGCTTTCAAACACCCCGTTGATGTATTTTAGCCTATCTGCATGCTTTTTTTAAGTGTCAGAGTGCTTTAAAAGGCCAGATAAGCTCATCTTTGCGTGGGTTAGTCCCTGTCCTGGAGCTGGCAGCCCAGGAGGAGGGAAATGCTGGTGGGAGCAGAGTGATGCTGCCAGAGCATGTGAAGCCCCACTTGAGCACCCATGCTTTATGAGGTTCTGTCAGGGCTGGCAGGATTTACAGCTGTGTTCAGCTCTTCATTCCACATTTCATACCAAGGTGCTGCACGCAGATCACAGGGCGGGTTTTTCCCCTCGATGGGCTCTCAAATTGCAATGGCCATTTCTTTTGTCTGCTTTGCAGACAGATTTTCTTTCCCCCCATGTTCTGCTTTTCCCAAATTGCCACTGAATTTTTGATGTTCTCATGTACTTTGGCAGATTGAAAAAAATCTCCTGATGTATTGTGAGACATGCATATCATGTGTCACGTGTCATCACGTTCTGCCAAGCCCTACCAGCCTATCACTTCCATACCCCCTTCCATGCCACCTTGTCTTTGAAACTTCATTGTCAGGTTTACTCAAGCCTGTGTCCAAATATCTACACTTTATGAAAGTCTCATCCTTCTGCCCTACCACTTTTCCATGCCTCTGTCACCTTGTGCAATGAGGCAGCATGATGTTAACCTCCTCTCCGAGGCATTGTGTAGCATCCCTGCAAATCAAAGGGTGGTGATTCAGTTTAGGATTAGGAAATAGAAGGAAGTGAAAAATTCCTTATTTGCATAAGACTGAAAGAACTGTTGGGGCAAAGCTGGGGCTGGAACACAGAATAAGTCAGGGGACTACCTGGCATAATAAGAAAGAGGAGCTTGTAGCAGCTTCTTTTTCTGAGACGATTTGTTAAATCTCCTGTAATTGGTTTAGTAAACACTAATAGATGAGAAACAAAACAAAATGTTCTCTTCCAGCTTTTGTAGACTGCATGATATCTCTCACAGCCATATGGGATTAATGGTGGCTGTAGGGTAGGATTGTATCATAAAACTTTGATTAAATGTTTTAAAGCCAATTAAAGGGACATTGCCAATTTGAGCTTTCTAAGATTTTACAAAGTAAATTTTTTCCATTGTAGTCAAAGTGCCTTTGAAGTGCTAGATCCTGACATTTTTAACCATGTAAGAAGTAAATTGCTAAATATTCTCTGCTGGTGCTGAGCCAGTACTGTTACAGAAATTCAGCTAGTTATGCGTAGTGCTGTTGTGGGCAGACAATGAATAAAATGCTCCAAAGCAGAAATTCATTCTTCCTATCTTCCTTCATTTACAGAAGAATTTTAAATCCTAATTGAAGCCTCATTAAGTGACATTTTAGACAGGAGGGTTTGGGTTCTCCTACCAATTTGATGATGTGTCTTTCAGATAAGCCTTTCTTAAAACCCTCAAGTCGCCAAATGGAGAAATGAGACCTTTTGTGAGTGTAATACTGATTATTAGAAAATCCATATGTCTGAATTCTTTAATTTCATTAAAAACCAAGCTTCCATTTCAGGTATATAGTTCCCCTTATCGTAAGGTTTTTTCCCATGGAGAGCATTCAGCCTACACTTCAAGGAGCAAAGCAGCCCATGACAAGAAAAGGATCTGCAGGGCTCAGTGTCTAGGGTAGAAGAAAGGAGATGGGTGGATGCAGATGCAGTCACAGTTTGCTTTCCTAGGCAGCACTGTACTTGCAGTCATGTGAGGAATAGGAATCTTTTGATGGAGCTCTTGGGTTTCTGGGCTGCAAGCTCCCACTGCTCGGTCATGTCCAGCCTTTCATTCTCCAGTGCCCCAAAGTCTTCCCCAGGGCTGCTCCCTATCCCTTCATCTACCAGCCTTGGTTCATATCAGGGGTAGTTCCTTTTCAGTTCTTACTACAATTAAAACTCCAGGATCCTCCAGGATCTTTAGATATGAGCCTGTCAGGGCACATCTTGGATGGTTGAAGCATCCTCTGAAGGACAAAAGCATCTCTTAGTTACCTGTAGTGCCTTGGATGTGGTCTACCCCTGTCTGTGGAAGGGCAGCAGAGGCTGGGGCAGCAACACCTTCCCCTCCTGCCCAATCCATTTCCAGGGTGCTTTAGGTGCACATCCTCAGCCCTGCGTGGTGCAGGAGGCTGACACAGCCCTGCACCGTGCCTGGTGATTTCCTGCACACTTGCAGGGCTGATGTGTGTGCTTTGGGGAGCCAGTCAAGGCTGGAGGTGAGCAGGCCTTGGCACAATGTCACCTTCCTGGTCTCACAGCTCATTGCTCACCCGCAGCTGGGACCTGACAGGCTTTTTTTGTCTCTGTTTTGTATAAATCTTCGTCATTGTAGCACTTCATCTGATGTGACTAACACGCATGGTTTTTCTCTGCTCTCTCCCCTGAGGAAGGTGGGGGGAGAATTAGTGTGGGCAGTGCAGTATTTCTGCTTCGGTCTGGTTATTTTAGAAACAAACTTAAAAACATATGTTCATTTCAGTTCGTTTATGTGACAGAGACAAGGTTGAAGAGATATGCCTGGAAAGTGTAGCTGAAACCTCCCTAAGAGCTGGGCTGTGTTCAGGGATCATGTTACACGGAGTTTATTGCAGGCTGGTATTTAAATTCACTGTAGCCTGCCATTGTATTTTAAAAGTCCCTTTCTTTTACAAATCTCTTCATTTTGTCTCCTCCTATTTGTACTTTTTCTATTTATTGTTCTTTGCAGGACAATTTCATTTTTTGAAATAGTCTCTGTTCTGCAGAAATCATCATCTGTACTATAGGAACATATTTGTATAAACCTTGATGGCCCAAATTTTCTCCTCATCTAGATCCTCATTGTGTTGCATGTTGCATCCTTGCTCCATAATTCCTACCTAAATTTCCAGTACTGGTGAGAAAGGCTGTACCCTTGAAATACTCGTTTATTAATAAGGCAACAATTGGGATTGGCAGGTCATGGTGATGGAAGATTTCCTCATGAAAAAGTGAGGATTGGCAAGTCTGGTTTTCATTTTTCATCAAAGCAAAAAGAGAGTTTTGTAAATGATGGTGGGAAGAAACCAGAGGAGGGGCGATTTCAGGACATAAAAGCCTGTCTGCTGGGGAGGGACATGAGGGGCAACTGACTCCAGGCTCAGCTGCACCTGGATGCAGACCTGAAGCCCCTGCCTCTGAGAGCTTGCTGGCTGGGGATGCTCCCCTCCTGGACAAGGTTTGAAGATGTAGAGAGTGAGAAGAAAAATGAGAAAACAAATGGTGATTAACTTAATCATGGGAGGAGAGCACCCAAGTGTGCCTTTATTGAAATCTATTATAAAAAGTAAACTTTCTCCTTCATGTTCTCCTCTAGTGCTGTAATCCCTGCCAAAGCTCATCCTGCTTCTCACCAGCCAGACTTTCCTTGGGGCTGGGAACTTACAGCCACTCAAGTCCTTCTTCTGGGAAAAAGGTCCCATAAAGTGTTTCCTACCACCTGCAAGAATGTAAATAGGATTTAAAGAAGATGGTTCTCATTTAATTATACTTCTAAGCAACATCTTCTGGTCTTTTGCACTAGTGTAGTTCAAAGTTTGTACTAAAAGGGTGTGGGGGGGAAAGACAAATTGGGATTTTTTGGAGGGATTTTGGTAAAGTCTTGCACTTCTTTACTGTGATAACGCTATGGAAACTTGGTTTGTGGGTCCAGGAAAAATCTAAGTTGTGAAGAAAAAAGCTGAGATTTTTGATAGGAGCACACAGTTTTGAGGAGTACTTTTGACTTTTCCTCCTAGTGATATTGCTGGGGATGTGGTTAATATTAATGGGAACAGGATCAGTGTATAAACCACGATAAGCCTTCACTAAATGAAAACTGGAAAATGTCTACTGAACTGCTTTTGAAATGTCTGAATGTAAGTAAAAGGAATCAGGGGCCTGTTTGTTGCTCAGAGAATGTATTTGACTCTGGACTAATAAATTTTCCCAGATTGTCTTTAAAAGGTTTGTTGAATGAAAGGTCAGTCCCATTTGTAAACAAAGCTGTCGGAATTTATTGTTAAGTAAAAGCACCAGGGGCTTTTGCAGTACTTCCCTCTGTGGCTGAGTGCCGGCACAGTTGCTTTTTAGAAAGCTTAGCGCATATGATTCTTTTTTATTAGAAAATAAACAGAAAAGACATGCCAGTCAGGAGCTTCAAAAGGTCTTTGCTGCAATATCAGTGTAAGAGCTGTGCAATAGCCTCCTGATGAAATGGGAAAGCAGGCAAGTTGTTTTCAGGCACTGTGGTAGAAAATTGAAGCTCTGGCCAGCTTAGTGAAAAGTTTATGAACCTTCTGGGGAGTCTCTGCTATGTTTGCCCAACCTACACTGATTTTTTTTCACTGATTCTTTGGAACCATGTGAAAATCAGTAGTTTGAGAATTCAATCCAAACAGAAAAGAGAAGAACACTCTGAGGATGTGAAATCTTTGTACAGACACCTGCAAAAACCAAAGCAGCTGTTTGCTGTGTTGCACTGGCAGGAGTGCTGTGTAGAGCAGGAGGAGTGATTGCCTCACAACTTTTGGGTTGGACAACCTACTCACTCTCCCCCTACCCTGTGGATGATGTTGACAGTTGTGTTCACATCATCTGCCCGAACTAGAGGTCTGTGAGGCCTGTGAGCACCCTGCAGTGCAGCAGGAGAGATCAGCTCTGTGTAGGGACCAAGCTGCACAAGCTCAGCTGCTGCAGAAGGGAAATGCCTCTCCAGCTATCCCTAACTGTTTCGCCATGGCAGTGTCAAGTTCAGCACAGGCTAAGATTCTGCATTTTGGGCAGGACCTGTAGTGGTCACATCATTTAAGTGTAGTGTCTGAAGTGCCTCTTATGCCATGCCTGCGCCTCCTTTGCTTTTTATGTAATGTGGCTTGTGCATGGTGTCGTTTTACTAGAACAACGCTTCTTGGGCACTGCTGTAACCAGAGATACCCTGACCTTACTGTCACATGCTGGCTATTTCTTGTGCCAAAACAAAAAGGTGAGAAAATAGAAACTAAAAGGATAGAGCAATTGCCATGTATATATTTGCATTTCTCTCTCCTGAGCCTAAATAATCTAGCTTGTGGCAATGTTTCTCTTAAGGGTTTCTGCCTCATTTCTGCTTGGCAAATGGCTTTGGAGAGGCTTGGGAGGTTTTATTTGCTTTTTCAAGGGAGAGAGAAAAAAGATAAGGGGGATCTGAGTGGGGCTGTCGTGAGGCCAGTGAAGCTGCAGCACACCTGCTGGGAGCATGGCTCACTCTTCACATGTGCTTAGGGAGACAGCCAGGTTCCCAGGCAGGATGGACAGATAGCTGGGAAGAAAAGGACAGCCCAAAAGGTTATGTGGTCACATGGCTAGATTTTCCTTGGGCTGGCCTTCAACCCATCTCCCCATCACAATTCCTAGGCAAGGCTGTCTCTTGAGGCTTGTGTAAAAAAAGAACTACACCCTTTTAATGGAAGCTGTGTGTTTAAGCAAGTTTCCAGTAAACTAGTGTATGTGTCTGGACTCTTATTTCAGCCTGAAGTGGGGTTTTTTGGTTTGGTTTGGTTTTGCTTTGTTTTGTTTGACCTTTGTGTTATTTTAGCTTAAGAAAAACAATTAAGGGCAGACTGCAATTAATATACCATTATCATACCTCCTCCAAAAAATGCATAATATAGTGTTTAAACTTATACAAAATCATGGTAGACAAATATTGATAAAATTTCGTTCCTTTCCGGAAAGGTGGAGAGGAAAAGATTTTTCCTGGACCTGTTTTTTCAAAGTGAGCTCCAGGCAGTCTCTGCAGTGGCTCACTGAACCCAGGCTCCTTCCTATTATATCAGTGTGTGGTGCCTTACAGCAGCTCCCAAGACTTTAGCCTGTGACCTCTTAAAGGACAAACACATGCTTCTCTGTAGAAAAACTCAAGGATGGGAGCATGAAATTTTCTGGCATCTGAAATTTCATTTTAGTGTTCAAATTTTAGAAATGTGTTTCTATTAAGTAATTAAGAGTCTGTTGACCCTGACTGAAAATCACAGGAACATTAGGCTGTTGTATGGGAGAGTGAATCCCTGTGTATCCTACCAGATGAGGAGAGCCCATAATAGCCCAAAAGCTCTTCTGGAATACCCCGATTTAAGAGAGCTCATTTCTCTGAGAGGCAGAGCCCTTTTCTTGCCCGCTCTGCCTTTGAACTAAGCAGCATGAAACCTAAGGGATGCTGTACGACTTCCTGAGTTTTGTGTTCTGCACGGATGGCTGGGCATTGTTCACGGCGAGCGCTCAGATGAGAGGGGAGACTTTGCATGCGGCGCGTCCCCTCGGAACTGTCCCACAGCAGCCTGTCCCACCGGACCACCTCGGTGGCTGAATGAACAGCAGCTGTTCATTAACAGGGAGCAGAGATCCGGCGCTGGCCATAGGAAGTAAAAGCCCTAGAGCACACTGCAGTAGCCTTGTTCTCCCTTTACAAAGCTGCTCTCTGTTAAACTGTGGTATCGACCCTCACTGGCGTACAAACGCCCTTCGTTAGGGTTTGCACGCTGCGTTATATGAGTCCACAGTTAAAAAGCAAATGAACAAAACCTGCTTGTGGTAATTTACTGTAATGGCACTGGAAGTCAGTTTAATCAGGGAAGAAAAAATGATTGGGGTGATTATGCTCAACTGGAAGGAGCAGGACAGCCGGTCGCTGAGGTGGTGACTTCACCGGGGACTGTGGAAGAGATGGATTATTTGCAAAATCCCAGCCTGACATGGCTCTCCCAGAATGCAGCCTGCTCCTAAGACACACATCCGTATATGTTTAATAAGGTGTTACAACAGAACCTGAAATGTTCGTTCACATTCCCCTGTCGTGGATCATTTCAGTGACCATCTGGTGCCCCTCTTACTTTTTTTAAAGAAGCTCTTGCATCCTATACATTACTTTCTGTTTGCCCTCTGGGCCCCTGCTTGGCAGAGTGCCATGGAATGTGCTTGGTGTCCTGTCCTTTCCTAACTCAGCTAAACACTGAAGACAGTGCGTAACGATAAGCCGTCGTCGTGTTTCCGTTCCCACCTCGCCAGGAGAGCCTCATCTTACCAGCTGCAAGAGCAGCCTTTGCTTGGAAGGAGGGAGAAGGATGTGAGAGTTTGCATAAGCAGTACTTTTATTTCCAGGGAGATTTTTAAGGCTTGTTTTGGTGGTTTGCTCAGATTTGCATACTTGAGTAGAGGTAGAAATCTGGTATCCAGGTGGTAGAAGAGAAATCTGGTTGAAGAAAAAAATAATTCTTTTCATGAGTCCAAGAGTTACTCTCTGACACCAAGAGCTGAAAGATTCCCCAGCTGAGCCACAGTTTTCTGTGTGTTAGTGCTAATTGCAAACCTACCTGGGCTTTGCAGTGTGCAAATTCACTTAATTTACTTAGCTGGAAGAAAAGCAGTAACTCTACCCTTTCTAAACTGACCAGTGTGTAAGTCTGTATTTTAACCTTAAGAAGAGCTAGCAGCCTTGAGAAGTGCTGCTAGGAAGTGGAACTCAAGCAATTACACTGAACAAAAAATGAATTGCATGTATTTCTAGTGTGTCTGTTTGTGTGGACATGATTGAGAGATGGGAAAGAAGAGGAAGGATGGACCTGACACCAACCATATTCAGTTTAGGAGGGAATGCAGAGACTGTGGCTACAGACTGATTTAGGAATACATTGAGTCCATTGAAGGAAACTGGTGTAAGTGGTTGTGGGTTGGTGTTTTTCACGTGGCAGCAGCCCTGCTGCTGTGCTGTGGGCACATTAAGTCAGCAAAGCTGCATCACCTCCAAGAGACACAGGCTGAGACAACTGAGCCCATTTCCACCAGCACCACTGCATCTCTGACCCAGCTTCTGCCAGGAGAGGTATTTTGTTGAGGGGATGGAGCTGGGATGATTCCCAGGTCCTGGGCAGGCCTTGCTGTACTGGCATAACACTGCTCTATGAATTCTCTGACAAGCTAAAACAGCTGAACTGTTTTACATTTAGTTTGTTTGAGTGGCCTTTTGCAGTAGTGTGAGTACGCTGAACATTTGAGTTGTCCTTCTCTGGTTATCTTTTGCTTTGTCATGTTGATGATGTTCTTACTCAATTTATTTAGCCAACATTTTTTGGCTAACACTATGTTGAACTCTGCATCAGGAGGCCTCTTTGGTTCAGGTGCCTCCACAGCTTCTCTAGGAAGCAAGTCAGGGTTTGTCTGGTCAACAAGAGTACATTTGCATTTGTTCACTGTTGTTCCTCTTTCCTTATCTTGTTTGTATTACATTACCATTCAGGGTGTTCATGCACACGTCCTGTGTTGGTATGGTGCCCAAAAGTTGACACTTCTGTATGCTTGTAGTCTGTGTGTGGTACACAGTAAAAAGAACCAGAGAGAGTGGCTAGAGATTGCTATAAAATTCTCAATGTTGTATTTTATTCTCCTAAATCAAATTCCTGCTGTAGATCCTCCTACACGCCGAAGTAAGGAATCTGTGTGAAAGTGTTTTCACTCCATGTGTGTTTATTGTCAAAGTCCTTCAGGCTTTGTTTGACTATTTTGATATGTCCAGTTTCTTATCTGATGCTTTCTGGTTACCTTTCCAATTCAGTGACAAAGTCCAAAGAGACATTGGCATACACTTATGGAGGGTGGAGTTGGCAGAGAAATGGTTTAACTGTGGCCCCTTTTTGATTGGAAAGTTGTCCTTGTAAAATAACCCCAGCTGGGGTCTGAAAGAGAGAGAGTTTCTGCATCTTCCTGAAGTGCTAGTGTCACAGTACCCAGAGGTATATGTCTCATTTTAAATTTGAGGAGCATGACTGTTCTCTCTGTGACACTTAGGTACCACAGACATGTGATGGGGTTGGGGCACATGCTCAGAAGGAGAATCAAATGCAGGCAAATGTCTCTCATGACTGTTTTCATGACCTGTCCTCAAGGATGTCCAGGGTTCAAGGTCCCACATCACCCCAAGTTCTCTGCTTCATCATCCCTACTGCTGGTAAACAGGCCCTTATACCTCTTCTGAACCTCCCTTCCCCTGGTTTAAAAATGATTACTTTTTGCTCTAACCCTCCCAAACTCCATTGTGTATACTTTATATGTGTTCTGATGTAGAATGTTTGAATTCCTGCGGGAAGAAAGCCAACTCACACCTTAGAAGGCCTTTCAGACTCAGACTCAGAGGCCTTTCTGGCCAAAGACAGAGAACTCTGCTCTTACCATTCCAGGACAGATTAAAAGCACTTAAGAGTGTCCTGACTGATCATATTTAGTAAGTACCAAGGTTTGGATACTATGGGAGAATAGAAGGAACCTGAAAAGGTTTATTACAAACAAATTGTGTTTTCTTAGTAGGTGCTTGTGATCCACCATCCATGCAGGAGCAGCAGTGGTTCTGCAGCCTCACTCAGGTCAGAGTGAGCAGTAATAGGTGAGGACCAGAGTCAACTGTGGAATACCTGAGCACACCAAGACAGCAGGAGATCTTGTGGTAATTATTAATGGAATATTTGTGACTTTGTCCAGGCAATTTACATGATGAGTAATGTAAACATAGGGGTTATTGAATGAGGAGTGAAAACTATTAGGCAGGAGGTTAGTGGTTGTTGTTTAACGGGGGACCAGAAAGAAAATCCTCCCTGGGGTCATTAACTGTATTCTCCTGAGACTGTTAGAGCAGAATTTACCTCAGGTCTCAACTGGTCCTTCTGTCCCAGCTTGAAATGCCTGAAGTGATGGCAATGATTCCTTCTGTGAGCTATGACATAAGCTGCATGTGAGTGTCAGTCTCATAAGATGACTGCATTTCTCAGAGGAGCTTCCTTGAGAACTTTTTATGTTCTAAACAACCCACTTCAAGCTGATTTTTCCATGTTTCACCAAAGCTGCAGAAAGATCAGTGGTTTTGAACAGTGTTCCACTGCTTTGTTTTCTGAAAATTCATGAAGAGCAACAATGACAACCCTAAAAAAAAATTTATCATTCTAGTGATCTGAATAAAGCTGAACTGGCAAATCCGAGATACCCAGAAGAAACAGTCCTGTTTATAAGGAAAGAGTGTGGTTACTGTGGTCAGACAGCTGGGCTATAGGCCAGGCCATGCCTCCTAAACATATTTTATCTAACCTCATGTTGCAGGCAGGATGTGGGGCATGTAAGATTTTCTCTTCTGAAAGGCAAGGGCCATTCACAGAGAGTATACACCGACATTGCTGCCTTGACAGCTGCTTTGACGTACACCCATTGAACCTCTACTTCTTCATTAGGATATCAGAGGAAATTTCTGGACCTGCTGGGATCAGGACTGGGGCAGATCCACCTTAGTGGCTTTCCCCAGTCAGTCAAAAAGGCAAGGACAGGCTGTAACCAGGCCTGAATGGACCCATTCTCCCCAGCCAGCTGTGAACAATTGAGGTGTGTCTCGCCTAAGCACGGGGCGTGATTGTAGCACATAAGTAACAGATGCAGTTAATGTGGTCCAGAAACCATGAGACTGTAGAGTCCCTGGAGAGTCCTTGCTCCTTCCCTGGCTGCTGGTGTTTCATAGGGTGGCTGGAAGAATCCATCAGGGCTACAGGAGCACCTCTGCTTGGTTAGTTGAGGCTAAGGGGACGTCTAGTGGTGGTATTTTAAGATTCAGATTTGCCTTTAACTAGAGGCATCTAGTTTTTCCACTAGGAGAAACTGCTGCAGCTTCCTTGAAAGTGATGGGCAGAGTCAGAAATGAGATTAAAGGTGTCTTGTATTCATTTTTCCTCTGTGAAAGAAACTGCCAAATTTAATTACTGGATACAGGCAAAGCTCATCTCTTGGTCTCTGTGCAGCAAACCCTGTGAGGGTCAGGGGGGTTCAACATACAAAACTGATGTGAAACTAATGCAGTCTCCCTGTTGGATTTTCTTCTGCCTCTCTCTGCCAGTGGAGACCCCAGACCATAACCACAAGGAATTTAAGTCGTGTTGTTTGAAATTTTTTATGTGAGTACCAAGAATACGTAAAACACTCATGGTTCAGACAATGCAGTGAGACCCTGCTGTGTGACACAGACATGCAGAAGTCAGATGCTGGTTTCTCAGTGCAGTGCATTTTTGCAGTGATACATCACCTTCCCGCAGACAATAACTGGGGCCTTGGTGTCAGGTGAAACTGAAAGAGACAAAACTGTATTGCCTTTATCTGATGCTCATGTGCTGCTGTGACTAAGGAGAATGTATATAACTATAGGTGGCAGTGCAAGACAGCACAGTAAATAAATACTGAAGGGAGATTAAAGGAGGATCACTAATATCATTCTATTTTCTTTTAGAATTGACAAAGATTTTCCTTTGGTAAAAATTATATGCTTGGTGGTAAGCTTGCTCTGAGGGAATGTACTCACCCAAAGACAGCTCTGGCAAAATTATCTTTGAAGCTGTGCCAACAGCAGGTAGAGAAACTCAGGTGCAGCCCCCCAAAGGGCTGCTTCTCCCTGATGAGGATCATTGCAACAGGCAGACATAGTAATGTATTGCTAAACTGCCTCCTTTTATTTTCCCCAGTCTAGGAAATGCACAGTTTTCTCAGTATAAACAAACTAATTTCTTATTTTTCAGGCTGTTTAACCAAATGCAGTGTATACATGCCCCCCTGGTATGTGCTCTGGAATTGCTGCTGCTGCAATCACAGCAGTGAAGGATTTTGCTGCTCCTGTTGTCATATTTTTCTTGTGGCACATTGTTAGGCAAAGCTGTTTCTTGTTCTTGGATTTTTTATTTTTTTAATGCACTGGGAAACTTCTGCTCTAGCACCTTTGCCAGTTTTCTTTTTGGAAATCCAGGTTAATTTATTTGAATGTTTCTTTGTTATTTCTCAGTGATCCTTTATCTTTTTTGTTTCTTTCTCTCTCTCCTATCATGAAATCTTCTTCCCCTCCTCAAACCAGTGATCAGAGAAAGACTAAGAACCTCTTGCCCTTAACTGTCTAATCCATTTAGACCAGACTTTTCTCTGCCTTTCTGTCTTGTGTGTTCAAGGCCAGTCATCACCTTGATTTCAGAGCAACCCTCAGTGACAAAATAGTTCTGAGCAGGGAGCACAGGCAGAGCTCGGACACCTACCCTTTCTTCAGACAAGCTTTCATGCTTCTGCACTTGGAGATGGATAAAATTCCCCATGTGAAGTACTTGAAGTGAAAAGCGGTTTCCTTTTCCACAGATTCACAATGAGATGTCGTTGGGTTTGGTTTGGTTTTGTTTTGTTTTTTGAGTTCCTTCCTTCTCACCTCCCAGATGTTTCCAATTGATTATCATTCTTTTGATTTCTTTAAATTTAACTTGTTTCTATTCCATTCTCATCATATTTTTCCTTATGACATGTACTGTATGTGCTGAAATCCGAGGAGCAGTTCTGTGGATGGAGGTAGGATTTTTCCCCAGTGAGATTCTCCCTGTCCCTGGTATACAGGTGTAAGTAGTTTAATTGCCTTTTTTGTTTGGTTGCTTGGTTGGGGTCGTTTTGTTTTGTGTTGTTTTGTTTTGTTTTGTTCTTGGAAGGAGGCAGGGGGACCAAGTAAGGTAGATGTAAACCCACAAGATTCAATTTTACCTTTTGCTGATCTATGACTTTCCCAAGGCTTGTGACGTACTGAAGGGCTGTGTGATGGGGAAAATTACCAAAAGCCTTTTTATTCATATCAGCATGTTCTGCAAAGGCTGTCTTTTCATTGTGATGTCCCCTCTTCCAGCCTTGCCTCGCTGATTTATACCACCTGTCCCTACTGCGGGCAGTGCTGCAAAGAGCAAGCCCCTGGAGGAGAGGCTGGTCCCTGTTATTTGGAAGAAAGCTTCCATTTTCTGGTCCTGGAGTGAGTTTGGAAGTATCTTGTTGCTTTTGTGATGGACTTGGTCATTCGCTACTTTGTGACACATCTGTTTGGATTTTCCACCTCTTTTGCAGCACATCTCTGCTTTCCCAGCGGTCTTGAGGGACAGATTAGATTTGCAGTTGCAATATCTGATCCAGGGTAGTATTTGTATGCATGATGGAAATCTCCTTTCTTGTGACAGGGTGTGTACGTAACGTGGGTATGCTCCTGTGCGGGCAGTGTGTGTCACGACTGTGTCTGCAGGGGATGCTCGGGACATCTATTCCTGGGCTGCATTCTCCGTGCTGCTGCTGCTGCACTCCTGCTGCTGCTGCACTCCTGCTGCTGCTGCACTCCTGCTGCTGCTGCACTCCTGCTGCTGCTGCACTCCTGCTGCTGCTGCACTCCTGCTGCTGCATTCCTGCTGCTGCTGCTGCTGCTGCCCATCCCTTCTCCAGTGGAGCAACAGTGCCAGCTGCTGGCTGCTGCGCCTGGCCTGCCACCCCCTGAGCTTAATTCTGAGGGCAGTGCTGCCTGAAACACGTCAGCGCCCCCTTTGCTGACTAGTTAGCAATAATATCTCCGTTTGTTAGTCTTCCTTTCCATACCAAAATAATATTCTGTTGGAGCCCGGGTAAACCTCAAGTTGTCCTGGATACAGAAAGTTAAAACTCTTTTTACTAGTAGCATATTAAGAATATAAGTATGTAAGTCTGTATCCTATACATTTCATTTCAATCTGGAACTAAGTATGTTTTTAAGTAGTTCTTAGGGTTATGTGCGGTTATGAGTTGTTATTGTTGTAATGCTGTTGAATTGTTTGTTAGCTAGAGTTGCTATGCATAGTTTCGGATGGATATAGAAACTTTGTGCGGTTATAGTCCTCAGTTTACTTCAATAGTGCTCAACTTGCCAAGAAAATATACCAAAGAAAGAAGGGACCATCTCTTCAAGCAGCTCAGATTGAAACCCAGAGCCTTCATTGGTGAGTACAACTGACCAATCAAGTCATGGCGGGAAGAAATGATTGGTGTAGAGAGCACCCCGCTAAGGACCAATGGGAGCTGAGGAAATGCACCAATCAGGCGGAGGATCCAAAACGGACCAATCGCTGAGGAGACCGAATCTATAAAAGAGACTGGCCACCCTCAGAAGGTGCTTTCCCCTCCCTCACGACTCTGAGGGGTGGCTGGTGTATACCTATGGGGATTGCTGTGCCTTGCTGTGAGAGGCTGGAATTAGCCCAGTTTCCAGTTCCCGTAGCCGTTTTGTATCAATAAGTGATTGGCCTTTTTCTTTTTAATACCTCTTGATTTTTGGCCTCGTTTTTGATACATTAGTAACAAAGTTACCTTTGCTGGCAACATTTCTAATTGTTTCATGTTGGTTTAAAGCTCCGTGTCTCTCCTGTTCTCCCAGGGCCGGCTGCTCAAAGAGGGGAGAAGGTTTCTGCTCTGAGCAGTGGAGGGCCATGAAGTGCTCCCTCAAAGTTCTTTAATCATTCAGTTGTGGCAGCAATTTGCCAGCTATGAATTTGGGACACTCTTATTGTTACAGCCACAATGAGTTCTGGGGAAAACAAAATGGTGATTTCTGTATTTCTGCACAGAGTACACACAACACTTTTGCTAAGGGGAAAAAAAAAAAAAAAAGGGGAAAAGGGGAGGGTAAGGAAAAGAAGATAATCTACAGCTCTACGTATAAGTGTAGTTTTATTCAAATTTCAGTGAAATGTTTTAATAGAAAAAATAGTTTGCGTTTGTATTTTGTTTTTCTTTTCCCAAGAAGAATAGCAAATGGAAGAGGCAAGTTTGTTTCTTTAAATGTTTCCTGTGAGAAGGGAGTTACCACATTTTGGAGGAGGTGACGGTAGAGAGGAGGCATATATGGAAAGTAGGAAACTGGGGAAGAAAAAAGTATAAAAGGAAACAATTATGAGAGCTTTTCAGAGGAAGGAGAAAGACAGTGAACAGCTAAAGAAATAACCTGGGAGAAATGGTCAGGGGAATTTTGCAGAGGAAAAAAAAAAAAAAAGGAGGGGCAGGAGGCAGCCTAACAAACTGAAAGTGAATTTGATGAGTCAGGGTTTCTGTGGGTTTCTTGCATTTCCCAAAAGGCCATTTTTTACTTCCTCCCAGCCCCAAATGTTCTTCATTATTTTTGGAACAGAACACAAAAGGAAAACTAATAAATCAGCTATTCTTAAACATGCATGACAAGTCCAGGCTGAGGCACAGGTGGACCACAGCCACAGGAGGGCTCTTAAATCAAAGCTGGAGAACTTTGGACAGCCAGCAGGTTTTAGCACTGCTTCCAGCCCTGTGTTACTCTTTCAGTCATGTAGTGGTTTGGGGTTTGGATAGGGAAATATAAAGCAGGCAAAAAGGGGAAAAAAATGAGAAAAAAAAAAAAAGGGCAGCAGGATTTTGGTGATACCTTGATAGACAGGACCATCAGAACAACTGTGCAACTGAAACCTCACTAAAGAATTTCTTCTCCTTATCTAATCAAAACCCATCTTTCAGTATGTTCTGGTCTGTTCCAACACCAATGTCTTGACATTTTATTACTGATGTAAATCCTTAAGCTGGATGTAATGCCATTGTTTGCTATTTTTTAATTAAACAAAATGAGTTTTGTTCCAGGGGATGTGGTTGCAATTTTCAAGAGTCTTGTTCTAACCATGCACTGATTTGTTTTACTTTCACAGACAGGTAGTCAGTCCTCTGAAGCTGTTTGTTTCTCTGAATGAAGGGAACAGGCTCCATGCTTTCATATCTGTGGCAGGCCTTTGCTGCTGAGATAACCATCCTCTTACTGAAAATACATTGTTATATGTGTAATATATTATTATGTTATTAGGGAAAATTAATGGGAGCAGGGCTGAAAAAGCTGAACAGACCTGACGGAGAGAGGAGGATGCAAAGGAGCGTAGTTCTGCACACAGAGGTGGGATGTGAGGCTGGGGAAGGCAGAGGGCTGTCTCTCCCTGCACCAGCCTTGGGTTTTCCCCACGGTGGGGTGGGATACCATGGGGACAGGTGAGGTGGCTGCGTCTGCTGTCCCTGCAGGCCCAGCAGGGCTGGTGGTGCTGGGAGCCACCATGCCGCTAGATGTCCCTTGTCACCCGAGTGAGGTAGGCAGCTCGTCCCCATCTCTGCACTTCGGGCATGTAGTGTTATAAAGTAGCCCGTTCTTTAAGTGTTAAATATGGAGAAAAGTTGTGTCTACATTTAAAAAATAAGTCTTGTATCAGCCTGTCATGGGTAGCAAGGAGAAAGTTACTTCCTTAGGCACTTTAATTTTTATTGCAAGATACTCCATCATAGGGAGGATTTTGTTTTGAAGTGGTATTTACTGGGCAGTTCAGTACTTCCTGGGGAGAAGGAGTCATGCTGGGAAATGCTGGTTTGGTGAGCCTTACACTGTGCTCTCAGCTAACCTCTCCTTGCTGACACAGACTGTCTGCTGCAAGGTGGGGGCCTGGCAGCCTGCATCAACTGAGCTGGTTGGGGGGAGAAGTCCTGTGGGCTTTCTTGTGTCTTCTTAGTGACTTTGCCATTTTAGGCATGCTTTTGTTGCAAAAGGTGGGTAAAAGAGGTCACTTCTGCAAAGAACTCAGCCCTTCCACCTCACTGGTGCAGCCATACACCCAAAGGCTCAGTGTGGCCCTGCAGAGAGCAGGAAAGGCTGGTGGAAAAGGGAGCAGCTGCTGAGGGAGGTGGACTGGTGTAGTCATGTAGAGTGAAGGACAAGAGTGTCTAAAGGGGTCACAGGGAATCTTCCCTGCTTACCCCTGGCACCTCAAAAGCCTTTTCTCTCCCTTCCCAGCCCCTGTGTCACCAGCACATGCAGAGCCATGTGGAACTCATGCTGCCCAGACACGTGGCTCGTGTTTGTCCCTCCACTCAGCTGTGCTGCTCCTGCCTTGCCAGCGGTGCTCGTGTCTCTCCACACCAGTCTGACAGCCAGGTTTGAAGTGCCGCCTCCAACAACAGGAGTGTGCTGGTGTCTTAGCAATCCTTCAAGAGTTAATTCCTCCCTGTGCCCCAGGCATGTGGCCATGTATGAGACCCGGTGGAGGCTGTGTTTCCATATGTCCCTACCTCCCACGGCTGGCACCTCGGCGTGGGCATCTGTGCCGCTCTGCATGCCTGTGCCCTTGCAAAGGCTCCTCTGAGCTGCCACGGGCAGCTCCTGCAGAGCCTTCTGCACAGGCACGGCTGTGTGTGCAGTGGAGAGGGTGTCCCCAAACTGCCCTGAAAGCAGCTACAGGGCTTCACCTGCCCAGACACTGTTATGAACTTTGCTCCAGTGTAAGGAATCACTGACTCACTGCCACCTGTTTCCCAGGGCGTGCTGCTGCTGTGTGTGGCTGCACGAACCAAGCCATGGAGTGTTCAGTCTTATCTGCCTGCCTGAATGACAGAAATGAAACATTTGCTGCTTTCTACTTCATTTAAACCTGTGGGAGCCTGTAGGGCTCATCCTCCTCATGCACCAAGGAGTCCATGTGTGCCACTTACCAATCAGGGGCTTCTTTACCAGCAAAGTCTTAGCAAATCTCTTAATAACAGAGGGACTACACACAGATTATTGTGATCATAATTTGGCCAACATAGCCTTTATTACTAATTGTGATGCTGGAGATGGAAAACCCAGCTTGATTCTCAGATCCCTGCTGAAAAGTAATAAAATAAAGAGGAACAAAATCTGTGCGTGAATTTGCTACTAAACCTTTGAAAAACACAAAAGTGGAACCCTGCCAGTGCTATTGCTGGCAATTTTTCATAGTGGAGCCTCATTCTGAGGTAGGATTAGAAGTCGAAGTGCATTTTTTGTCTCTGGCATTAGTATTGTGTTGTTGTGTACAAATGGAGGGCTTACAATTATTTGACATTTGTTGTATTGTAATTATTGTGTGCCACTCTTACACCCACAGAGTATTTTTAATGTCTTCTGATAACAGAGTAATTAGAAAATAACTTTGGCTATCATGAGGAAAAGGTGTCTATTTTATTAACATAAAGAACAGACAAAGGAAGCACTTCAATGGAAGTGCCCTGTTAAAAATGGAGCCGTGTTTCTTTTTGCTTTGTTGAGAAGATAGATGAAGGCAGGCTGGCTTTATGTAGTCTTTTGTTCATCCCTGGGCAATGGCAGAACTTGCAGCTAAATTCTGTTGTCAGAAAATCCTATGATGGTAGCTGAGAATGATAGAATATCATTCTCATGCATACTCATTTCAACAACAAGAAAAAGTATTCCTAACCCATAGCTTGGGTTTTGAATATCAGACAGAGCCTTCAGTACCAAGAAATGAGCCTTCAGTGCTAAGAATACAGAAAAAACAACTAAAATTTTTTAAACATAAGAAGACCCACTTGATATAACCAGTAGCAAATGAAAAGGAATGTAAATGTAATTTTAAATTATTTATTTCACTCTCTCTCTCTATTTCATGTTAATATATCCTTGGCTCTAGCTCAGAATGACATGCTAATTATGAATGTAAGAAAACCTAACATTTTATTGTGCTAATTTAACTGTGTGTCACATAGACATTTGGGGAGAATTTCCCATGCTTTCTAGTGTGAATGAAAGTAAAGAGCAGCAGTGCTCACTTAAAACTGGATTTTTTTCCTGGTACCTTGCAAAAAGGCATCATTGTATTTTGATTAATCCATGCTTGGTCCACCTCTGATGTTTCCATGGAAACAGAATTTTTTTCCTTGATGGAAATTGTTAGGCTCAGGAAAGCTCCTCACTGCACAAAACGACTTGAGCTCCTGAAGAACTACTTGTTGGAAATTTAATGTGCATAAACAGAACTCCCAAATTCCTCCTTAGTGCTATTGTTGTCAACACTAATACAGAACTGTTTTCTTAATGATACACAGTGGTACCTTTTCACTCCACAAAAAAATAGACTGAGAGGTATTATTTCCATTGCAAGAGAGCACTTTTCCTGGTTCAGAAATAATTAGCCTGAAAACCTTCCAAAATGAAATTTTAAGAATTCTGATGTGTGTATATTTTTTAGTTCTGGATCCAAGTATTTTGGCTTAATGGCTGTTAAAATTTAATTAACTTTGGTTTACAGATTGTCAATAATTTAAACATATTAATCTTGTGTGCCTTGATTTTGGATGTGGAGTTTTGTTGGGATTTGGTTTGGTTTGGTTTTGCTTTTTTCCTCCCAAAGAAAATACACTCTCTTATTGGATGCCACTGTGATATTTGGAACATCTTTTGAAAATCAACCAACAGAGGGAGCATTTGTGTGTCATTATTAATTTAACCAAATGGGTGGAAACATGACTCTCATTTTTCCCATCATTTCTGGACAACATATTAATTGTGTAAAATTATAGGGTTTCTTGACCATTAAAATACCTTGGTTTGGAGTGTTTAATTTTAAAAAAGTCCAATTTTGAGTTTAGCTGACAGTGTAAGTAGCTATTTTAAATTGACTGTCAGGTTTATATTTTTTCTGTTTCATCTTTGTTCATCATGGCAAGGAATCTGCCAAATGGAAAAAGGAAAATCACTGTGAAAGCAACCACACCTTTCAAACTTCTTCCAGAGGCATACTGAAAGCAGAAATTAAATGTCAACTAGAGAAAGCAGAAGTCTCAGTAATTCTTGGTACCTCTTTTACATGCTCACTCTTAGAATGTGAATAAGGATGATGGTGATATGTACAGTATTAGAATGTGGATGGTGACAATAATAATAAAAATAATGATAAAAATGTTTTTCACCTGTGTTCTCCTGAAATCTTTCCTCTTCAGCTTTTGGGGCACTGTTATTTTAGCCACTCTCATTGCACTTCTCTGTTGTCCTCATGAGGAGTGAAGCAATTTCTGCTCTTTGCAGTGTCTCAGCAGATCAGAGCCAGGAATCCAACTGAATGACATGGGAGGCTGTACAACACTTTGGAAGTATGAAAGAACTGGGAGGCACCAGGACTTGGCTGCAGAAACTGGAGAGATACTTGATGCAGTATCAGGGCTGAGCATCCCTCTTGTCTGGGAAATGTGGCACTGCCCAAAACAGTTCTGTAGTCAGGATCTGGTGGTGTCATAGCACCAGGTTGACTTTAAGGAATTGTGCTGCCCAAAACCCAAGGTTTCTTTGGAGGCAATATCTCTCCTTTATAGGTGAGGCTGCATGAATGAGGGCTCATTTTGAACCTCAAGGGAACGATGTGTTAGTAAGGTCTTGGAGTTAGTAAGGTCTTTCAGTTAGGAAGATTTTTTTCCCACCATACTGCTTTCCCTGAAGATTAAATTAGGATACAACTCTTTGTCTGAGCCCTGAGAATGAGCAAACCCAGGAACCTGTGGTATCTCTGCCTCTTGGGGACAGGGAGACACAGAACTATTTCAATGGCATTAACAGCACCTTATAATTAAGTGGAGAGCAGTACAGTCTGCAGCACTGCCATGTGCGGCAGAGGGAGAACCCTATTTATACACCCAGCAGGCTATTCTGGGAGTGCTAACACTGGGAGTGAGCAGCTGTGAGAAAAACAGAGAGTAAGTGCTAGTACACTCTGAAATGGAAATCATAGCACAGCGCCATATGTGTTGACTAAGAAGTCCCGCCAGCGCCCTCGTTTCAGTGCTCTGAAGTGATAGCTTCCAACTTGCTTGACGAATTTTCACAAAATTGCTATTCCAAGCAGCAGTCTCCAGAAATGTAGCCATTCCATTTATGCAGCACATGGGATAACACGAGTCTGCAAACTTCAGTCTAACACTGCTGGGAGACCAGGCAAGAACTGAAATATTTGCCTTCCTCATTGCAGAGCTCTTTAAATCACGTACATATCATCCCCTGGGAATGCATTTTTGTGATCCTGAGGTTCTCCTGTGAGCCCATGCAGATGGATTCTGGTGTGCAGGACTCACGCATTCCAATGTTTGCCTTCACCTCTTAAAGCTTTAAAACAAATATGAGAGCAGAATATGAATTCCCTTGACAAGGCTGCTTTTCTACATGGTGTGGTTATTTATTTGCCTGCCATGACACCAGTTACTCTCAATAATTTCCTTTCAATTTTGTTCTCGGTCTCTTTAAAGGTTTGACTACATCCTGTGAGACTGTGTTTGCAATGGGAATAATTTGTGCCAAGCTGTGGCACCTGTATGCAGCAAAGGTCAAGCCAAAATTTGTGATAGCAGTGGGGACCTGGGTGGATTTCCTAAAATTTGTGAAAAGCCAGTCTATTAAAAGCAGTCAGGTCTCTGTTATAGTCTCATCTCTCTGCACTCAACATTGTAAAACTTTGAAAATCCAGAGGTTCTTGAACACTCTGGCTCCATCACAGGTGTTAAGCCCCTCACAGGTGTTAAGCCCTTCTCAGCATGGCAGCTCCAGGCACCAGCTGCACTCCCTGCAGTCCTCAATGTTACTGCAGCCATGTGTCCATCCCAGCACGGCCCTCCAGACCCACAGCTGTGGCCCCACCTCTGTTCCCTCCTTCCTCCCAGCTGCAAATCCTGGTAGAATTCCTCCTCAGTTCAGATACTTCTCCCAGGACATCTAAGTTCTCTGTCCTTGCTGTATGTTGCTCTGCTGGCACACCTGATGGTGTCTCAAAAATGCCACTGAGTTTTCTGATATTTCCCACAAGGGGAATACACTGCTCCCTGCCCAAAAAGCTTGAGATCACATGGGCATTCTCACTTCCTTCATGCTCAAGACCTGGAGTGACCTAGACCAGACGGCCCCCAGTTTCTTTGATAGCTTCAGTGTTCCCCACCTGAAATCTTCTTTAATGCTCATTTTTTATCTCAGGTTTGTGTATTTATGCATAACAGCAACTTGTTTATCTAACATCAGAGGTTTTCCAAGCAATGCTTTTAATTAACCCTGGCAGTTTTGTAGTTTATGTAGTCAGAAAATTTATGCATTTGTGTTATGGGAAGCACCAGGTGGATTACAGAGGCACTCACTCTGCCAATTTATTATTCTGGATTATTTGAAAGAAAGAAAAAAAGCAATTTGTGGTTTGGTTGCAGAATAAGGTGTGGGTCAAAACTAGAGTCTCAGCAAATCTGAGATCTGCGTAGTGAAATCCAGCTCTGCGTGAATTTCACTGAAAACCTAGAGGATGCAAGTACACAGTAAAATATGTAACAAATCTGAGGATCTAACAGTGGTGTGAGCAACCCAAGAGCTTTCCAATTCTGTAATCACTGTAGGCATCCAACTCTCACTGGCTGTCAAGGTCGTGTGTCTTACTATGACTCTTAAAGGTCATGCTAAAGATTAAACACAAGAGGTTTCTTGCTGGTGTTGATGAACAGGGATAATTTGCTGTCATGATGCAACAGCAGCTGTGCATGACAAGATTGTCAGTGGGAAGGTGCCCTGGATTAAGTTAAACACAGGTTGCAGGGCCACAGTTTTGTAGGACTCTGCAGCTTCTGCTTTCATCTTAATTGACTTTTTATTTGGGATTGTCCTCTGACAGCTGTAAGCTCAGAGATTGTGGAAGTCCAAGGTGAAAAGGAGGGCACTGAAACCAGCTCCTGACCAAAATTCCTCTCGTGACTCAGATTCCTCTCACCTCGCTGTGAAGGGTGAAGGGTGCTGATGCGGAGCAGTGGTTCCCATGAAGGAGCACAGTTCAGAGAACAGAATTTTAGGCACATGCACACAGTTGTGTGGTTAATCATGAATGAGAGGAGTGTGTTTTGGAAATGTTGTGTAATGTAATTACTCGCTTCTGAGCTGCTGGCTCCTGGGGGAAATTACCGCTGTATGAATGTACGTGTTAAACCATACAGCCATTGTATATAATGTTGTGTTCAGGGAAAAAATAGGTCAGTCAGTAATTTGATCTAAGTTCTTCTTATGGATCACCAAATTAGTCAGAACTGTATTTGCTGAACTTTGAAGTGTAGCTATATTATGTTCTGAGTCAAGGGAAAAGGCTCCATAACTTTTTTATTGACAACAGTTAAATATCCTTTCCTAGCACCTTTAATTGCAGTAATGCTTTTGCATGCCTAAGATTCAAGAAATCTAAGTAGTCATCCATTTTTCTAAACATTCATCATTTGAAAACTGGCTACTTAAAAGAGCTGTGAGCTAAGTACAAAAATGGCTTCAAGCAGAATAAATGAAGCCGGGAGTGACATCTAGAACCACCATTCTTCACAAACAGTTGCCATGCCAGGAGAAGAGAAACAGCTGAGAGAACTTTTGGTAATAGTGCATGAAAATACAGTGTGTGTGAAGAAAAGGAGAAAAAAACCAAAACAAAACAAAAAAACAAACAACCCCCCCCCCATAATATACATATCTATCAAATGGTCTTTGATCTGCTTCATTCCAAGCTTTCTTGAGAGTTGTCCTATTCCATATTCAGCCTTTTTGACCTTGTTTTGCCACATGGGTTTAAGTGTAAGTACAGAAACCCAGGAAGGTTCCAGAAATTCACAGGTCCAGGGCCTTATGTCCTTTAACCATCTCACACATGGTTACTTCTGTAGTTTCTCATGCACTGTATACTGTACTGTGCTTGGGGTCTTTCACAGCCTCAAGGACCACCTGTGGAAAATAGCTAACGAGCATTAATGGGCCTAATGACCCTGTTGGCCAACTTCACCTGGATCCCCCAACCACACCATGCCCTGGGGTCACTTCAGTTCAACCTGCAGCTACTGCTCCTCTCCTAAGTTTCTGTGGGGCTGTGCTCTGCTGTTGCCCCTCCTAGGTGGCTCCTGGCTCATTTTTCACTGTGCTTGGTAGACACTGGTAATGGGTACCATTACCAGTCCCTCATGTTCAGCACTGTAGGTCTCTGCCTCTCAGTGAGGTCCTGGATGGTGGGACATGACCTTCTCCTGCTTAATCCCTGCTGTGAGGAAGTTGGACCTGCGTCTTTCTGGTGTTAAAACTGATCTCCAATCCAGTTTCCTCCAGGAAGATGATGGGGTTGTTGTTACCTGGATGCAGGTCAGTAACTATTTTTATACTTTGCACCTGAAAAGAATTTAAGGCAATATTGTCTGTTCTAACTTGCAACTCATATTGTTTTATGTTCATTCTTGTTTATCATGACTTGTGTGTTTTGCTGTCTTTTGCTATTTTTTGCTGCCTCCTTTGCTGCCATGAAAATTTTCATCTAGTTGTGATGGACACTAAATAGGGTAGCACTGTACCATCTGAAAGACCTTAAATTGAGGGGTTTAATTCATTTCATTAAGTAAACCTTATTTGATCTTTTGCAGCCCTAAAATTGCAGACTTCAAAACTATGTTCTATATTTATCTTTAGTTTCAAAAAATATTGTCATTTAACTTGAATTCCAGGTTCTATTTTGCTTCTCATTAAGCTCAAAAATCTTATTGTGTGCCTGTAATTGGGAATCTTTGATCTCACGACAGTCACAAGCCACATGAGGGTAAATAGTCTTTCATGTGAAGCATTCGTCTTTGCACTTGGAAAAAATAACCAACCAAAAAAAACTGGCCAAAAAAACAAACAGAAAAGCCCCGAAACAATCACCTTTTTTTACAGAAGGCAGCCACAAAATAAAGGAGGGGTTGCCAGAGGCTCTTGGCAGGACCAAGTGAACCTTTGTAGCCTACAAAACTTCCTTGACAGATGGTACAATGCTTAGGTAGATGGTTTTGCAGGCTTGAGATGTGTCCACATAATCTTCTGCTTGTTCAGGGCTCCAGGACGGAGCCAGCTTTGGAATGAACTTACTGTATCCTGCTGGATGTGGTACTTGCTGGAGATGCAAATCTCTGTCTCAAGGCCCACCTGGTGAATTGGAATGCTCCTTTTGCATGGTTTTGTTTTGGTGGATTTGTGAGACAGAGGAAAGCTTTCTGTGGGGGAAAAGCAATCAGTTCTAGGGAGATCTGGTGAAAGAAGCCTCCTGACAAAAGGTGCAAGTCTGCTTCATGGTGTGCCCCCATGTCTTGTGGGGCTGTTTCATTTGAGCACTTTCAAGCCAACACAGGGTGTGTGTTTATCAGCTGTCCTATGAACTGGAGATTATTTTTTTGTGTATGTCATCCTTGTATGTACTTAGTGACCCTTGAAACAATGTGTGTGGCTGGTCGTCTTGGTATTGTGAGGAAATGGGGTGTCCCAAGGCTGATGGGGCACTCTCATGGGTGGAAGAGAGAGAAGCACACCCATAAACTGGTGTAGGATGAGCTAAATGCAGAAACACAAGGCCTGTGCAGAAAATGTAGCTGCTAACCATGACACAGTGTGATTGCATATGAACTCTGATGTTTCAAGATGTGTTTTCCCCTTCCTTTGTGGTTCATCATAGGCTTGGCAAGGGGCAGACCTCCCAGCTGAAGGCTATTTTCCAATGTAACTTGTGATATGTCCTCCAGGGCTTAAGAGCCCTAGGCCAATTCACATAAAAGGTCACTAAGTATCTGTTCAATAGAAATTTATCCTTATCTGACTGCTGAAGTAGGGAAAAAGCAGAAAAATCTCTGTTTCTTTCATCCAGTGTTTATCAGCCTCATGTGTGACTAGTGGTTTGGTTTCTTGAACCAAAGGACCCCTTTGTAAATCAAACTGTTTTCATAAGAGCTAAAGATTCTTTTGTGATTTTAATTGTGATTTTTTTTTTTTTAAGTGAGGAAAAGTTGATTAATTTCTCACATTATCTATGTACTCTTTCTGGCACTCGTAGAACATTGCTGAGCTGTTAAAACACGTGTGACCAGAGCCCAAGGATGGCCTGGCTGGCGCTGACTTCAATGGCAGGAGCTCTGTTGCTCTGCCTGTGTTCTGGCCCTTGTCTGTTTGGGAATCCTGGCAGTGTAGGGCATGAGCTGGAAGAAAAACACTGGTGCTGCTGAGGAACAGTATGAGCAGGGCAAGGAGCATGCTAGGAATTGCCAAATCTGATATTGCCCTGAAAAAGGGAATAATAGTCAAGTTACAGCCTCAGCTCATGTATGCAAAGACAATTTAGCTTTGGTGATGGAGTGGTCAGAACCATTTATCCTGAAGCAAGTAAACAGTGTTTATGGTCTTGCCTCTGTTAATATAAAGAGATGCAGAAATGTTCCCACTGCTGAAGGCTGGGTAAATTATTATGCTGGCTGATGAGGAGGTTTCTACTCCAATTCCAGTGGTAAGTCCCTGGGAAAATCAGTTTTACTTCATCTTATTTACTTCCACCACACTTGGACTGAATATCTTTCAGGGACACTTAAGAATATTTGTGTTCTATAAAATGTCACAAGTAATGGATTTTCTGAAGGTGTAATACATTGGTTTGAGGCTTTCAGTGGCTCACATGCCTTATGACAGTCTTCTACATAAACTGTGGCATTGCATGTTTTTTTGAATATGTTGCTCCATAATAAGTTCTGTTAAATGTAAAGTTTAATTCCTTTGTATTACGTTCAGTTCTATGGACCCCGCCCCCTACCTGACTGTATCCCTTTGTTCCCTCTTCCCCCGCGTGTATCCTTCCCGCCTTTTTCTAATGGTTCGCGCCTTTTGCAGACCTTATCCCCCCTCGTGTGAACCCTTTCCCGCCTTTTAGTCCCCCCTCCCCATTCCTGATAATTAGTCCAAAGTGCCATCACTCACCCTCACTTTCCCCGAGACTGTATCCCACTGGTTAGAAGTTGCCAACTCCACCCCTGTTCCCTCCTCTTCTGTAACCCCATAAAACCCCCTGCAAACTGCGTGTCTGGGTCGGATCGGGGGCTCAGGACCAGGGGAATAAACCTGTTGCTGCTGCACCTCGATTCGAACCCTCTTTCTTCTCCCTCCGCCTCGCTGCTTTGACATCTCTTCAAGTCCCCTTTGGGGAAAAGAGCCCACGGTGTCAGCCGCCCGGTGCGGTCTGACACGAGAAACTGCTGTCCTGGTGCCTGAGCTAGCCGAGGGCAGGAGCGAAAAGCTCTAAAAAAGGCACGGCGGCGACAATAAACATTCATGAAATAAAATCTGGTGTAAATTCATTTCCCACATCTTACCAATAGCATGAAACCACAGTCATCCAAAATGCAAAAGATTTCTTATGGCATGCACAATTCCCACTTTGTCCTGTGATTTAGATCTCCATTCTTTCTAACTACAATAACTATCCATCATTCTGTATTATTTCTTGTTAATGATGTGTTTCTTTCTTTGATTAAAGGCTTTAATGTCAACATATGTTATAGTCACTGTTTATCTCAAACTTCCTAATCACCATAACAGCCACCACAGTGTCTGGTCAAGTAAATCCCATTCTGACCATTTTTTCCCTGAGGGAATGTGTTTTCAATTAAATTGTTCTTTTAAAACGCTGGACTGTATAAATGTGGCTTATCATTCTTCCTAACATGAAATAGTTTCCAGCAGTCCTCTGATAACCAGTTTGGCATCTCTTCTTCCTTCAGCCTAAAGCAGAGTTTTCAACAGCAGTTTGTTCTGGATAATGTCACTGGACGTGAGGCTAAAGGCAGGGAAGTTTGTCAGTGTAGTGTGCACTTCTCCCAAAACAAAGATTCTGCAACTTGAAAGCAGCTCTCCTGTTCATTTTATGGTCTCCCTGTACCTCCTAAATTCAGATCTGCTCTGGCACTGCAGGGCTGACCCTCCAAAAAATGTCACAGTTATCTGCTTTTACACTCGAGTCTGTCTACAGAGAAAAATAGCGCTGCTTAAAATCCCCAGCTCTGCAGCAATGTGTGTACGTGATCTGCATCTTCTGTTCCTGCACATAACTAGGGAGGGCATCAAGGGGAATTCTTTTTCATGTTAAGCAGAGGGGAAGGAGGTTGGTGGCACTTCTGGGTTCCTTACTGAGCACTTGGAGAATTGTCTCCACATTCGGCATGAGGAGTTAGCAGCTTTATAAGTGGGACCAAGACAGAAAGAATGGGTGGATTTTTAGACATGGCTAAAGCTAATTTACTTGCTTGGGTATTTGTAGCAGTCTATTCATCACAATCTGTAATGCTTACCAAAGGTGACAGATCGACATCTGGGACACTGGTGGTGATATCCCAAATTTTTGTGGTTAAATTGCTTTTAGTGCCTGACTTGCTACATTTTATGTCCTTGCTACATTTTATGTCCTGTAAAAATAACTTGGACAGGTCAAAGTGAAATGCAGTCATGGTCACTAAGATCTGCTTTCTTATGTAACATGGAAAAAATTATCATCCATAATCCACTTATGAATTTTGCTTTAAATGTACTTGTTCCTGTGTTAGCTGCATACTCCAGCATACAACTGCTGATGGACAGAAAAAGACAGGGTATGTTAAACTGTTATCATTTTGTCTATAGGTCTGCTCAATCAGGATATAAAGTGTAAAGAGAAAGATAAGGAGGGTCTATGTTCCTTACAACAGAATGTCTGGACCTCAAGTTCCTACCAGGACTGGCCAGAGTTGGATAATCCATAATTCAGAAATCAAATTATTTGTGCATTTAATAGATAACAAAGCACTCTGCAATATGTGTCTTGCTACTTTTTATTTTGTCTATATAGGAATTATCTTTGCAAGAGTGGACTTGCAAGGCTTGTTTCCCACTCACATAGTTATCAGGGGATGGTGTGGCAGGTATAGAGGTATAACTGTTCAGCCCCCACTTAGAGGAACCAGAGACTTCTCTTTGGCAGAGAGGCAAGAGTATCTCTAGTTGTCATTTCCAGGCAGCAAGCTCTTCTCTCTGTGCAGTTTTCCACATCACAAGCATGTGAGTCAGATATTCAGTGAGCATTTATCTCTAAATATTAATAGGAGAGGTGTCTTTACTCTTTCTGTACTAGTTTCCCTCATCTGCTTTTTAATATTTTACTTTTTCATGAAAGTATTGTGCAGTAAAAAGCCTCTGCACATTTCTGTCCTGTCTCCTCAGCACTCACCATCCCGAGAGTTCTGCCCTCTACAGAGCCCATCCTGACTCTGCAAGGTTATCTGCACTACAGCCCCTCACTGCTTCCCTGCCATGGTCATTTTTTATTTTTTTATTTCACTCAATTTCAGCTGGCCTGGGTTAGATACCATTGCTGGAAAGTTGAACTTTAAAAAAAAATTTTAAAATTGTTGCTCTCTCTTTGGCAAAGGCCCAGTAAATCGTGTCAGTTTTCCTCTGTCTCTGGTTCAAATAATTCAGCCTTCCTTTACCATCCTCACCCAATAAGATACTGCAGGGGTCTGAGTTTTCCTGAGTGTCTTCTCCCTAAAAGCCACACAGAAGACTGAGCCTGTGGGTAAACCAGGCAGTTTGGAACACCATTTGTAAATGGTATCTCCATGGAGATGCTAGGAGTGACCTGGGGTCATTCAGAGATGTTCTCCCAACTCTTTCCCAAAATTTTGCAGTGTACCCTCCTTTAGATTAGACTTTGGGGTCATATTTTATGTCTGCTCAGCTCTAGGAGGAGCAATACTGCAATGCTTTCCATCTGCACCCCTTTGTGTCCCCTTTTCCTTTACCCCTCTGGGAAAGGACCCAGCCCACGCACTGAGGAGCTGTTCTGCTTCCTTGCTCCCTATCATACTGGGATGACTCCCAGCTGCCACTGGCATCTATGTGATACTACTCTCTGCAATGGTTACTGTCCTCCTATGTGGCTGCTTGAAAAAAACAAAAACAAAACCAAAACAAAACAAAAAAACCCCAAACCATATGGTAGGTAAGGGTAGGGTCAAATCCCCTTGGCCTCTATTCAGCCAGTGCTCATTTACAGCTGAGCCCATTTACCAGGGTCAGTGTGTCTAAATTCTGATTAAGCTTTCCACAGACATCTCCATCTCTGGACTCAGTTTAGATATGAGAACCATTGTTGAGTACTGTCATCTACGTGGTGATCACAGCCTCCATGATAACATTCCTCAGTTGATATTAGTGGGATCTTTATTTTGGTTTTGTGATGGGTTTCTTTGGTGTGAGTATGTGTTTTGGTTGGTTGGTTATTTGGTTTGGTTGTTTTGGTTTGAGTCTTTTCCTGGTTTTGTTTGGTTGGTTTGTTTTGCTTTGGGGGTGTTGGGTTTGTTTGTTTATTTTGGGAGGTTGTTTGTTCCTTTGGGATTTTGCAGGGGCTGGTTCAAGATTTTGTTTGTTTTTTGAGATTTTGTTGGGAGTTTTTTGTTTGGTTTAGAGTTTTTTATGACACCTTAAATATTGATGTTTATTGATTATAAGTAGACGAGTTCTTTGAAATTAGAACAGACCTAAAAACAACTTCATGTTCATTGTTAGGGTTGCCCAGGGGCAGCTCTTACTCTGTGGATGCTGTGGTCCATGCTCACCAGAGCTCTACAAGTCTGGGTAAATTCTGCCTGAATCTGTTCTTCTTACACTAAACGTGACTATTTTGTGCACATTCAGCAAGGCTGGTGTTGCATCAGAAACTGAATTGTTACTTTGTTACTATACTATATACACTAACCAAGAAAGCGAGACCCACTGCTGTAATCTTGTTATAATCAGTAACAATTCTTTCTTGATTTACAGCATATTATTCTATAAGGCACATGCAGGACATTAAGATAGAAACACCACCACAGTTTTCATTTTTTCCTCTCTCTCCAAGTCTTTGTTACCCACCATCAATTTTTTAAATAACTGATCTGTAGGAGAAGTTTCTACTTTTTTTATAGTTCTGCAATAGAAGCCAGTTATTAATTTCTTGATCTGGCAGGAATTGACATGTTCATATTTCTCAATTATCAAGACTTCTGTGGTGATGATGGTCAGGTCATTGGCCAATTGTCCAAGTTCCCTTTGGCATTCCTTTCCAGATATGAAATCCAATATGAAATTGGATTCACGTTTCAGGTTCAGTTACAAATTCTTGCCTGGTATTTTGCAGAATTTCAAGACTGGATTAAAAAGTTATTATGGTCACTAATAACTGAGCTCTTTGAAGATAATGGCGTTTATTGCCCACAATTTCACTCTCACAGGAATCCAAGATGGAATCTGAATTCCTGAGATTTCTGAAATATCTAATAAAAGTTCCCTTGTTTGCCTGGCTTGGGAAGGATTTGCTGATAATTTCATTCCCTTTGCTCAAGGTTCACATCTTACAGCTACTCTTTCCCTGCAGAAGTTCCAGTAGCATTGCAGAACAAAACCCTGCACAAACCAATTGCTGTTCAGCACAAATCACTTCCAAGGCAGCCAGTTACTTTGTCAACATCAGTAAATCTTCTCTGGGTTTACCTTCCAACTTTTTGGGAATACTGCAAGATATATTATTGTTGAAGCTATTGCTAGGAGTTCCTAAATCCTGAATTTTCTGATTTGAAAGAGGCCGCCAAAGCTCCATCCCCAAAGGTCCAACTATCTGTGGGGCTGACCATGTATTCCCAATGGGGGTACATGACACATTCATGTGTACACACAGGGTCTTAGGGATGAACACACAGAGAAACACTCATTGCTCATGCACAAGGGGTTATCTCCTCCAAAATGTAGTGCATGCTGAATACAGAAAAGCTCCTGTTTATATACTATATTTTATATACATATTCATTGATTTTTCCCAGCATAAACACAGGCATGATAATAATTTCCCTGAAATTATTAACACATTTTCCTCCCTCCTTACACATGCATTCTTCTGTCCTGGGGGTCTCTTTGGTGGTTCCTGGTGGTTGACCCCAAAGTGATACCTGACTGCCCAGTGAACCAGTGAAAGCTGGCACAACTGGGCTGGTTGTTTTCCAGTTCTTCTTCCTACAGAATAGGCATTGTGTAGTTCCACAGGCCAGTGGAGAAGAAAAAAAATGCTTTTTGAAGAAAAAGCATTGTGTTACCTCACCAGGTGCAGACAATATTTCATGTGGTAACAGCCTCTCTAGCCTTAGGTCTGGATTTCCTGAACCTGCTGTTTGTGTCTCAGGAGCACAGCTGTGTGCACCCTGGCCCCAGCCAGGATTACCTGCCTGTCTGGCCCGATGCTCACCAGAGATCACACACTGCCCAGTGAACCCGTGCTTGCTGCAGCTGCAGGTGCTCCTGTGGTGAAGATGTGATGAAGTGATGCCAGACAAGATGCCAGCCCTGCTTACACGTGACTGGCCCCCTTTCCCCTCTCTTGTCCTGGTATTATACCAAGCATATTTTTTTACAAAACATCTTGCATCCTCCCTTCTTCCACATTCAGTTCCTCTGTTAAACATCCTTTTATAAATCACGTGCAATCCTGGAGTGCTTTTCCCCTCTGTCCCATAAGGGGTCTCATGCTTCCAGAGGTGGTGTCCTGCCCCTGCCTGGTGCAGGATGTCCTCCCGGCCACTGGGGATGAGGCTCCCTTGAGGCAGCCCTGACAGGGCTTCTCTTTCTGTTATCAGGTTATTGAGGTTTCCTCTGTGCTCCTTTTGTGTTCATGGAAACGAGCCTTTTGTTGCACAGCCGAACACCTAGCACAGCTTAAAGGCTTGGTTTATTGTTGTGACTGGTTGAGATGCATCCTTGGAGGCACTGAACTGTGCAGTAACTTCATAGCAATTAGCATGTTCCTCATGTCAACAGTATCTGAATTCACCCTAACTATTCTTTTTCTGTTGTAAACCAATTTTAGACTGTTTAAGAAAGTGTTTCTTCAGCTGGGTGCTTGCTAGTTTAAAGCAGAGGGATTTGCCTGTAGAGGGATTTTGCTGCTGCAAACTCTATGGCATAATGAAGTCTCAATCCTGGTTTGCTGTTATAAGTGATTTTCTGTGGATAAAAAAAAAAAAAATGGTGAAAGGTAAAATAAGTAAATGGGGAAATATTGGTTTTCTCTGTTAAAATTTTGGATAATGAACCTTCCCTTCCTGGCTAAAGTGCTACACCTTGTGCTTACTCCAATAATTAACATAACACGAAAGTTCAGCAGTGATTAGGTAAGCAATGACGCAGTTGTTCAGTAAGGGTTGCAATTAAAACCAAACTAGGTATTTTACTCGATTTCACAGCCTGCTTCCCAACTTTGTGGAGGAGAAGCCTGAAGGCAAAGTTTCCCATCAGCTGAGAATGGCATCGGCCATCTGGTAGAACCACAGTCCCTTTACTGGCAAAACAAAGGATTTTTCTGTCCATCTTCATTACTGGAACACTTTATGCTACTCCTCTGCATGTGACATCTTTTACTTACCCAGCATTTCATGAGTCCTTTGGATTTTTTTTAAGGTCTTTGTTTTTCTTTCAGCAAAATATATATTCTGCCTCACAGCATAACACTGTCATCCCATGTAGAGTCAGGTGACTTTTGGGAAATTTCTCTCTTGTTCTTCACCATGGTCATTGGTGTCCTGTTATTTCAAAACAGTGGCATCAAAAAATGTGGGGTTTTGCATATGCTGCAGAGTTCCTGGTGGTATTGATCTGTGACATTTTCTCCTCTTCAGATTTTGGCAATGACCTGTAGTCAACTGAGATCAGACCTGAGCCTGCAGGAGAGAATACTCCTTCAGTTTATGTCCTTAGGTGACACTAGATAGGACCAGGCTCTCCTGAGGAAATGTGACTCATGGCTGTCCCATTATAGTTAGGAAAGGCATTGACTTGCTTGTTATGTTCTCCAGAGCTTCACAGCTCTTGCTTACACTTCAAGTTTGCAATGAGTTTGTACATTATTCTGAAATAATTTGCTTTGCTAAGATCAGAGAAGTGCTAGCAGATATGCAAGCCAAATCCATATTGTGACATTTATTTGTTTCAGTGGCCATCTGAGAAAAGTAGTTCTACCTAATCATATCAGTAAATCTCTCTACCTTTATTTTTTTCCTTTTTTTTTTTTTTTACTTGACAGGATGCTACTAGTGACTAAGTGCAAGAAATTGTCCTAGTTTCTGTGTGAAAGAGAACAATTCTTTTCGTGTTTCCTGGTTTATACCTTTCAAAACTTTTAGCAGTAGGCATGTGAAATATGACTGAGGCTTTTTCCTTCTTGGCAAAAATAATGAAGTTTAAAATCAAAAATGCAGAACAACTGGAGTGGACAGCACCTCAGGAAAGATTTCTACAGAATCTGATTTCCTATAATAAATGTCCTCAATCTAATGATGATTAGGCATGTCCTGCAGTCTTTCTTTAAAGCCTGAGGAACACTCTTTTTTGTGCTGTATTTTTGAATAATTTCAGTTGTCTGTGCTGAAGTTTGAAAAACTTACAAAAATGGTTTCTTGATGGGCTAAGTAAGACTTGAGTTGGCCTTAGTCAGCTCTATACACTCAAAATATCTCTTTTCATTTAAGCTGTTTCTTACAACAACTGCCCAGTTTCTCAAAATCCAAGACCAGTGGTACAGAGCATACAGGAAATAAATCATGATAAATCCTGCAAGGGCACTTGAATTTGATACAGAAAATATATTTTGATAGTGTGGGATGGGTTGGCACACTTCAGGCTGCAGACACCTTTAACACTTCCAAGTCTGAAAGATGAGCATCCACAAGTTGTATTCATTCTGCAGTGAGAATGCAGACTACTCCAGGGTAATGGGGCAGAAACAATTATATTATTGATTGCCATGATCCTGGACTTTACAACATCTAGCTACCAAAACCCATTAGCTTCTGCAATGACTTCTGCTGCTGAAGGTACATAATTGCCTTTTCATAATGAATAGTGCAGCATATCTTCATGCAGAAGGTTGCAAAGTGTGTAAGACAGCCCTCCTCCCCATGCTGACAGACTGACATTCTTCCTGTAATTCTGGTGGGGCAGATGCCTTTGGTACTGACCAGGAAAACAACTCTGGTACCATGAAGGTGGAGGTACTAGTGTGGGTGGTGGTTGGCCTGTTTTTCTGCTTCACTGGGAAGAGACTCGGGATGGAATTAATCAGAGAATTTATTTTCCCATATTATCTCTGTGCAAAGCGGAGCTACAGCCCAATGCCTGAAGGAGCCTGACAACAGGGTGAGGTGCCCATCAGATGCTGAGGCCATGGTTACACATTTGGTCTCCTTAGACAAATACCCTGCTGTGCTATTGTTTGTATGTGGTGTTCTCAGCCTGTTTAGGTTGGGTCTTCAGGTCATGCTGCCCCTGAGGCTGTAAGTTCCTAGTCCCAGGTAAATGTTTGCTGTCCTAGGCAAGTCATGAAGCTGTCAGTGCCTTGCATTTCCCATGTGACTCTGAGGACTAATGCAATTCTTGCATTTTGGTCCCAAAATGGCCATTTCTAAGGCTTGTTGTGCTGCACTAACTTCTAGCATCTTTCTGTACTGTGGAGTAGCTGCACTGCTGCTCTTGTTTTCCCCTGAGAATCATGAACAAAGTATCTCCCTTGGAAAGAGGCAGTAGAAGGCCTCTGCACAGACTTGTCTTCACAGTGTCAAGAATCCGATGTCTTAATTTCTGCTAAAAAAANNNNAAAGTTATGAAGGGAAGCTGCCAATGAAGAAAGAAAACAAGAACTAAAAAAAGTCATTTATTTCCACATGTCTGTAAGCTGCTCTGTGAGCATGCAGAGGTTAGCCATGACTTGACATGCTGGCAACTTGACCCCAGCCTTTCCAGAAGGTCATCACTGTGGTTTGTAGTAGGACATGAGAGAAATTTCTCGCTTAGTCCAGACTTGCAGGACACTTTCCACATCTGTAGTCTCAAGCTGGTGAAAATGTGCTGGTAAAATTGTGGAGAGAGGTAAATCTTCTCAGTGGGTAGCCCTCTATGCACAGAGACATCAAATGAGTCAGTAGAGTGCTAAAAATAACCAATGGTGATGCCTGAAGATCTTGGAAAGTAGGTCACGATGCTCACATGTAACAATTATGGATGCTGCTGACAAGGATCAAGGGAAAGCTTCACAGATACTAAAGTACAGGGAAGAGTGTGTAGCAGATCATAGAGTTTTATCCAATGATTCTTGTGTGTAGCGAAGGTGAGGCACGTGTGGACTTAACCTCAAGCATGTTATGAAGTATTTTGTTAAAAGAAGTTTGGCTTCTTTTCAATTCTTTTCAGTGTGGGTTTTTCCTCTCTCCTCTTTTCCCTGAGCAGAAAAAAGGAGAAGTAGAAGCAATCTCTTGGTAGTTCTAAATTATTTAGCATAGAGGAACGCAGGGCAATGAAGAGAAGTGAAATTTTTGTTGAAGTGAGCTGTTCAGGTCACAGTCTCTGCTACCTCTCTTGTGCTTAATTTTATTTTGTAGTATGTTGTCTTAATTTCTATCTCGTGGAATTGGCATGGCCTTTTTGGGGTAAATGTATTAGCAGAGATAAGGTAAAACCAGGGAAACTTTTTAAAGCTATCCTTTGATTAATCTGTTTTCTGTTGAAAAGATGATCAATTGTAAAGCAAATTAGTTTGGTGTTGTGATATACAGATAGTCATTTCTTGTGTCTGCTCTTGGTCTTCTTCATTGCTGGTGACAAGAGGAGCCCAAATAGAATAAAAACAATTTTTGGATGTTTTACTTGCAACGCATTTAACATGAATTGATGGCTGTTTGGGTTATAAATCCATTTGCATAAATAGATGAGAAATTTTATGTCATTGTAGGAAAGTTTAAATCCCTCCACAAAAGTAATTTTCCTTGGTAAAGGACAATCTAAGAAGAAAAAGTACAAAAACATTAAGTAAAATATCAGAACCAGATGAAGATAGTTGGATGACAAGCTATAAAGGACATTTTGCATATAACAATGTGAATAAACCCATGACAAAGCCACAGTAGAAGGTGAATACCTACACTCCAGTTTTTCATACTCTTTTTCTAAAAGAAGCACATTTTAATAAATAATTGAAACCTGGTTCTTTGGGATTTGTCCACAAAGGAAGACAACACTTCAGAAACATTCAGTTGTATACTTAATAACCAAAACAATTCAGGTTAAGATTCAGGAAAATTGTTCCATTATAATGAAATATTTAAATAACTTAGGAACAAAGGGCTCAGTCCTGTATTTGCTTAGCATTAAAATACATGTAAGGCCATTGAGACCATCACCTTAAATAAAACCACTGAGGAGAACCTAAAATGAAAAGAAAAGCAGCATAAGCTCATAAAAATAGAGTAAATGAACAGAAGAAGAAAGCACACAAGGTTGTCAAATTGAGAAGGAAGAAAATCAACTTATAATCAATGTGAAAGAGCTAATGGATAAAGCAGAATTATTGCCTAGAAAAAAAGATTTACTAAAGAGCTTACCACAATAATATGGCATATCTGAACACTCTGGATAATTGGTGGACACAAAACAAGTATTTAATATAAATATTAATTAAAATAATAACAATATTTAGTATAAAATTAATATAAATTTAATTAAATATTACTATAAATAACTGTAGTTCAAGACAAATTATCTCCAGGTAAAACTGCTTCCAGAAACATGTGAGGTAGAAAGGAAAAAGTAATGTACAAATCCTGTTTAGACACCATTTGTACATATGTGCCTATTTAAAATGAAAGTACATGTGTACTCATAATCATATGGTCTTTTTGAGAGCATATAAAGTACCTACGAAGATTTGACTTTATTTGGCTTATTTTTATGATTTTCTAAGCCAGCCATTGAGATGATTGAGTTTCACATGAGATGTGAATATATGTTTGATCTTAGAACCAAGCTGGATGAATAAACATTTATACATGCTTCTGTATGTCAATTTTAATCAAACGTATCTGAGTTACTTCAACTGTTCTTTTTTTATCAGTTCCTCAGTATTCAGAGGTCTATCTGTCAATGATTTTAAATCCATTTAATCACTTTTTTAATAGAAACTGTGACAGTGAAATCAAACTTGCAAGATGGAGCTTGGATTTGTGCACCTAGTGTATAGTGCGAGGTGATTAATTGTGGCTGCAGAATATACAATTTAATTTGATTTTATTTAGAGATGACATCTCTACCTGAGAAGAATTGCAAGTTTCACATGAGAATTACATTCAAGGTCCATGCTGTATTCTGTAATATAACCTGTATCACTGTACGTTTAAATTAGCATGTTGTCTCTTTTCTCATATTTAGCTCGGGTTTTTTACCACCTTAGAGTCCTTAGCCATTATTTTAAGAAAAGAGTAAATTATGGAAAAAGAGAAGAGAAAATGAGCTCTGTCTGATCACTTAGCCCTTAAGAAGTTTATGGCTCATAAAGAATAGTATGTCTTTCACCCTCTTGTGGTTTATTTTTTGCAGAGTGGGGGGTGGTGTTTGTGTGTTCAGTTTTGTCAAATTTTATGGATCCCAATCTAGACATTTCAAAGGGGCTGCACATTTCACACAGTCTTACACTGTGATGATAAATCAGTGCAAGGATAATTATATCAACCACCAAGTTAATATTTATCAGAAATTTGAATGTATTTTACATTGGAAGTGACAGGAATGCTACAGCTTAAAGGACTTCCATGTGGCAAAGGGTCATGTCCTATATGAAATGCTAATCAAATTTTAGTCCCAGACCATGGAGAAACTATCTACAAAACAGGATTAAAATAAAACTGTTTTTTGTCAAAGAGATTAAATCCATGGCATTAAATTCAATATTGTTATAAATACCAATTTAATTCCAATTAATGAAATATAATTGTATTAATTAAAGAATTACAAGACAGAAATTTAGGCAAAACCAACAATCGGAAGCACAGTGCCCATGCCCGGGATCGACTCTGGGTGAACCAGTTACAGCCTCTATCACACTGTAACCCTCTTGTTCATGAATTGAGCTTTTTTGAGGTTTTATACAGTTTATTTGGCCCACGGCAGATGATTTCCCCACAGTTCTTTGTTTTCAAGGTGTTTTTTTCAAATTCATCTCCTCTGTCCGGCCTGCTGAATGGGGTTTCCCACGAAAGGATGAGTGTTAATTTCTTCCCTCCGTTGTATGAATGGGAGACAAAGTTATGAATGAAGAGGCAAGAGGCATCCCCCTGATTGTATCTTGGTGATGTTTGGGTGTTTCACAGTTCTGCTGCCCCTGGAGGACTGATTTCATTCTTGATTTGTCCTTTATTCTGATGTCAATGCGAGGCATTGTCCTTTTCTGAATAGCAGCCCCTGGGCACTGCTCGTCCTGAGATTAGCTGGTTTGCATTTTTATTTTACAGAACATATTTACATTCTACATACACCAAAACATGAATTAATGTACCATATTTATTACAATATGAAGTTTATCCTTGTAATATGAACAGTAACAACAATGAAAACAATATGTAGTAAGACATTAATCACTGAAGGTTTTTCCTCAAGCTTTGTGGTAAAGACTGTCTAAAATTTCCATCTTTTATGGAACTCTAATGATTAAAAGAGTATAGGGGATTTAGTGAGATTCAGGACGACAATAGATTTTTTTGAGGTTTAAAAGGTTCAGTAAAAAGCAACATGTAAAGGTTTATTTGTCTTTAAAAAGTGCATTCAGTTTGTTATAAATGCCAGGACAATTTTCCAATTAAAATAATAATTTGGTTTATTAATACAAAAACAAATTATAGAATTTAAATATCAAAATAATCAAATCAAAGAATTTCGGCATTAAAATCGAATCACAGAATTTTGAGTCACAGAATTTAGGTAAAAAGATTGAATCACAGAATTTCGGTAAAAAGCCCCACAAACAGCATAACCGACTTGATGGTTTTACCCAAGAAAAGGCCAAGGGTGAACTCTGAGACACAGAGCTTGGCTGTCTGCTGTCTCCCCCTGAGTTCACAAATTTGCCCGTTTCGGGGCCCAGTTTTTATACTCTTTATTCCGCCCTCGGCAATATTTCCCCATATTTTCTATTGAGTCCCGACCTAGCTATTCAAATTCTGGGGAGTCTCTGATTGTGCTGAAAAGAGTCTATTTCTGTCCTGCTAGGTGTTAACTTCGAGTTTCGGCAGGAACCTGGGTTGATTAATGTCCCATGATCTGGATAACGATGCTCTGGTGGCCGAGGAGGGTGTAGGCTCTCTGCATTGATGATCTTCTTCCTTATCTTGATGTCTCTTCTCCCACTACCCCTATTCATTCTTTGTTGGGATTCTATTTTGGGATGGGTTCCTGCCTTTTGTTTCAACCAACTGTCACACTACATGCTGAGACTCACGTATCCCTGTCCCACATACACATATACTACATTCTACATTTTAACTCCATACACACATATACAGTATATTACAGTTTCCATTTCATAATTATCTATAAGAACATGAATTAATCATTTCCCATTTTTCACAAGTTGGAGTTGCCTACTTCGAGCAGCCTTCCTACAACCTCTTAAGCCATATTGGTGAGATAATGCTGAAGTTCTTATGGAAGTGGGAACATGTTTTAATAAGAAGAAGGTTATGTTTTATTGCTGTGAAAAATGAGGTTCACTTTCTTGGTAAAATTTAAACATTTTAATAAAAAAACAATTAAGAGACAGAATAAAGCAAAAAGTTAAATGGCCGGGTGCCTGGCATTCAGCCAAGAGCAGGCTTTACCATCTCAGAAACATTTCTTTAAATGCACCAGCATGATGCATATTCATAGACCTCTCATGCATTATTCAAACATTCCTTTCTGTTTAGATGCTCCCCTGCTTGGTCTCAACCCCCAACCTGCCCCCATTCCATTTTCTCTTTTTGCTTCCACTCTGTCCCACACTTCCTGATAACAGAGAGGCAATAAATTCTTCCTTTGGGGTTCTAGTGTCTGTGCTGTTATCTTCATCCAGATAGGGTAATTCCAAGAATGTGAAAAATTTCCTGGTTATCTCTACCATTTTCTGAGTCAGCTACAAAAAGCATTTTACATCACTTTATTATGCCATAGCCTAAGAAATATCTACATTCATCACATCACCATTTTTAAGTTTTGTTAATAGCAGAAATAAAAGAAACTATATTAATACAGCAAAGTTTTCCAACATTATACATGTAGCATTAATTTTAATATTTGCAAAAAAAACAATAATATACGTACTTATAACATAGCTGAAAGTATTTTTTAAATGTAATCAGTTACATTAATGAACATAATTTAGTAATCTGGTATAGAAAAAGGTTGGAATATATTTTCCAGTGCTTGAGGCTAAACTAGATTAAATTTATTTGAAACAAAAATAATTGATCTGTGTATATGAAAAATGAATTTTAAAACTTTCAGTCAAACTAACTTTGAGTTTTGAATGTGGAAAGCAGAGTCAGACAAGAAGTAACACTAACTGCTGGATGCTATGAGCAGAGTTGAGAACAAAAATTGTCGCCAGAACAGCTGCATTCATTTTGTTAGCAGGATATTTTTAATATATTTTTAATTAACATGACCAGGGTATGGTGATCTGTAGTAAATACCAATAACCTTTGGAAGGGTGAGGGGGCCAACACCTCATGGCCACAGTGACAGGGCTTAGATGGGTGTCTGGGCAGTTGGTGATGCAATGGGTGAAAGTGAGAGATGCCTGGGGATGCAGAGCTCTGGGCTGGGCAGGGGACTTTGCACGGCACAGGTACAGCCTTAGGCAAGGATCAGGGCATAGGGGTGAAAGCCCATGCTAAGGTTTCTCACAGCTTCTCACAATTTAGCTGTTTCCACTCTGCCTGATCCAAGATTACAGGTGCCTTGTACCGGGGGTCACCTAAAGGAAGAGGTGACAGGGCCAGTTGGTAACCCAAGGGTAGCCTACATGGGGTATCTGAGTGTGGGGTCATCAAGAAACAAAAAGGTGAGGGATGCACAGAGGTGTGCTGAGAGCATCTCCATTAACAGGTCATCAAGATCCCAACCCAGCCATAGGGACATCCCGGTTAAGAAAACAAAAGTCAGCCAAAAACAAAACAAAACAAAACAAAAGCCAAAAAACCAAACCAAAACAAAACAAGCCAGTCTGCAGCCATTAAGAGATATAATGGTAAAATGGGAAGATAAAAAGACTGGAGGAGATATAATGGGAAGATAAAAAGACTGGAGATAAGACACTCCTATAAGGAGAAAGAGTGGTGAGGAAATAATATTAATTGGCAGAGGTGAGACACAGCGAAAAGAGGAATCACAATTGCTATTCCTGAAGGGGACATATATCCAAAAATAACTTGCCAAGAGCCCTGAAGAGGTGGTAAGGATTTGATAACTGTACACCTTGTTCTCCTAGTAAGTAATCATGGCCAGATACCTTGACACATGAGCCTGGTGCTCAAATGTAGTATGGGCCAGTGAATCTCAGTCCTTGTAGGTGCAGCAGTGCCAGTGGGTGAAATCTGTTCTGCTTTGAAATAGACTTGCCCTCTGCCTCCTCCAGTACAGTCTGGAATTGAGATTTACTGCATTGATACCCTTGTGTTGCAGCATTAATCATGTTCCTTCTGCTGTGTGAATGGAGAGGGTGGCGTTTGCAGAGCTCTCAGACAGGATGGGTACTCTTTGTTTGTGCTGGGATTTAACTCCAGCCAGTGGCTAAGCCCCACTCATCCACTTGCTCACTTCCTCCACTGTGGGATGAGAATTGGAAGAGTGAGCAAAACAATAGGCCAAAACAAAGAGAGTTTAATAGATAAAGCAAAAGCCAAGCAAAGCAAAATAAGGAATTCATTCGCTGCTTCCCATGGGTAGGTAGATATTCAGCCACTTCCAGGAAAGCAGGGCTACTCTATCCCAGGCAAAACCAGAGTATTTTGAAAGCACAGCCACTGCAGGTCTAGAAAGATCTCCAATTTTTTTCACTCTGGTATGGCTAGGCCATAAAAGCAGAGAGAGGACAGCAGAAATTTCAGCCTGTTTTAGCCACCTGAGCTACATTACCTGTCTTCAATGGCAGTGGAAGTGATAAGTGATAACTGAGATGTTAATCTTCAAAATGTTTTGGACACTGATAAAAAAAATAATTTCAGAAGCCAATTCTAAGGTGGGTTTTGGGGGGTTTTTATTCCCAGGAAAATATATCAAGAACATCAATCCATCTGAGCTGAAAAATTGTGCATAAAGAAAGAAAACAAGCTGACACATTCTAGCAAACTGGAAGCTAACCAGCCCTACCTGAGACTTGGTCCTGATTTGGAAACTATGCATTCTCCCTTTCATGTAGTTCTAGGAAGGAAGCATCTTATCCATGGGGATACAAAAGAGTGTCTTCCACTGAGCTCTTCATAGAATCTTATGTGAAACAGCCAGTTTTTAATCAAACTTGCTTGGGAAGGAATATTTCTGACAAAGCTCAAAGAGCTTTTAGCCTCATCTAGGCTCTGCAAATTTCAGGAACTGATCACACTGTCCTAAGTGGATGGAATTTAAACAAGCCCTGAATGTTGCTCAGGTGCCATAGGATAGCCCCATGCTCTGAACAAAGAAATATTTATCCCTAGTGAGTGGGATGTGCTGGTTTTTCTGCAAAGCAAGGAAAATTGAGACAAAAACCTTTGTAATATAAATCTACACCCTTTGTGATGGTGGGATTCAGACTCTATATGGAGCATATTCCACAACCTCAGCAGCTGCCAGACAGATTATATAAGTATTCTTCTTCAATTAATGAAAGGAGTGCTGCAATAAAAGACACAAAGAAAACAATGTATTCAAAAATGCTAAACCCAAGAAAGATGTACTTGTGTAGAAGTACCATTTTGCCACATCCTTAGAGGGAAACCACTGAGAATCTCCAACTCTTCTTTGGTGCAGAATTTCCTTATCTTTTTGGCATGGTTTACAGCCAGATGCAATGGCAAAATTTGATGATGAAGTAAGTTAATTATCTTTAAATTGTAGTGTGCAGTGTCATGATGTTTTGGTAGCAGTGTGATGCAGGGTTGTGTTTTATTGCTGTTTGTCATCACATTAAATTGGCTGAGTTGGGAATTGCAGTAAGGGCATTAGCATTCACAACCATTACTGCCTTGAACACTGTCCAGCCTTTTCACTTCCCTCTCTCCCCACTCGTTCAGTAATTCTGCTTTGTGCCTTTTTTGAATGCAAAATAGATTCCATTGGATTTCCTTCCCTCTCCTGACTGCCTTTGCTGGGAACTGCTGTAGAGAGGAAAGCTGCCTTTAAGTTCCCCACCTTCTTTCAGTCTTGTCATTATGGGTGACCAGCTGGTGTTTGCATTTTTGAGTTTTGTTCATTTTCTTTATTGGGGAGCTGTAAAAGCCCTTATAAACCACAAAAGTTTGAGCACTTCAATTTTCACTTATTATTTGCATGTGTTGGAGAATCTGGGCACTCAGTCTTAAGTATTAATAATTTTACTTCCACAAGTGCATATGCTAATAGGCATGAGAAAAGTTAGAGGTTGTAACATATCTAGAACTGGACCAGGAAAAAAATGTTTGGGTTGGGAAATTTTTAAGTAACATATTTCATCCTGAATATTTTATAATACACAAATCAAACTCGTTTTCAGTTTCAAGCGTGGATTTTATCCTCATTTTCCAAGCAGTGAAATAGAATGGCTAGAAAGTCCACACTGAGGTTGGTAGAAGTCTGGACTTAGTGGAAGCTGAGTGAACCCTGAGTTGCACAGACTATGGAGGGAACCTCCTGATTTCATCCAGCTCTACTTCCAGCTATTGGCATGATGAGCTGGATCAGCTCATCATGATCTTGCCCTGTTGAACCCTAAGCTCAAAGATACTGACTTTGCAGCTTCTCTGAGTGACTTTGCCAACAACTGACCACATCTGATGGGGAAAAGTGTTTAAGATCCAGCTGGAATTTCTCTTGTTACAACTCGTGTCTGTTGCCTGTAGCACTGTTTTGCCTCTTGTGCTTTTGCTTTTTAAGTACAAGCAGGTTTCTCTGCCTGCTCTGCAAACTGCCATCAGTTTGCTGAAGACAGCCATAAGATCTTCCCTGGTTTCCTCCTCTTATGGCTGAACAAGCCCAGTGTCTCAGACACTTACACTTGTGTGAGCCAGTGCTGCAGTGGTCCCATGTTACCGGCCTTCTCCTGGTCTCATTCCAGTTTGACAATGTCTGTCTTCTACTGGAGATTCCAAAACTGGACATTGTAATCAACATGTGGTCTAATGAGTGCCAAATAGAAGAGAAGGAAGATAAAATTATTTAAGTTGCTGGGTCAAGTCTTGCTAATGCAGCTTGGTTCCTGGTTATTGATCTGTCCTGGGGGCTTACAGCTAAACCACAACAGCCATATGTGTCAGAGAAGACAAAGATGGTCAGGTTGACTAAAGCCTGTCAGTGTCACTGGGGTCCTGACAGTTGTGTACCATCCTAGGAAAATGTTAAAAGTTGCCCTTAGTAAACTTGATGAAGACTTGCCACCAGGTCGACTCACCTTTAGCTACCAAAAATTAAGGTATCATTTCTAGGTATTCCAAACAGGTGGATTAAATCACTCCCCAAAATGTTTTTGTTGTGTGCAGACACCAGGGGAGAGACTTAGACACTAAGGTAGACTATTCCTTTTAGGTAGCTAAATTCAGATGAGGTGACAATTCAGATGAGATCATACCATCAGATAGTACTCTTGCACCCTTGGAGTAGAAAACAAATGTTTACACTCTTTCACTTCAATGCAGAAATTTCTTCCTCAGCTTCAAGACTCAAGGCCTTATCTTCAAACTGTCTGGTTGCAAACTGTGGCTGCTCCTTGCCCCTGTTAGGGCATGGTAGAGTTTTTCTCATTCACTGATGTGGTTTTCTGTGCTTTGGATAGGCTTGTAAAAATCTCAGAAGTTATTCTTCAGGGGGTTTCCAGCTGAATCTATGTAAAACATGGCTTGTTCCTGTACTGAAAAATGCTCAGTTTTGAAAGAGATTTTGCAACCATTAAGTATGGATAATGGGAGTGTGCTTAGGATGCTGGATGCTCTAAACAGATGCCATCCAACATCCACCTAACCTGTTTTTGGATGTATGGTTTGAAAACCACTGATGAAAGAAAAGCTCAGAGAAAAGCACAACTTGCTAAGAAGGGCTAGATGATGGGGTTGAAAGAGAAGGAATTTCATCTTTTGGAGTATTTTAGCATTGCTTTTATCCTGAACGCAAATCCAGGAGTCTCTGGGTTTAGCTGAAATTAAAAAATCAGGGCTATAGCAGTCTTACATCATGCACATGAACTGTAAATTCAAAACAGTCTTAATCTTGACATGATGCATCAGACTGTGGAGAAAGAAAAGGACTCATTTTGCCATGCCACTGAGACTGGACTTCAAAAGAGGGGTGCAAGAAGTAGTCCAAGCAAGAAGTCAAAGCAAAAACAGGTCGAAGTCTGAGCTGAAGTCACTGAAGTCCAAGCAAAAAGGGATTGAAGTAATTTATTTTCCTCTCAGTTCAGTCTTGTATTCTGTTGCAGCTCCAAACAGTTACAGCTCTAAGCAGTCACATCCTTAAGCAAGAATTTCCCTCTAGTTACAGAATTCGCCTATTGTTTGTGTTACCTGGCAGCCTTACAAAACTACACAGTTTAAAAACCCTTGATATCTACATATGCTGTACTTTCCCAGTTCTTCTCACATCTGTGGTCACTTATCCCATGGCCTGTATTCCACCAAGGCCAGGATATCATTAAGCTCCACTGTGCTCTCTGTTCTGTCCCCCATTTGTTCTCCCATACTCTTCCCAAAGGTATCTCTTCAAGTTTTTTTTGCATGTAAAGGTCTTCACTATTACCCTGGGCTTCAAAATCTCAGATTTTCTTAGCACTTTTCTTTCTCAGCTATTGACTTTATTACTGTAAAACTACTACTCTGTTTTCATTAAGTGCTGAGAAGACAATTTAAATAGGAGATCAGGAACTGGTGTAGAAGCACCCAGTGCATGAGACTCTAACCATAGCCACCTGTGACAGAGTGAGAATGTACTTTATTCTATTAAGTTTCTATTATGAAATTTGGGAAGGAAGGGAAGGGAGTGACAGATGGCTAACAACTTTGTAGAGGATGTTGATGTGGATGAGATTTTTCCTAAACTTTGTGAGGAAGGGGAGCCACTGTCACAAACTCACTCTGAGGCTGCAGGGTGCTGGCAGTCCTCACCAGTGTTCTGCTGCTGGGGAAGGACATTTCTGTTGTGCAAACACCATGAGTGGCTGGCACCAGCCCTGACCCCTCTGATTTCCAGAAAAACACAGCTTTTCTTTCTGGACAACCTGGGAATGACATCACAGCAGCCAGCACAGAGAGTTTTAAGGCTTACTACACCCAAGCCTCGTTGCTTTCTAGCTCTCTTGAAATCACATTTAACAGAAGTAAAGATGAAAGCAAATGTAAATGAGAATTTATTTACACAGCATAAATGTTGGCGATGCAATTACAATGAATTTAGAGACAGAACTAAGAAGAAAATTCTTCTTTTATCCACCCATACTTTAATGAACTTCAAGAGGAATTTCTCTGTTCAGGGAAAAAGTGTTTAACCAAATTTGTTGTCTGGGATCCTTTCTGGACATAATGTTTACACCTAATTTATTCTCTGTGGCTCCATTTAAATGTAGTTTAATCAAAATGCTGATTTCAATCTTTTCCCAAGGGTTTGCCTCCCATCTGCCACTTCACTTTCAGAAATACTTAGTTTCATGTAGGCATGCCCAAACCCCAAATCTTCTTCCTAGATGAACAGTTTTCTGCTAGCAGATTTTCTTCACCATAAAGAAACCCCAAATTTACTCTAAGCAAAATACACTTGTTGGCTTGCTACAGTCATATTCATGGCTCAAGGTAAAAAGCTCTTTTCATGTGCTGAAAATCACATTTGCATCAATGCTGAGTTTGCCTCTAACTCTGCAAGCCTGTTTCAAATAAACTGGTATTCAAGGTTGTGTGTACATCCAGCACATTGAGTGCTTGTTTTTGACTGGTGGGGCTGTCATGCATGTTGGTGTGACAACTCATTATTGCCCCGCCCTTGGGAGAGCTATCATGTGATTTAATAAATATTCAGATTTAAGTACAACATTCTAGCAAACACGGTGTCTCCCAGAGACCATCAGAAAGTGCTGGATACAGAGAGTGATTTAGTTGTTTTGGGGTTAGGGGGGTTTTTGTGTGTGTTTTGATTTTTTTATTATTCCTTATTTTTTTTTCCTGATTACACAATTTTCATGGAAATAAACTCATTGTTTGCTTAGCATTAATCTGTTCCTGCTACTTACTGTTTATTTGCTTCAGAAACTCAGTCACAATATTTTATTAGCAGACTTAATTTTCTCCATACCAACTAATTGTGATTTATTAATAATGATACTAGTAGTAATTGAAGCAGAGAGATAGGAGAAACATACTATGTACCAAACATGTTGATGAAGTAATCTCCAAATAAAACATCTTTTCGTTTTTGTTGAAGAACCAATGGGTGAACTTAAGGCAGTGATTGTACAGGGAGATGGGAGCTTTTCTAGACTCTTCCTGTGCAACAAAATATGTTTAGTTATTTGTACAAAACTTGTGTTATGCAGCAACTGATCCAAAATTCATTGAAAATTTTGATTTCAATGGTCTTGGGGTCAACCCCTTGTTTATGTAATTTCTGAACCCATTGTCAAGCAATCTTTCAGATTTTGCATCTTTCATGTGAGAACAATTAAACTGAAAATAAAATAATTAGAATTTAATCTGCTGCTGCAGTGAGGATCAGGAAACTAGGGATTGTGTTTACTGTGGAATTTATTCAATAGTCCTAAACTCACTGAGGAACAGATTTCTTTCCCACACTGAATAATAAGGCTTTACTAATTTAAAGAACTTACTCCTAGAGCCCACAAATCCAGGTTAATACATCTTCTTTAGAGAGGAAGAAGGCAAAGCTAACCAAGACTGGATTTTTACATGCAAATCTAAGGGATTACAGGAGCCCCTGCTGCCTCTGTGCTTTACATCACTCTCCCAAGTGTAGAAGATATACTGATGAAGGATGTTTGGGCAACAGGTGGTTCTTCAAAATTCTGTTTATTGTACAGAAAATGTTACAGTGGTCGTGGGTATATAGAGCCAAGCATAAAGCTGCCAGCTACAGCATCCAGGCATGCCTGAAGCCACCTTAATTCTGGTTACAATGCATTATATATCCTTCTTTGCTGAGCATCTTGATACACAGCAACCAGCCAGCATCTTACAATACTTTTAGCATTACCTGCAGCCTATCCTAACTATTATCACTATCATATTATGTTACAGTTTGAGCTTAAAGTTCTTCTTCTGTTTTCTTGCAGTGGAAAATTCTTATACCTTGTTTCTACATGGTAAAAACATGGCTTTTGTTTGCCTCTGGTATCTTTTACTTTTCCTAGGACCTATTTCTGCCTGCTAAAAACACCTTTTTTTTGTGGTCAACATATCCTTTGCTCTAGCCAAAAAATCTCTTTCCAACTCGATTTAACATTTGCTTTCTTAGTTGTCCAGTAACAACTGCCTCAGCAATGCTAACTTTATACATCCTTTATTCTTCTATATCAAAACTTGCTTTCTTTTCTATTTCAGTTACAGGTTTTACATTCAGAGAGCCTTCTGCTAAGCACTCATATCTTAAAACTTTCCTGTTAAACTTTCATCTTCCCCAACACCAAGTAAGCCTACAGAGTGGGGCAGAAAGCCTAGAAAACACTCCACCAGTCATCCTGAAGTGTTTTATTCCTGCTTATGTCTTGGTTGTGGGTTAAAGGTGGGGAACAAAAGTCTTCTGGGGTCCCTGGAGAGGATAGCATGAAATTCCTGAGAACACAGGTACACCAGAAAGGCTGTGATAAATCTGCCCCTGAGTTTGCAGGTCTGCCCAAGAAGGCTGCTGCTCTGATGCAGCCCCTTCTTCCATGAGGTACTCAGAAGGTTTTCTTAGCACCAATAGGGCAAAGCATGAGGGACTGCTGCTATGCAGTGCTCCCAGTGTGAAAGGTTTGCTCTGCCTCACATTGTGGAGTTGCCACTGTGACTTCTGGCAGGGCCATGCTAGCACTGAGATCCCTAACACTTGTGTGGGGAAAGTGATTTCAAACAAACAAAACCACCAAAACCAAACACTCCAAGGTGAATTAGTGATATTTATTGTAGCTGTGAATGCCCATGCAAGTGATTCTGAGCAATAAGATCCTACAATAAACATTTACTCCATATAGAAAACCCTCTTCTCATAGCTTGCCCCAAGAAGCCCCATGGATCTTTCATGTTATGACTAGGTCAAAGACTCAGCCAAGGGGCAGAACATGATTTCCAGGCTGCTGTTTTAACACACAGGAGAGGGAACCTGTCTAGAGATTAGGTTGCCAGCCTTGAACTTGGAAAATTGGATTCAGTTTTCTCTTCTGCACCTGATTACTTATAAGACCTGAGGGAAATAATTTTGTGTCAGATTCTTCAAGGTATGATGCCCATTTGTTTTCCATGGAAATTGGTTAAGATAAGATGCTAAGTACCTTGATGTTCTGTGCGGAGCCTGTGAATTTGTACCTGAAAAATGGAGATGGGATGATTCATATAATTGATAAATGTACTAACAGTTGTGAAGTTCTTATACCTAATAGCTACAGAAGTCATAAATTTACTGTAGGTAGAGCTACATAGTTCCAAATGCTAATTTGACCTTTCCATCTTGTTTGAAAGGACATTTTTGGCTGTAAAGATGAACTTCTTGTAATATTCAGATTAATGGTAAATTTTATTATTGACTTCTGTGAATCCACCAACTCTTCAAGGGATTTTATTCTTATTTACATTTCTTTTCCCATGACAATTGAAATAATACCTTCATCACTAGGTCTGTAAATTAGCCATACAAAAGAAACATTCATCATTAGTCAAGGCAATTAAGAATTTGTCTAGGTGGAAAAATACTGTACCTTGCAGATGGCACACAAGCAGCCACATTTTTCTCTAGAGCTTGAGAGATTTATATTCAATCATCCTCTCAGGACTAGATGCAGACTAACCAGGATAAAGTGATGTTCTTAATACACTGCTCAGAAGGGCTTTAGTTACTTTAGTTCTTTGAGCAAGTTCATTCAGGGTCTCTGTGTGGCCTGATATTGTGCCACAAAGAGGTATCCTGAGACACTGGACAGAGTTCAGAGGTGAAAATAAGGATTGCACGTGGCCACAAACTAATCTTGGAGCTTACCTGAGAGCTTCTACCTCTGAAACACCTCAGAATGTGTTTGCTGCTTTATTCATTTGCCTTCTGCTTTTTGCTGCCTTTTCCTTCTGTGGTTCTCCTCTTCTACCTATCAGATGCTATTTTTTGGCACAAATCTGCATTGTTTTTTTTTGTTTTTTTTCATTTCACATGTGCAAGTACTACAGGGAACATCATTAGTATGAAAATTACAACAGTGTGCAAACCACTTCTTATTCTTTACTTGCTGCAGGAGAATCAGTACAGGAAAAGTGGTATAACTTTCCCCCCCCTATATATTTTTGAGGGTTTTTCTACTGAATAAAAAAAAAAAAAATGGTTGATTCATGCCTCTACCACCCAAGGTGCATTGACTTAAATCAATGTACTTCTCAGAATAGAATCAAATTCCTAGTCACAATGAACCAAGAGGATTCTCAAGTTCATCTTCCATGAATTTTAAGAAAGGAATATTTATTTTTCTTGTGTACCTTCAGTCTAGGAAAGATCTGAAATTGTTCCTTTGCGTTGTGCTGAATCAATCACAGGAAATATATAGTGGTGTCAAACTGCCTCTTCAAGAACCTTTGGTACTTCATCTCACCTTACAGACCTGAGCAGTTTCTGGGCAGGTGACAGATTGCTCCACACTGGTCAGTGTAGGATGCAGGCACCCAAAAAAACAGCACAGTCCACTGGCAGCAAATAAAACAAGTCCACTCCCAGAGTTCATTTTTTGTAAGATTTTTCAGCATCAAGCAAATAGAATCTGCCAATAACAGACATGCCGTTGTTCTGATGAAGAAATCCTGATTTAACCACTTGGTTCATATCAACTTTAATGCTCTTAGTGTTCAGAGTTCATCAGATTCTGACTTAGAAGGGGTTCTGTGGGACAGGGACACTCAGTTACACCTTTGTCTGCATGACTGTGAGGAGAGAGAGAGAATTGAGCAGACCACATGACCAATCTTATCAAGACATGACAAAAATCTGCACAAAGAAGAAAAATGCATCTGTGCACTCTTTCCCAGACTGCCTTAACATTGTACACATTCAGTATTCAGAATTGTTCTGTGAATAATTTATGCAAACATATTCCAGTAGTACAACCGTTTCAGTGGGTATTTGCTATTTTGGGACTTGTGGTTGGTCAGCTATTTCCATGTGACAATTACCACTTTCTGCATGCATGATTCTTACATGTGGCTCTTTAGGGTGAATATATTTAACTATTTGCTGAGCTTTCCCTGTGTGCAAATAAATTTTGCTTTCAGCAGTAGACGGGGAAAAAAAAAAGAGATAACAAAACCCAAGCAGAGATAAGGAGTTGCAAATATTTGAGGAGGAGTATAAGTACCATGAAATTCAACTCTACAGCAGTTTTCAGTGTTATGATGCTCCAGCTGTAAAAACTTGCATTTCCAAGGGTTTAGGAGTCTACTCCTAAAAACTACACCCAAGTCATTTTGGGGAGTGCCTGGAGGGTTGCCTGAAGCCCACCTACCAGCTCTGAATCAAAAACTCGTAGGACAGTTGGGTGGAAGGGACATTTAAGGATCTTTTAGTCCAACCCCCAGCAATGAGCACGGACATCTTCATCTAGGTCAGGTTGCTCAGAGCCCCCTCCAATCTGACCTTGCCCAGGAAGCAGAAAGCCATGGTGTGAAGCCCAAACTCTGGATCTCTGCACTGCAGCACAGAGCCCACCTGGCTGCAGGGATGAAAATAGTCAGCAATGGTGGTTTATTGTGATTTATGAAAACATGTGAAAAATGCATTGATTTTTTTCCTCCTTTCTTCCTCTCTGTATATTATTCTATCCTTGCTCTTGGTTAGATGTATCTGTTTTGAGAGGGGAAAAAAAACCCAAACACCAACAAATCATATGGTCATGCCTTCTTATTTCTGTACTTTGTCATGTCCAGTTGCCATCCCCACAGCTTGGAGACTTTTGTGGTGCAATCCTTTGCCATGCAGCACCCAGACAACAAAGCTCCCAGTGCTCAGGGAGTGGCATGCAGAGCTGCACAGGAAAAGGACATTAATGAGGCCAGGGAATTTTCATTTTTCTCTGAATGTGAATTTAGCTGTGTTCCCTCCTGCTGAGAGAAATGATAATGAGGCAATCGATCGTAAACAGGTGCAGGAGCTGCTGCTCTGGGTACAGCAAACCTTCGCACTCCAGCGCCGCGCTCGGCGTCTGCATCTCTGCATCACTCAGAAGGAGTGACAGAATAATAATTCTCATCTCATGTTAAGATACAAACTTGTTAAATTCAGAACCTTCTGGAATTAATGCGGGGTTTTTTTCCATAGGTTCTTTGCGTATGCCAAGCTTCATTTCAGGAATTCCTCGAGTGAGGAAATGCACCCTTAAGAATTACTGTGTAATGAATTATTTATTCATTATCTGCAGCCTTATAGCATTTATAAACCTTTAAGTACTTAGAGGTTTTGTAGATTTTTAAATTGTTTTAATATTTCATATTTTTAATTATTTTTAAAACATGGATTATGTCTACTTTTAATTTGATAGGATGTTATGGTCTTTACCACCTTGCTTTGGAAAGGTAGAGTAGAAAATGCACACATGCACATGTGCACAGCTTTATTTAACCCATGAACAAAAAGCTAACACTTGATAGATAGTTTCAGAAGAGCAGCATTCCTCTCCAAAGAAGGAGAGGGAGGACCTGCTATGGATATGTAGTGACTGGGCACAATGCTGTTACTGCTGGCGTGAGGGGTGGCACGGTGCAGGGCACCTCCTCTCACCCTCCTCTTCCTGCAGTCACCATCTTGCAGAGGGTTTTTTTTCTATTACTCCTTTTTTTTTATTCTTTTCCACTATATATGAGATGTTTTATATCTGTTCAATGTAAGTTCTTTGTACCCTTTATTACAGCTTCTTTGTTGCACCCTGAAGTAAATCCCGTCCAGATTTCAGGTTGCAATCTTTCACTGAACATCCTTGACAATTCATATTTGTGCTTTTACCTCTGAAATCATCTTCTGCCTGTCATTTTTAGGCTTTTGCTTTCACTCTATGAGCATATTCTTAGGGATCCCCTGTGACAACCTGCTTTACAACCCCTAAAAACAAAAGACACAATGCCTTGTATTCATTTGCACCTCAATCCAGGAAACCTCTACTCAGCTTCAAATATATGCTGAAACAACTTTTCTAGTATTTGATTAATGTATTTTAAGTTTTCACTGGAATGATGTCTTTTCCTCTTCCTCTTTGAAAGGATTTTATCTGATCTTTTCACTGTTCTTTGTGCCCAGAAACTTCCATAGGAAGCTCTGCTGAGAAACATATGTACACATGACTCAAAAACCATCTGCTTCTCTGTCACCTGAAAGACTTTGCACAGAAAGCTAATGCATAATTTATCATAGACTTTTTTTTCATGTTTGGAAGTTGTAGCTTTTTTACCTTGACTCTACAGAGGGGAAGACGTTTTTCCTGGACCAAAAAGCTTAAAATCCAATTTTAGTGCCACAGATTGCAATTTATGTGCTTGGCTTGGGCAGCATCTGCTCTGTACCTGACACAGTCATGTCCCTCTGTAGCTCCAGCAGTGCAACCCCAAACCTGCAGGTTTCATCTACTTTTATGGGATGCAGTCTTCAGAAGTCTGGTCTGCCTGATACGAGTAACCAGTGACATGAATGGGAATACAAACTACCTTAATAACTATTTTCAAGGCTTCTGTAATGCAGTTTAAATGCAGCCCATTGCTGTAGCACTGGGGCTCTGCACAGCATGCAGCCAGGTGAGGAGGCAAGTCCCTGGGGAGGGAGAAGGATGCATAGATGGCATCACTGCCCTTGCTGTGACATTCTGTAAAGTATGTGGAGCAAATACTGTGGGCAAAATGTACCTGGCAGACAAAAAAACTGTTTGCAGACTGAAGGATGTGGAGGTAATTTAGTCTTGACAAGCCTGCTGTCTAAAGAGAGGACCTCCAGACTTTGTTCTTGTGCTGTTTCACTCATGACAACATTGGGAATTGATGCTAGTTCTGGTGATAAGGCTCTTAAGACTTTAATCTGTTAATTACCAAAGAATAGAAGTGTCTTTGAAAATGGATATATTCAGATATTACATTCTCTGAACAAGTGCAGTTGTCTTTCAGTACCATATCAAGGATATTGACTATGACTCCTCAGCTTCAAAAGAGTTCAGTAGATATAAAAATAGTTTTATATTCCTTATTTAGGATTTGTTGAAAAGCAGCTGCTGAGGGTACCAGACCGCAGTGGGTGAATCTGAGATACAGCTTTGACTGTAGAGTTCTGACTTGTGCTTCCACTCTAAACCTGAAATACACAAAGTGAAACCCTCACCTGTTGTCTGTGCCACGTGCTGCACAGTAACTTGGCACAATATCAGTTTCTGAAACTGAGCTTGTTCTTTTGGGGACTGCTTACAGCAATGTGGGAATAGGTGTGAGGACGACAGTACATGCACATTACCTAGCTTTGTGTAAAATCTTTTTTTAGGACCTTGTTTGAGCCAGCCACAGTGCCTTTGCCTTTTGACAGTGGTATTTGTGCTTTAATACTGCCTTACTATGTACCACATGGAGTATTTTTATAAAAATATGAGTTAACATAAATTGTACCATTATGTGTTTGAAAGTTATTCTGCCACCATTCTAAATATGAAAAAGCACATGTTTCCCTCTTAAGTTCTCGTTCTCCTTGTTGTATCTTTGGACCTTTCTAATAAACTGTAGTACAGCAATTTGAGCTTCACCAGATTTTTAAGTGTTGTTCTAAATCACTTTATCTCCTCCAGCATGACCTTAAGAAAGTTTTTATATCATTGTCAAGATTCTTGGCTGTCATGTGTGCTGTTGAACGTACTAATAACTACTGAAAATATCACTCCTTATTACATTATTCTACTTACAGTTTTCATGACAGTACAAAAATGGTGCTCTTAAGCTCTTGCATGTGTATCAAAGTGCTCAGCTCCCTGTCTTCATTTTGTCATTTCTGTTGTTCCTCCACTACAAACAAATTCTCTTGTTTACTGTTCTGTCAGGAAGACTCTTTCTGTTTTGGCTGTAGAACACACTGTGTCTTACCTCTTTCTTCATGAAACAGTTAACCAGCAGGTTTGAGGGGGAAGTAGCCAAAGGGTGTCTTCTTTATTGATGTTTACATTGTTTATTAATTCCACATAAGAAAGAGGTATTCTCTGATGGAGCAATAGCAAAATGTGTAAAAGGGGCATGAAACAACTCTTCACCTGGCAGCAAACACTGCCCTCAATCCCCCAAGCCCCAGGTGTGGACCACCATTAAGACAGAGGGACACATCACTGCAGCTGGAAGCTGAGGGCTGTGAGGACTCTGCATTTACTGTTCTGTTAGCTCCCATTCATTATTCCTCATCTCTGCTCTGTCTTTGTTTTGAGGGTTGTTTTGAGGGGGTTTTCCCACTGGGAATTGAGCTCTAAAAAGTTAGTTTTGCCAAATAGGCATGAAAGGAATTGAAACATGCTGCCTTTCCTGATGCTGGCAGCAGTTCAGTGATCCCAGTGGTGGCCTCAGTGGTGACAGGAGTGACCACAGGGGCTGCAGGAATGGGAGCACAGGGAGCAGCAGGAGGCTGTGCCTGTCTCATGAACCATCACATCTTGCCTACCAGAGAATATCCAGCATTACAGGTGAGGGCACACAAAAATTTAAAGGACTTTACAGCTAAATTGGCTTATGTCTTTTGAAATGAAGAATGTTACAGCACAGCACCAATAAATAACCTGTGAAGGCCAAGATAGTACTTGTGCTAGTAAAAGACAGCCACTGTATATCAGTGAAGTCTATTTTTAAAAAAGTTTTGGACAGCACTGTCTGTCTCAGCAGCAGTATATCACTGGTGTGTTTGGCCAGAAGCCTAGTGAGAAAAAACAAAAGACAGAGGGAGAGGTCTTCCACCAGCTTTGGGCTCCAAACACTCATATTCCAGAAACCATCTTGTGTAGCATTGCACTGTTCCTTCTGTATTTCCTTCAGCAGTCAACAGGCATAAAACAGCTCTCAGCTGCTTTGGATTAATTGGGTCCTTTAGGATCTTCATGTTGGCTACTTTCAAAAAATATTACCTTGACATGTTTCATTCAATGACTCGCAAATACTGGTTTGGGAGGGTTTTTTATTCAGAAGCCAAACCAAAAAAACAGGAAGAAATATCTTATGTCAGTTTTCTGAAGTTTTCTTTGGCAAAACTAAACCAAAAAAATGTATCATGCTAAATGTATCATGTATCAAAACCTTAAATGAACCAAAATTGAATGTTTGTGTTCCGATTATTCTTTTTTTTTTTTTTCAATTGAATGAGACTTTGAACAAATAAGTCACAAAATTTTACTTGCAAATGATTGGAATGGAAATATTTGCCATCTTCAGAAATCTATAACCTAATCTTTCTTTCAGCCAAGGATTTAGCTGAATTCAACTTAAATTTACTCATTGTTTCAATATTTTATTTCTTGTTTGTGTTGAATGTTAATAGAAAAATATCCCCCAGAACTTTTCTTCTTGCTATTGAATTGATTCTGGAATTTTCTTCTTGCCCTGTCAGTGAGATATTCTCCTACTTTTACAGGGTTTCTTTTGACTTTGCTTCTTTGTGATGAAGAAATTTTCAGTTTTGTTTCTTAATGATCTGAAAGTTCCTGTCATTTGGTGTGTGAAACTGTTAAGATTCTTCATCAGCTGTGCCTTGGCCTTCCCCTGCTTATTCCGTAATAGAGTTACAGGCTCACGAGGAGTAAGGTAAATTCTGCCTGTGCCATTTTAGAGCAGATGTTGCTGTCAATACACTTTCTTCCTGAACTTGCTTTGATTTTTCTTATTTTTTTCCCCCAAGCAGGGACATTCAGTTAAAACACAAGTGTGAAACTGTGCAAGGAGAGAGGAATCAAAAGTTCATATTTAGCTTGGTTGCATGCTCTTTAAACACTTCTTGTCTTGAGGCTGCTTGGCTCTGCCAGGGGAACCCACAGTCCTCCAGGCCAGGGTCCATCTCTGCCCAGAAATGTTCATGTTCCTGTTTGTTTGCTCCTTGGCCCAGAAGTCTGGTAATCTGGGCTTTTCCCAAAGTATATGTACTTGTGGCATAGGCCAGTGTGGTGAGTCCAGTGCATTTGGAAGGTGTCTGTTTTATGGTTTTATTATAAGCTGAAATAAGAATTCTCAGCAAGAATTTCCAGTGGACTTCTCTACAAAGCTGGAATTTGGGTTTATTTCCAAGCTCTGCACAACTGATATCCTTCGATTCATTTAGCTTTAATCTTCTGCATGTGATAAATGTTATTATTTTTGGATGTTGTTTCAAAGGCTCAAAGCCTCTTCCAACTTTGAAAACATCACCTTTTTGAAAAAGTCTGCTTTGTCTGCAAAAGTGAGTTTTATATATTCCCATAAAACCTCTTCATTTCCTGTGCCATGTGCCTGAAAACATACTGTTCAGTTTGTTGGGAATTTGAGGTTTGAAAATAATGCTGCATTTAAATATAGAGTTAAATAGGCTTTGAAAATAATCCTTTTAAGGACTTTATTTACATGACCAAAAAATAATCAAGATCTGATTGTTTGAGAACTATGGAATAGAATGTCAGTAATACTTTAACAAGGAAACTAATCAACTGGTCCTCCTACTGCCTAGAACTGATGAAATAAAGAGATTCTTATTAATTCTGCTTGTAAATGCTTCGGAGCCATGCAAATTCTCACTGGTAAGAGCCAGATGGGTCCCTCGATAGCGAGATTCTTTTATAGGTTCATTGCTCATTTCTGTGGCTAATGCTTTCCTCCTGATGAGGAGATTGTCCCCACTGATCCTATTTCTGGATGCACTGTTGTTCTCAGAGGCAACAGGAATACAAATCATGGCTGACATGTCCTTCTGGTGGCTGTACTGGGCACTGAGATTTGAGCTCATCTCCAAACTTTTGTTGCTTCTGAGGATGAAACCTCACACTGGACTGAGGCTCTCCACTTCTGTCTGCTGTCTGGGCCCTTCCTGGCAGCTCAGCAGAAGAGAAAGGGGGCCAGGATGGGTTGTCCCATTGTCACTGAAACTGCAGGAAAAACAAAAACTCTTATGAGACTCTTATGTTTTTAGTGTTAGAGAATCAAGACAGTACTTTATTTTGGCCAGGATGTGCACCAGAAATCATCTCATCCACACATTGCCCAGGTTGTGCAGAGAAAGTCATTCCATCACACATGACTCTTTACTAGATTTTTCACATACTTGTAGAGTCAATACCCATAAAAACTCATTGGGTACAATGCTCATTGGTCCAAAGTTATGAATTCTTAGTATTTGGTTTCCTATTTGTTATTGATCCCTTCACCTTCTATGGTAATTAGGTTCTCATTTTTCCTTCTCTTATCTATATTTTCCCCAACCAGGTGTCTCCAACTATGCCAGGGGTGATGTTTAGAGTTGATGTTTGTATTGGTTGTTATCTTTTTTGTATCTTCTGTGCTACTCCCAGCCTGTTGACATGTTAAGCTCCTCAGGCCTGGAATGGTGAAACAGTCCTTTGAAAAGAAGCTTCAATTCCTTTCCCCCGGGGCCAAGGTGAACAAAACCCCTGACTAAATTATATATATGTATTTTAAACTTTGTATCATTTCCAGCACCATGTAGCTGGCCTGGGGCAGCCTGCTGGATCTCTCAGAACTTGATTGCTGGGCTTTTTGGTTGGATGAAATTTCCCTCTGTAGCTTGACAAACCTAAAGTTTGCCTCATCTCTAACATATTTTAGATGTGAGTATATAATTTGACTTTTCATGTTTGGAGTTTTTAAGGCAATTTCCTTCCATCCGTGTTTTTGTCCAGCATATGAAAAACAAGGTTCACTTTCTTGGTAAAATTTATAAGTTTCATAAAAATCAATTAGGAGATGGAATAAAGCAAAAAAGTACAGTCTGGTGCCTGGCATTCAGCCAAAAACACACCTTACCCTCTTAGAAACACTTCTTTAAATGTACATTTAAGTGTCTTTAAAATTTAAATTTTGAATATTACATATTCAAAAGACCTTGATGCATTATTCAAACATTCTTTTGAGTTTAGATGTTCTCTTGGTTACACCCCAACCTGCCCCATTTCATCAATTCAGCAATAGTACTCCTTGTGGCTTCATCCTGTAGATAAATCTCCTTGTGGCTCCACTTTGTCTCTCACTCCCTGATAACAGAGGATCAATAGATTCTTCCTTTGGAGTTCTGGGGTCTGTCACCCTTATCTTCATCCAGATAGTCCAAGAATGTGGGGAATTTCCTGATTATCTTTCCCATTCTTCTGAGTTAGCTACAGGAGCAAAAAGCATTCTACACACCATGTTACAGTCCAAGAAATACACACACATATATATATATATATATATATCACACTACTATTTCTGAGTTTATTAATAAAATAAACTATATTCATACAGCAATGCTTTCTAACATTACACGCATAGAATTCATTTTTAATATTTGGAAAATCCAATAATATAATATGTACCTATAATGAGCATAAATATGTCAGCATTCCTCCTGCAGAGCTCAGCCTGATGAGATTGGCAGATTCACCTCTTGTAGATCCTCTTACTGAACAACCTGTTGCAGGTGCCTCAGACATCTTTAAAACCCAATATGCCAAGGATTCTTTGGACTTTTGTTTCCAAATCATTCCTTTGCACTTCCAATAGCACGATACCCATTCTGGACTGAGTGTGGACCTGTGTCTGAGTGTGCTGCCCTGCTACAAGGCCCAGGGAAGCTGCAGACCTCTCTGCTTGCTTTCTACAGCAAAAGTGCTTTCAGGGGTTAAAGGAGTAAAATCTCCTGGAAAATGAACTATTATTAAGCTGCAAGGAGGAGCCTTCTAGAAAGGAGAGAAAGCAGATTTTGGGAAGAGCTTGAAGCCAAGGTGCAACAGCGGAACTGTCATGTAGTCTCTGTCACAGAAACGTGGTGGGATGACTCACATAGCTGGAGGGCTGCACTGGATGGCTACAGGCTCTTCAGAAGAGACAGGAAAGGGAGAAGAGGTGGAGGGGTGGCCCTTTATATTAGGAAGGCTTTTGATGCCATAGATATTAAAACTAGTGATGATGAAGTCAAATGCTTGCGGGTAAGAATTAAGGGGAAGGCCAATAAAGCTGACATCTTATTGAGAATCTGTTATCATCCACTCAACCGGGAAGAGGAGGTGGACAACCTATTCTATAAGCAGTTGGGGAATGTTTCAGGAGCATCAGCTCTTGTTCTTGTACGTGACTTTAACCTACCAGATATTTGCTGGGAATTTATTATAGTAAAAAGAAGGCAGTCTAGGAAGTTTCTAGGATGTATTGAGGACAGCTTCTTGTTGCAGATGGTGAGTGAACCCACTAGGGGTAGGATTATGTTAGACCTGTTGTTTACAAATAGAGATGGGCTGGTGGGAGCTGTGGTGGTTGGAGGCCACTTGGGACATAGTGATCATGAAATTGTAGAATTTTCAATATTTGGTGAAGTTAGGAGGAGCATCAAAAAGACTCTTACACTGGACTTTCAGAAGGCAGACTTTGACCTACTCAGGAGAATTTTACAGAGAGTTCCCTGAGAAGTAGTTTTCAAAAACAAAGGAGCCCAGGAAAGGTGGGCATGTTTCAAAACAGAGATCTTGAGGGCACAGGAACAGACTGTTCCTGCGTGCCGAAAGATGAGTTGCTGAGGTAAACATCCAGCCTGGATGAGTATCACTGTGAGCCTCGCTAGATAAGGACACTCAGCAGACACTCAGCTTATCTGGGTTCAGAGCAGCAGGGCAGAAGACCAGAAGACCCTGCCCCTTGTTTATTATCTCTATAATATACCTGTAGCAAGGTGACCATGGATTGGAGGGTGGTTATCCCACCTCTCACCCACATTGGTCAAGGGGACTGACATTCAACCTCCCCTTCTCGTGGAGAAGGAATTCATAACAAGGGGAGTATTTACAAAACATGGTCCACTCTTTACAGTTACAAGCATGAGAAGCTGCTACACTTCTGCTTTAATATGAACACTCAGAAAACTAGGAAGAATCATGGCAACAGATGAGTAATGAGATTTTGAAGGAACTCTGGAACAAAAAGAGAGTGTATCATCTTTGGAAGCAGAGTCAGGTCTCTCAGGAAACCTTTAGAGGAGTTGCTAGGACATGCAGGAAGAAAACTAGGGAGGCCAAAGTTCAATTTAACTTAATTTGGCAACCTTTGTAAAGGATAATAAAAAATCTTTTTATAAATATGTTAATGGCAAAAGGAAGGATGAGACCAACCTTTCTTATCTATTGGNAGACCAACCTTTGTTATCTATTGGATGTAGGAAGGAACTTAGTAACTGCAGATGAGGAGAAGGCAGAAGTGCTTAATGCCTTTTTGTTTCTGTCTTTAGTGGGAAGACGGCTTGTCCTCAAGATAATTTCATACTTGGTTGGTAGATGGTGTCAGGGAACAGAATGGTCCTCCTGTTATCTAGGAGGAGTCAGTCAGAGAAGCGTTGAGCTGCTTGAAAATCCATAAATCAATGGGCCCAGGTGGGATCCATCCCAGGGTGATGAGAGCTGGCAGATGAGCTTGTGAAGCTCCTCTCCTTCATTTACCAACAGTCCTGGCTCACTGGTGAGGTTCTGGATGACTGGAAGCTGGCCAGTGTGACACCCATCCACAAAAAGGGTAGAAAGGAGGATCCTGGTAATTATAGGCCAGTTAGCCTGACCTCAGTACCAGGTAAAATAATGGAGTAGTTCATGCTGAGTGCTAGTGTGCAGCACTTACAAGACAGCCAGGGTATCAGATCCAGCCAGCACAGGTTTAGGAGGGATAGGTCATGTTGGACCAACCTGATCTCCTTTTATGAGGTCACCACCAGGTGACCCACCTGATGGATGCAGGGAAGGCTGTGGATTTGTCTGTCTGGACTCCAGCAGGGCCTTTGACCCTGTCTCCCCCAGTACACTCCTGGAAAAGCTGGCAGCCCAGGCTTGGACAGGAGCACTCTGCTGGGTTAGGAACTGGCTGGGCTGGGCCCAGAGAGGGGTGGTGAAGGTTCTGCATCCAGCTGGGGGCCAGGCACCAGTGGTGTCCCTCAGGGATCTGTGCTGAGACCAGGTCTGTTTAATGTGTTTATTGATGACATGGATGAGGGTATTGAGTCTTTCATTAGTAAATCTGCAGACAGCACTAAGCTGGGAGCGTGTGTGGATCTGCTGAAAGGCAGGAGGGCTCTGCAGAGAGACCTGGAATGGTTGGATGGATGGGCAGAGTCCAATAGGATGAAGTTTAATAAGTCCAAGTGCTGAGTCCTGTGTTTTGGCTACAGTAACCCCTGCAGTGTTATGGGCTGGGCATGGTGTGACTGGACAGTGCCCGGGCAGAAAGGGACCTGGGGGTGCTGGTGACAGCAGCTGAACATGAGGCCAGCAGTGCCCAGGAAAGCCAATGGCTCCTGGCCTGGATCAGGAATGGTGTGACCAGCAGGAGCAGGGAGGTCATTCTTCATCTGACACTGAGGTGAGGCCACACCTCGAGTGCTGTGTCCAGCTCTGGGCCCCTCAGTTTAGGAAGGACATTGAGACACTTGAGCACATCCAGAGGAGGCAACAAGGCTGGAGAGGGGCTTGGGGCACTGCGAGGAACGTCTGAGAGAGCTGGGGGTGTTTAGCCTGGAGAAGAGACTCAGAGGTGACCTTATCACTCTCTACAACCTCCTGAAAGGTGGTTGTAGTCAGGTCTGTCTCTTTCTCCAGGCAGCAACCAACAGAACTAGAGGACACAGCCTTAAGCTGTACCAAGGCAAACATAGGTTGGATATTAGGAAAAAGTTTTTTACAGAAACGGTAATAAAGTATTGGAATAGTTTGCCTCGAGAGGTGGTGGATTCACCATCTCTGTATTTAAGAAAAGACTGGATGTGGCACTCTTTGCCATGGTTTAGTTGAGTTTAGGGTAGAGGTTGGATTTCTGATCCTGGCAGTCTCTTCCAGCCCAATGATTCTGTGATTCTGTGGGCCCCCCATGGGTTAGTGCACTCCAAAACGTGCACTGGAGCTGCAGTGTGAGCTCTCCCAGCCTGGGCAATTGCCCTTAGGAAGAAACCCCACTGAGAGGCAGAGACTGTGGGAATCAGGTCAGCCTGATGAGCAGCAAAAGCCTGTCCAGGGATACAAACAGCCGTATGGGACAGGCTGGCTGAGCCCCCTGCCTGTGCAGACTTCATTGGTTATCAGCAGTGGAGAGCCTTGCCCTGGACTTCAACCAGGACTGGGTGTCAACCAGAACAAATCCATAGCTGGAAAGTGACAAATCCTAACCTGGGGGGCTCAGGAGCAGCAGTGCAAGGAGAGAGACAGGAGTGTAATTAAAAGTCTGCAGGAGGCAGGGAAAGTGCCAGCTGGATGCTGAGGGGCTTTCATGGGAAGACAGTGGGTTCTCTCTAGAAACAGGGATGCTGAGATGAATTGTGGATCTCTTTGGGTTGGAAGGATCAAAACAGTGCCCTGACCAATGTTTGCCATGAATTACTGAGGATTACATGAAATTTGAAAATGCTTTGGGCAGCGGGCAATTTTGGAAACTGAGATTTTGACAAGGAGTGCATGCATATTAGAGCTGAAATCAGGTGGAACCATGGCATGGGCTTTCACTGCTCAGTAAATTCTGGCCCCTGAGGTGACTGAGACCCACCACAGAGTAAGGGATCCCAGCTGAGTTTATGGCAGAGGTTTTGTGTTGCCTGGGGTACGTGGCTCTGCTACTGCATATTTCAGAATCCTCTCCCTTTGAGGGTAAGATTGCCAGTAATATGTGTTGGATGTAGCAGACAGTTGTTAGACAAATTGCTCTGGGATTTTACTGTGATGTGAGACTTTTCTCAAAAAACATAAATTGGGACTAATTTTCTCTGGTGAGAAATGGGGTCAGTCTCAATAGATGCTCAAATCTTGATATCTACTTGGGAAATGTATCCTTTGATTTTTGGCTGCTAGGATATATCAGCTACCTGTAGTGGAGAGTGTAATGTTAAAGACTACAACAGAGAAAGAATATTACAGCCCAAATGAAAACACAATAGAAGTGAGAGCTAGAGAAGCCTATTGAGCAACTTTTTTTTAGAAGGTAACACTTCCTGTTGGCTTGCTGTTTTGAATAGACAAAAATAGCCATACTTTTCCAGATAGGATATTCAGTAGCAGAACCTCAAAAAAGATGCTGCTAAATTAGGAGAGATTTTATATTATTCTGTGGAGCAGGAAATACTACATGAGAAGAGTAAGAAGACAAGAAGACAAGTGCTGGCCAGCCTCTCCCATGGTGATGCTGGGAAACCTGTAGGCCCCATCTCTCTCCAGGAGCATGGCACATCCTATCTAACCAGGAGTGTTCATACATGGTCAGCAGGTTGCATTTGGGTTGTCTTCTGCTTGTTTTTAAACAAAAGTCTGCACAACAACAAATTGCTTCCAGAGGTGGAGCATCTTAGGAGCTATAAGGCAGTGGTAATATGCACATTCATGTGTGTGTGTGAATGTACACAATTTGCTTCTTGTACATCCAGGGTAAAGGTTATTGACAGCTTTAGACAAGGAACTGTTTCAGCTCCCTCTTCAGTGTGTCTGTTCATGTCTGCCTTACCCTGACAGTGACTATTTGCTTCTGTTGCCTACCAGAAGCAGACCTGGGATGGAGTTATACAACCAGATATTTATTATGGCAAGTCATGAGACACACCTTCTGTTTAGTGTTCTCTTGCCACATTTCTTCACAATAAGTTGAAGTTAATTAGTTCAAATTTTCATTAACTCTTCTGTGCTGTTATAGACCTAGTCATATTGAAATGAGATGAACTTCTGAGGCCAGCTGTCATGGTCTGTTTGCGTAGTTCAGATTTACAGGACAATGTACCCTGTAAACTAGGCTTTGTTTTACAGGCTCATTGAGAAAGAAACACAAGAAACAAGGACTCAGTTGCCTCTGCGTAGTCTGCTATGTGAATTCACTAATTCACATAAATTACGGTGTTTCTAATTCATAAGTTGTAATTGACAACTTGTAACTCAACACCAGTGTGCAGAATATTTGCCTAACTGGTGGTGAGATGCTCATCCTTCCTACCCTGTCACTGCAGGTATTTCTGGTATCACACCAGGAAGCACAGCAGCTCCAGTGCAACTACTCTTGGATCAGCTTCCAAACCTTTTTGCTTAAACAGACATTTTTAGACCTTCCAGCATGGAAGCTTTATCTGTGCCATTTCCATGATTTAGCAGATTCTGAGGAAACTGCCAGACAATCACCATGCAAAGACAATGGCTGCAGGAGACAGCAATCTGCAGGTGATAATGGCTGGATAATGGCCCTTTATCTCTTCCTGTCTCTCCTATCCTGCCTTTTGGATATTCTTCCTTTGAACTAGGGACACAGCTCCCGATATACATGAGGCATGAGTTGTTAGCCAAAAAACCTGACCTTATCGTGAACTCTCAGTACCTGGAAAGAAATTATTGTGATATGGGGGCTCGCCTTTTTTCCCAGGTAGCAAGTGGAAAGAGGAAAAGGCCTTTGGGGAGGTTTAGATTGGATATTAGGAAAAAAATTTCTTCACACAAAGAGTTCTCAAGCCCTGGGAAGGCTGTCTAGGAAGGTGGAGAATAAGCATCCTTGGAGGTATTTTATAGATGTGTAGACCTGACATTTAGGGATATGGTTTAGTAGTGGATTGGCAGTGTCACATTAAGGCTTAAGGGTTGGACTTGATGATCTCAGAGCTCCTCTTCAACCTGTCAGGTTTGTGAGTCTCCAAACTCTCAAAAAACCATCAACTGGGTTTCATATGGTTTTAGAATCAAAGAGGATAATTCTCTGTCTTGCAGCCAGACCACAGTTCTGTGAAGGACAATGAGAGCCACCATTTTGCAATACCTGATTAGACAAAAGTCCATTTTGAAGTCATTACTACAGCCACATCCAGGATTGTTAAAAAAAAAAGGGCTCTGGATTTTTCACTTCAAGTCTGAATATCAGGAGAAGTTTTGGGGCTTTGTATGCATTTATTATACACAGAAGCTAGTTGATGGCTATCATGTGTTGGTTTACTGCTCTAAAGCTGTTCTTTTATTATTTTATCACATTACAGATAAATCGCTGCTAAATTTGTGTAGACTTACTATTTGATCAGCTGTCACCTAGTGTTTACATTTGATTGACCATTTTGTAAGATTGAACTTTTTCCTGAATGTACTGCCACAAACCTCTCATGCTTAGTTCTAAAATATTGGGTCCTAATGACCTCGAGGAAGGACACGACAAAGATCACAAAAAGATTGCAAAATCATCAAACTGCTTACTTTGGAAAAGACCTTTAAGATTATCAAGTACAACCACAAACCCAACACTGCCAACTCCACCACTAAACCAGGCTAACACTCTCTTAAAAGATGTGATGATGAAATTCATGGGAGTGTTTGCATTGTGAGCTTCAACCTTCTTTGACTGCCAGTGGTGAGGGCACAAGGAGCACTTTGCCCCTCAGGATTTTGCCACACTCATTCTGCTGCTCTTTTCCACCCTCTCTGCCAGCACAGTTATTTGTGCAGTGAACCAGAGGAGGACTTGATTGGGCAGGAAAATATTTAAGGACTGTTGAACCTCATGGATAACTGTTGCCTCAGACTGTTAGACTAATGCTACAGCTGTGCTGTGTGATGTCTTTGGCCATGATTATCATTCTCACTGGTGTCCCCTTGCACTGCTGAAGTGAAGCAGAGGAACCAAACTAGTCCTTTGTTATTTACTTAACTGTTATTTTCTATTTGCTTAGGATGGCATGGGCCTGTTTTACAATAAGAGGTTAGCTTTTCAATATAGAAAATAACCTAATTCTCTGGGAATGTTGATTGTGAGCAAGTATTACAGTTGTAGCTAGACACGCACTGAAGCAGTTTATTTTTCCTGACAATAATCGAGTTGCTGTGTCTGGTTGTAGTCTATTCTGCAGTAACTTAATGAAGCCCAAACTAGAAGTTCACCTGTAAGGAGGGCAGAGTATGGCATACAGGAAAATACAACCACAGTATGAAGTACTTATTCACATGTAAGCAGAGTTTTCAGCCCTGATGGCATAAGGCTGTGACCCAGGCTTTTATTTGCAGTGCTGTGTGGAAATGAAATAGTTTGAATACCTTTTCAATGACTATCTCTCTCACAATGATCCTACATGGATCATTTTTTAAAAGTGCTTTGAAAATTAAAATGCTGCTTATGCTGATGTCACAACTTTCTTATAACTTATAAGGCATGCTCACTATGTGAATGATACTTGTTAACACTTTCTAGTGTTACAGTTACCTGCAAAATATTTTAGGGCTGGACTATAAATGATGAATGGATGACTACCACAATCTTGTAAAACATTTAAAGGTGTATCTACAGTTACATGCAACAGGAGTTGGCAAAGTCATTAACAGGCAAAGGAGGAGCAACTGTCTGTAAAGACTGCAGGGTTTGGTATTTAAATCTGCTCCCCAACCCATGAAGTTAACTGGTGCCTCAGTGGAATGATGACCTAAAACTTTTCGGGCATCTGGGAGTTGAGATGGATGTCGTCTTTCTGCAGAAGTAGAGGCAACAAACACAGCTTATCAGTGATTACAGAGGACCAAATGAAAGGCCAGGTAGTGATGCTGGATGGGTGAGACCTTCTTTTGAAATCTGTGCAGCATTCCTTGTGCAATGTTCAGATGGTGCCTTGTGGGCATGTGCTGCTGCTTAGCCAGCACAGGTGATTTGCACATTGAGGCTTCACTCAATGTGGGAGGTGAGCCATGGAGAGGCATCCAGCATCTAGAACTGTTATGCAAATCTTAACTAATGGAGCAACCCTTGACAAGACGCAACATAAGAAGGAAAAGTAATTTTATTTTGTACAAACCAGGTTTCAGTATCATTCAGGCACAGGCATTCTTCTCATAGTTTTACTCATTCTTGCCTATTGGGAAGCTTGAAGGTGTGTCTGCATCCAACATGTTCAAAAATATTTGTGGCCGGCCACAAAAAATTAGGGAAGCCAGCTGTTTAGTTCTCATGGTGTCTTCTGGGTTGTTCCTCTTAATGGCAGCATGTGGTTGGCTCCTGAATGTGTCTTTCACACCCTTCAGAAGTTGCCAGTGACTGAATAGTTTGTCTCTCCTTTTGTCCCACCTCTGTGAGTCATTAGGTAAAACTGCTAATTAACTCATTGTTCTTTTGTCTCTTTCTGGGTGTAGGCTGTTGTATTTAGATTGTCTTTTGTTTTTCTCAATCTAGATGTTTCTATAAATAGAAACTGCAGATAGTTGTGAGACTTTATGATCTACTAATTCAGATGCCATTAACACGTGCTTTTCTTCCATCTCTTTTTTTCCACTTCTTTCAGTTCTCCCACATCCACACATTTCTACCTTTGCTCTATCCATAACAAGGCTGATATTTCTCCTAAAGTTCATCACAGAGTTGTGTGCAGCTCTTCTGCTAAACTTGGGATCTAGTGGGTCTGGGAAGGCAGAGGATTGAGAAATGTGCTTGATGTTACTTTCTATTGAAAAAATTACCTGCTGGTTAGAACAGCAACTCAGGCTTGTTTCAGCTTCACAGGGAGCAGTGCAAATAACATCTTCTAAAATTAAAGGTAGCTCATGTGAATGTGCAGGATCATGTTAGAAGAATATCAGAATACTGTGCTCTGACTCCAGTTACACAGTTGTCTTCTCTCCTTCAAACAGTAGGTTTGGAAATGTGATTGCTCACTTTCTCACCCCTCTGCCCAAGGAAATTCTTGGTCAAAGCTCAGGCTGCAGATGGCCCAGTGAGATAGATTTGCCTCCAATCAAAGATAGACTTTCACTGGCTTGCCAAATGACATAGTGTTCCTGAAGAGGAAGGGGTTCTAGTTTCACACAGGGATGGAAAAATGAAATGGTGAACAGTCATGTCTTCTAGAGGAGACTCACATAGGAATCCACCACAGATGAATGTGGGCTTTCCAAAAAAAAAAAAAAAGAAAAATAGTCTTTTGTCATCTCACGCTATTCTAAAACATAAAATTAAGAAAAATGACCTGATCTTCTAAGGAGGTTAAAGATATTAATTAATGTTTGTGAAGCACTAAGTAGTATAGCAATAAATTACATGGGTGATCCTATGAGAATGTTACTAATTGTGAATTCAGGCCAGAGTTTGAATAGGATATAGTAAATGAGGTATGAGGCCATGCACTTAGCAATGAGGCTAATGAATCATTGCTCATTAAATGTATGCCATCCATGTGCACAGGAAGGCTAAAGGTGCTATGTAAAAAGGTACATGTTATCCTGTAATTAAAGATTTTACAGTGCATATAAGAGCTACAAATTTAATTTGTCTGGGAAACGTTAAATCAGACATTTCCTATCCTCAGAAACACAACTTTGCAACCCTAATGCTTTTTGAATAGGGGCTTTTTATGGAATTCAGTAAAAATTGTTTCAATATTGTGTTTCCCCTGCTTGTTTTGCCATAGTTGGCACTGAGCTCCTTCTCCCATGCTGCCTTCGCCATCTGGAACAGACTAAATGGCTTTCTGATTTGCCTTAAATCCCATCACCAAATCCTATCTTCTGGGCCTATAATTCCTGTCCCTCTTTCTCATAAGAGAACTCAGTCCCATTTCTTGACCAAGCTTGGCTCCATTAAACTTAGATCTCTCAGGTCTTGCCCTTTTTTCTCTACTGTGTTTTTGTACCACAGAGACATGCATCTATGAAATGCCAATCATCTGTCTACATTTATTAATACAAAATGAGACCATCAGTGATTTAGTATTCTGGAGTTTTCCACGCCAGATTAATTAGTTCAGAGAAGTGTTTAGTTCAGTCAAAATTAGGTTTTAATGAAATAGCAGAGAAGTGACTATGTATGGAAACTCAGACTGACTGTTCTCTTTCAAATGAAATCTGAATTCCAGTACCCTGTTGAAGATAAAGGTAAATGAAAAGCAGAGAATCAGACTGCATCCAGAATTGGATATCATCCAATAGGTTTGAGTTTGGTACCGTAGCTATATTATAAATATAGTCAACAGGAAATAAATATCCCACAGTAAAATGGATATTAATCAAGTTTGAATGAAGTTCAGTACTGATAGCTAACTTGCCCCCATGCTCAGTTTATTCCATTTATTTATGTTTAGGTGGAGCTTGAGTGACTCTAATCATATGTCACTGATTTGTGTAAAATTCTCTCACTTTGCTTTTAAAGACACAATCAAAAAATATAGAACACATGGCCAATGAGGGGTGGTTGTACTGATAGCATAGGGTTAAAATGCTTCTAAAATCATGGGAATTGTATACAACAGATTCAGAGGGGAGTGGAAAGAGAGGCTGGGCCTGGGTAGGCCCTGGGAAAGAACATTGGGTTTTGTCTTTACTGGATCATGTGAAATTGCACCTGCATAATCATTATATGATAAATTATATGATTGTTAAACTTATATAAACTTATATCATATAAAATTATATGATTGATATGATGCCTCTTTGGTAATTGAATATGATTATCATTTAATCGTAACAAGAATAATGAGAAACGATGTTTGGGGGGGCTTGATGAAAACTACAAGAATTCATGCTTGGCTGAGATCAATGTATACAATAGAACGATATAGGTTTAATAATTAATATGTAGCTGTATAATGAAAAGGGTATAAAAACATGTCCACCTTGAATCCATGTCAGAGTCAAATTTGGGTCTGCACCCCTGATTCCCAGAGCTCTTCAATAAAAGCACCTGCACATAATAATCTTTTGTGATTATGTGTTTCTGAACGCTAACAGTACCTTTGGGATGGAGGTGCATGTTAATATTACAATTATACCATGAACCAAGTTCATCCAGAGAGACTGATTTCACCATGGTTCCCCTCCCTGCAAAGATTTCAACAGAGCCTGCCTGCAGTTTCTCGACACTGCTCACCCTCCCTTCCATCCCCCTTAGCAGGTGTTTACAGTGGCAGATCCTGTGTATGGGGAATGACTGTGGAATAGGTCTCTGAACATGCCAGCCAGATTCCATCCAGGGAGCAGCCATGGTATTTTACCCTTTAACTCCTGTACTCTTAGCACTTCTGTCAGGATGTGAATATGGCTCCTCAGTTTCCTCCAGCTGTACCCCCAGTCCTCTGTCTGTGGGGTTTCCAGTCATCTTTCCACAACTGTGGCACAATGATCTCTGATCAGCACATTAATAATGACTTTCTGACATAGGGCAGAAATAACAAGTAGTGCAGGGGATGTTTTGACATGAGCATCTGCAGAAAGTGGAGATGGCACTTGGTGTCCTTCGATCTTTTGTTTCTAATATGTTTTTATTCTAATTTTTCTGTTCCTTTACATCATTTATCCACCATTACTTTGTAAGATATATTAGCTTATTTTGTTTTCCACTAAATTTAAAATATCAGGCATGTTGGTTCATCTTATGGCTCTGAATTTGTCAAATTGTCACCAATGTGATCTCTCTTTGCTTTGGATAAGGCTGGTACAGTGATGCTGTTATCTCCACCCTTCTCGGCCTCTGTGCCTTGGCAGAGATAACAGATCAAATGGTCACATCCTGTGATTTTTCCTGGGACCACAGAACCAGGGATTGTCCAGACACTAAAAACTCTCCTAAATGTGAGATTCTCAGCCTGCAAAAAGACATTCGTGAATCCAAAATTCTTTTGTATGGTATTCACTGTGTTCTGTGTTCTTTTAAAAAGAAAATAACATTAAGACAGCATACAGATGAAATTAAAAGAAAAGAAACCAACCCTTCCCTGCTGACAAGCTAATTTTCAGTGCTTTAAGAATTACAGAGTGAAGTAAAATTATTTTATTGCCTTCTTTCATCATTATGTCACAGTACTAATTATGCTCCTGGTGTTCTAAAGTTTATAATTCTATTTCCTGCCAGTGAGTTACTATTTCTTTATTAAATTAATTCTTTAAACACATACTTTATTCTGCTAATGAGGTCCTGGTAGCAGACTATCATCGTACAATGACACTAGTGGGTAAGTTTTCATCCATTGCAAAGATAAAAATGATGGAACAATGGCTGTTTGGAATAGAAACCATAGAAAAATGATTAATATTTTTCAGAATGATCAGCATATGCTGCCACAGAGTGAATATGAAATCATCACATTTTAATATGGAAAACTGATGAAGTCTAGAGCATAAATAATAAAAGTTATGCAAATATATCTTTGCATACATATGAGAGACTGAGTGTGGAATGCTCTATACATCCTAAAGGATACTTTGCTGCAATCACTGCTTTGCATAGACTTCAGTAAGAGTGACCTTTCATTTCAGATGCTATTCCCAGCTGACTTCAGAAAGACCTAAGGAATTTCAATCAAGAAATGAACACATCTCTGATGAAGATGGACCCACTGCCACAGCTCTGATAAACTCAGGGCTTAACATGGAACAAAGGGTCATTGCTGTCTGGTTTGGGAAGGGTTAGCAAAGTGCTTGCCAGCATAGGCAAGCTCTGTAATGACAACCAGGTTCAAGGTGCCTCCCAATCACTTCTAGAAAGAGATGCATGAAAAATTACTGTTCTTGTTAAGGGTACAGTAAAGTTATTGCCACAGAGAATACACAATTGAAAGATTAACCACCAAGGAGAAACAATCTCTCGTGGGAGCCATGCTTGTGCTACTAAGAGGAGTGCTTTATGGCAATTTAGTCCAATGGCCAGCAGCAATAAGCCATTAAAAACATTTTAATGTAGTCCTTAAAGCAATGTTATGCCTTTTCCCATGGCTTCTAGAGGCCTTTTGGCAGCTGGGGATTTCTGCACAGAAGCTGCCCCTCTGGCACCCCCAGGACTGGAGCTGCCAAAGGTGATGGCACAGGGTTTGGCACTGCTGGCTGTAAAGCATCTGGGGATGTGCTGGGGAGGAGTCCTCAGCCAGGGAGGAGTGGTGAGTTACTGCAGCCCCTTAGCTCTATTTGAGCAGAGAGAGGCAAGCTAGGGGCCAGGGCTGGAGGTGAACAAATGCTGAGCCCACAGGAAATTCCATCATTAAGACTAAGGCTCTGCTATTAAGGAACACATCTATGCCTAAATGAGGTCTCCAAACACCTGTCATCAGTGCAGTCACCTGGCAAAATTTAGTGGTGCAGGTTCCAACCATACTTTCAGCAACAGTCATGGGCTCATTTGACTGCCAGGCATCACTTTGGAGTCTCTATTTCCATGTCCATATTTTTCTCTCCATTCACGGATTACAGGTGCATTTCCCAATACAACCAAATATTTGGGAACAGAAATTTAGCCTGATCACTTGAAGCCAGTGTAGCCTTTTCCCAAGGTCTTTCAGCTATAACTGGGAAGTTGTTTATGTTTTTAATAAGTTGATGGTAGAGAGTTTTACTTTTAAGGAAAAAACCTTTTTTTTTTTCCCCTCTCAGTAATTACAAAATTTCTGGTATTGACTGAAACAGTACATGAGTGAGGCAGATAATGGCAACATTTTGTTTCAAGAGCTTTGTCACTGTCTTTCCTGTCCTATTACTCTACTTAAGTGTTAAACCTTTTCTGTGTGAAGACCACTAAGTTAGACAAATCATTGTAGTGATTTTGTCATATAAGCCAGTGCTTAAGGCAAATTTAGATCATCAGAATAATTTCCCATTTTTCCTACATTTAAAGATATTTTGTATCTTATTTTCTGTCCTATTGCTAATTATCTTAAAAGGGGCTTTGTAATAGAAAAGGATTTTTATCACTGAACCAGTCATTTTTCTGGCACACTGCACTGCTAGTAATGTGATTGCTTAAATAAAAATTGGTGCAGCTTTAACATCATAATATATTCACTCATTTCTTTGCCTTTCATTCTAATAATGTAAGACATAATGAACTCTTGGTAGATACAGTAATATCCCATAAGTATTTCTACAGGATTTATGTTGTCATTTAATATTATTTCAAAGGACAAAACATAATCCTTGCCATTTTGCTCAGCTACTCATTTTGTGATTTTTTTGTTCTCCCGCTATCACTAAAAAGAAATGATCAAATTAACCATTTTAACAAGCATTTGCTAGTTGTGCCTACATACCATTCATTTAAATGACTTGTGAAATCAATCAAATAATGGGGCCTAGTCTTCTTCCCCTGAATAATGACTTCAAGGAAGATCCACCTCCCTCTCCGGGAAAGAATGGATAGCTGGGAATGCTCAGGGGAATAAAAGGATTTAAAGCACCACACATAAAAGGCTGAGTAGAGGAGCCTTTGAAAATAAATGCAGGCTTCAACAAAGGATGAGAGAGAAAAGGGTACAGAGGGAGGGCTTGATGTAGATATGGGCAGCGCATACAGAAGAGGCTGCCGAGGAGATGCATAATACCCCAGGAGAATGAGCTCTGGGTGCTGGGCTGCAGGCTGAGGAAAACGCATTTTGATGAGGGGCACAGGACTGCAGAGGCTGGCTGTGGCTGATGGGGTAATGAGGAGACCTCAGAAGGAAGCCAGTCTGGAAAATTAAACTAATTATCTCAAAACAAAGTGTTTGCATTTCCCCTAGAATGCAATGAGCTGTTCTTCACAATGAAAAAATTATGAATGTGGGGAAAAGAGATAGGTCCATTTAATATTTTAAAAATTACAACAACTCTTTTGCCTATATCCCATATTTAGGATTAATCGAAAATAAAAGGCATCCGATTTCCCATCAGTCCAGGGTGGTGAAAAGAATCTCAACATTGCCTTACAGTTACACAGCTTCTGTCTGAATTTTTTGCATTTGTAGCAAAGTCTCATTGGAGGATTCTCTTAGAGCAGGACTGAAGTAGGCTGTAGTGTTTCTAGTGAGTGTTTGCATACACTTCTCCAGAAAACAAGCAAACATAGAAATGATTAAAGATGGTGAGTAACCTTCTTAGATTAGCATCCTTGGAGTTCAAATGATGTTTTAAAAAATTTAAGCTGTTTTCTCAGTTTTTGTTGTTTCAATAAGTTGTTGGGCTAAACACGTAATTAACAAGAAATGCACACATGGTTAATGTGTGACACAGTTTTTAATTGTGACAAAATTCCAATAATGTATATTCAGTCACCCCCAATTACTGAAGTAACATCTGAGTCACAAGACTTACTGATGGGTATTTGGCATTACTCTCCTCTGAGTCTACCTATTGACCAGACCAGCCATGGGTCTGACCAAGTATTGTTGTGACAGTGTTTTTCTAGGAGTGTTTGCAATGCTTTGTGAAGATCATGTTTGAGCAGTTGAATAATGTTGGTCTGGAAGAGCATAAAAATTCCTCCCTGTGATGGGTTAGCACTGGCCAAATGTTAATGCACCCATGAATATATGTTTTTTCCCTAACAACTACTGCAGGATGTGATCAGGAACAGAGCAGAGCAGGCCCAAACTTTGAAAACAGAAAACAAATCTTTATTACATTACATAAGAACAGAGATAGAAAAGAAAACTCTAAACACACTCAAAAACAGAAATGAAAACTTCCCAGAACATTTCTTCTCCTCCCCCAGTTTCCACCCTTTACACATTACCCTCCATGGACCAAACCCTTGGGTTTTGAATCAAACAATCACCACTCAAAAATCCTAATCTTCAATTCAGTAAGGTAGAGAGGAGTCTCTCTTGCACCACAGACTCCTCCTCAGGAAACACAGGTCCACCCTTTATGTGTTTCCATGTCACCCGTGGCACCGCCCGGAGAAGTTTGCCAGGGGACATTCTCTCTTGTCTGTGTCCAGTGCTCTCACCACTGTCCATGGGCCAAAGCTGCATACAGGGCTCTTTTAAGGATGCTNTGCAGGCTCAGGCACTTGCAGGCTCAGGCACTCCCACACATAGCCAGGCACCTTCTCCTGGGGGGAAGGAGAAGGGAGGGGAATGGGGACAAAAGGCAGCTCCACAGTTTTCCACCCCTCCATCCTGGATGGGGCTGGCTCAGCTCCAGCTCTTGTTCACTCTCTTACCCCCACTGCGGGGCTCTGGCTCACCTCAGCCTGACCACGTGGCTCCCCTCCCCAACCCAGCCACATGGCTGGGCAGGAGAAAGAGGCCGAGATGTTTCTCTGCTGAAACCGGGATCCAAAATAAGGGCTGACCCCTGGGAGTCCCTGCTTTTAACCCCTTGTGTCCTCAGAGGCGTGTCCAAACTTCCCAGTGGCCAATCCAAGTGCCAGCACAAAAACCCAACCACTGATTGGCCTGCCCACAACCCCCGGGAAAAATTCACCTCCCCCCGCAACCACGACACCCCCTCCTTCCATAATGCTGTGTTTTCTGAATATAGGATACAAATTTTAAAATAAATATAACAATTGGGACTATACTCACTGTGACAGGATAACCAGAGGTGGGTGCAGGACTTTTGGATGCTGAAGAGCATCATCAAGGCCTTCTTCTGTAAATTGATGCTGTATTTTCACCATCCTCACATGAGATTTCAAAACCCAGAGCCATGTGCAGGTAAATGACTGCCGTCCTTTAGTCTTGCAGCCTATGACCATTTCTCCTTGGTCACTAATTACTTTGAGGTGAGCAGGTTCACCACAGGTCAAGAGGGTATGGAGATTTTGTCCTCAGTAGTGCTGTGGGTGACATCTGAGAAGCTCTTCAAGGCTTTGATCTCCAAGACTTTCCTGAGAGAGAAGTCTTGATAAGATTCTTGTCTTATTCTTCTACTTCCAGCCTACTGCAGCTACAATTACATACATAAGGCTTTGCTTAACCTCTGAGCAGTCAAGCCACTGGGTCATTGTGCCCCTTGAAAAACTCCTCTTTCTATCATGGTATGCGTTTGTTGGAAATGTAATTTCTTTGGAGCAGCAGACTGCAATTACCTGAGTGTTTTGGAAAAGAAATGTAAGAGGTGTAAGAAGGTACTTCCAGTGTGGTAGAGGAGACTGGAGTGTGGAGAAAAGAAAGATATTCAGGAAAAGATGGGTTCAGCAGCAAAAGGCAGGAAAAATGAGAAAGGTAAGGCTTCAAGAGCTGAAATTCAGCTAACTGAGGATAAAGTGGGAGGGATAGACACTGCTAAATTGATTGAGGAAGGGCAGCTGGCAGCAAATGAGAAGATATATGCAGCACCTGACTGTGCAGCCTCTTTCAGGCTTTGAGGACACTCTTTGGGGTCTGACAGCTCTGGGGAATGCCTGCACCTTAACTACATACTGGAGGTTCTTGTTGTAGAAAGTCCATGTAAGGGTTTCTGAACAATTACTCCATTGAGAGTTGGAATGCTGTAGAGTTTTGGTTTCATGCAACAGGAATCTGCTTTGTGCATATCAACATCACTTTGAAAAACCAGTTAATATGTGACAAACAGGTACAGTCTGGGTATTTGCTTCAAAATTACCCTATTGCTATAAAGTAAATTACTTAAGTTAACAGAATGACTGTGCCTTATAAGTGCATGGATATGTCTATTCATGACCATGATCAAGAATTCCATTTTTCCTTAAGGGTTCTATTGAAAGGCACATTATTAAAAAGAAACAATATGATTGCTGCTTTTTGTTTCTGGCTTTCTGAAAAATGGAGAAAACTAAAAAAAAAGATTTTGTTAACAGGAAAGCTTTGAAACAATACAAAGAACTGCATTCGTATGTTGCTTTTCTGCCATGTTGTAAATATTTCAACCCCCAAAAATTTTGTGTAGTAGATGACAAATGTATTGATTTTGTAAGTATAAATCTTTGAGCAATGTCATATACTTATTTTTCTTTTTTTTTTAAAGACCAAATTAAAATATCTGCAGCTCTGAGGAAGGAAGGAAATAGTAATCATTTGTGAAACTTGATTTCTGTATTTGCACCATAACGGTGAATTATTGCATGTCCTTTGTGTAAAGGTTAACTTTTGTTTATTTCCTAAATCCTAAATAGTCTGAGCCTTCAACTTAACTTTTGTTGCTTTCCTAAACCCTAAAGAATAGTCTGAGCCCTTACCTTTGCAGTGACTGAAGCTCTGCAGAACTGACATTGATACCATCTTGCAAAAAAGCCCTTTCTTAGTTTTCATGTGAGCAATTCTCTTTCATGTGCTAGTATTGCTAAGTTTAGCTTGTGGCTGGGTATCTCAAACTGTGGCCAGATGAGCAGATATGGCTGGACCCAGACTTCCTGCCCTTGCTCTGTACCTGTGTCCTGTGCACCAGCTGTGCTCTGGAAGCTGGGGAGCTGCTGGAGATGAGGGTCAGGGGTTTTCAGCACCAGTGGAGATCCACTCTCATGCCTCTCTAGCTCCCAGACTAGCCTGAATCTCTTAGCACACACTGTTAATTTTGTTTCTGTTGGGACCCTGTCCAAACTATGCCCTTTGTTAAAGAAATTTCATCTTCGTGAAGGCTTCAGACATCTTCTGGAGTAGATCTCTTACTTACCATGCATCCTCCTACTACTCATGCAGTAAAACTAGCAGGGCAGACTTGGGTTAGTTTAATACATGATACAGCTTTCAGAAAACCCCAGAATGCAGCAGTGTCATCCTCTGTTGGTAATAATCATAAAGACAGTCTTAAATGCAGGGTTTGGCTTGCCTGTTGATGATTGCATCTCTTTGTTACCTCATTTGTGAAAAGTAGAGATATGAAAGATGAATTAACACCTTTTTCTCCTCAGTGCAGAACCACCCTCTGTATTTGATTCTTCCCCTAGCCTATCTTACCAAAAAACTCATAAAAACAGCACTAGCCAAGAGAGTTCACTGTTAATGAATATTCTTCAGTGCAGTATTTCACTATGTTTTAAGGGTATAGTTGATCACACATTTTTTCCTAGTTAAGATAGGCTATAAAGTCATATCTGGCAGAAGGGGTTTTCCTGTAACTTCTTCATTTTGTGGAAGATGGTTCTCTGCACCTTTTTCTGAGAACCCGGAGCTGAGCAAGGCTAAGCAATAAATGCAACTGTAGCAGAGATCTGGACTACAGAGAAATACCCTCACAATAAGAAACCCACAGAAGCTGTTACAGCAAGGTGAGATAGGGTTTGCAGAAGCTCTGAACCTCTTTTATGTTTATCCCACAAGCTGTCACCAGGGTGGCCACACTGTGAAGAAGCTCAATCCCCAAGATGGACTGGTACAGAACTTTACTGTCATTTCATTGTGACATCAAAACATAAAAAAAATCTTTAAGATATTCCTGTGTCTGTCACTTCACTACTTTATTGAACTAAAGATGTGGCCCTTCAGCTTCTCTCAGTAGTTCTCCAAGAGAAATATGGGATCCAAGAAAAATTCTGCCTAAGAAAGGGCTATAGATGGAGGGTTATAGAACTGCAGTGTGTGAGGTGGGGAGTGGCAGAAAGAAGCTCCTTTTTGGTACAGTTTGTCACTTCTCTTCCTCTGTGAGTTACTGCTTTTCTTTGTTCATACTTCACTGATTCTCTCTCCCACCAGGCTCAAATTCTGCCTCTCAGCAGCCAAGGGGTATGGGGAATAAATCCTGAATGCAGACAAGGTGTGCTTAAGATCAGGAACCTCAGTCTGCAGGAAGAACTGAGAGGCTGGATACCCTGGCTGAAGTCTGCCAAGGCTCAGAGGAGCACAGCACCATGCCAGATCCTCCCTGGATTTGGGCACATCAGCCTGGTAAGTGTCCAGTAAGGGGCCCCAAACTGCAGAGCTGCCTCTGTGGTACACCATCACTATTACAGTGGCTTCACTATAGAACTTGTCTCAAAACCAAGCCAGTTTCCCAAGCTAATGCAGAACAAGGCCTTGAAGACAAATAATGATGCATTTATATAGTGCATTTCTTTTTACCAGCAAACATGAATAAAAGCACATTGATTCCAGATTACAATGGTTGAGATGCATGAAGAACATCTGTCATTATGACAGAATCATAAATCATCATGCTGAAACCCTGACATGCCTTTTTTCATTGGCAAAGTAATTTTTTTTAAACAGGATATAATTAAGTTGCTTAGAGCCACATATTATCTATTTTAAACCTATTATTTTTCTCTTGTGAAAACTGTCAGGTGAAACACAGTGGTTTGGTTTTGGTTTTAAATGAAGCTAATAAAAAACCTGACCACTGTTCTCTCAGCAGTTCAGGGTGCTGCTAGGAACTGTCTCATGTGAAGAAATTATAAGGAAAATAAACCTGTGAGTAAGTGAAACCATGCTATAGGTGCATCAGCAAACCATACTGACATGGAAGACAGATAAGTAGTAAGAGGCCAGTATATCTTCATCAGGAATTCTCCTGATGACTTGAAGATCAGAAAGGAAACCCTATAAAGAGTGAAATTAAGGGCATATTGTAGAAGCAATGGCCTGCTGGGGCAATCCTGACCTTGATTAACAGCTCTTCTCCCATGGGAAAGCACAAACCAAAGGGTAAGTCCATCCATAAATACCTGTGCTTTGAGGTACAGCCCAGAAAACTGGGCTGTGAATGTGTATGGGATGAATGATAAGAGCTAGGAACATCAGCTCTATTTTTCTTGGTTTTGTGTGGCTACTTTCTCTCTCCTACTGGCTGGCTATGTAATTGATCCTAAAACTTGTGCACAGAAGAAACATGTAAATACTGTGTGTTTTATAAAGACAATCCTGCTTGATGACAAAGCAGTGGTCTGGTATCCTCAATCTCAAAGCATAAGTGATGATTTATTAAAATATGAATATTGACCTAATATCAATATCCAACTGTGATGGACAAAAGACTCTCTAACAGTTAAAGTTAGAAAGTGTATGTTTGTTGTGAGGAGGGCAGCGCCCTGGAAAGATCATAGGTAATTACAAAGCCTTTTATTTACAAAAATGTTGAATACAAAAAATACAAATGCATATTCATACCCCTGTCACTTCCTCTTCTCTGCTTCGGATGCTAACTGAGACAAAGGCGATTAAACATGGGTAGTTTGTTCCCTGAAATGGGTCGGGGGTCCTTTTGTGAGAAGTGGTCACCAAAAGGAGGAAGTAAAATGAGTCTTCCTGGTTCTAAACTTTCAACCTTTTCAATGCAGATGTGATTAATGGACGGTAGAACTCCCTGTTTCCTGTTTTCCAGGACTATTTCAGTGGGTTTCTGGAAACAGGAGGTCTTGTGTTGTATTGATTAGATTCTCTGTTTGACAAGCAATGAGTTATTAGATCCGGGGTAGCTTATCTTAAATCTGGTTTCTTTTAACCATCCTCTAACTTTTGACTGATTTCAGCAAAGCTTATCTATTCATTTCAGCTAAATCAGCAACATCTATTGTTAACTGTAACCTTAGCTTTTCTCAAATCTTCAAAATTAGTGTCTCAGTGAGATGGGTAATAAAGCAGTGGCATAAACATCTAGGAATAAAACTAGAGCAAATCAGTCACAAAATGAGTTACAACTTTCCTGGAGCATAAAATGGAAGAAAGAGAAATTCTTTACCAAGAAGTTAGAGGAAAAGAGGCAGAGGCACAAATAACAGATACCCAGAGTTGAGGGAAATGTTTTCTCAATTTTGCTACTTTCCTCACATGCACATAAACGTTAATGATGGATAATGATAATGCTATCTTTTTAACAGAATGACATATGCAGGACTAGGGGAAAAAACAAGTGGAAAAAATGTTTGAATAAGTCAGACGTACGCAAGTCTCTAGTGCTTGCTAAAATTCACTTAATACCTACAGGACTCTTGACTTATCTCTGAAAGTTCCTGAAGGAGTGGATAAGTCACCAGGGCCTACAGCAACTATGTAGCCTAAGAAGGAAATACAGTCAGCACCATACTTACAATTTTTGGTAATTAACAGAAATCTGACATTGCAGTATACATTTTGCGAATTATTTTAAACCAAACGCACTCAGTTTAAAGCCTTGCTCTTCCTTAATTCTTCCCATTGTGACACTTGGGTTTTAGAAAAGGAAAAGAAAAATTTAGTAAGGTTTTTGTTTCTTAAATTTGGCATTCACATCAGGCTTAGGTTTTGACACTAATATGAGTTATTGGCTGATTGTAGGGTTATAACCATTCCCGCTTTTAAAAATGGGAAAGGAAGAACCTAGGGAATTACAGAGCACTCTGCCCAACATCAGTACTGAGAAAGATAATGAGACAAATTATTGAGAAGTAAATTCATACACACCATGAGAAGAAGGTGATAAGAAACATCCATTATGAATTTGTCAAACTAATCTAATTTCCTTCTTGAATAAGGCAACTGGCCCAAAAGATAAGGAAAAGCAGTTCAAATGACTGTATGTAAGACCCGAGATGTATCTTGACCTGAGTAAGGCTTTTGATATTGTCCTGCACGCTCATAAATGAACTGGGGAAAGCTGTTCCATTTGAAATCACTCCTAATTCAATCCACTGTCAAAAGTCAGCCTAATAAATGGTGGCTGGTAGCTGCTCATGGAGATGTCTTGCACAGCTCCTAATAGCTGTTTCTGTTAATGTTTCCACAAAGATTTAGATGACAGAATCAGAAATAATTTTATACCTATTAGCTTGGTAGGTGACAACATGTAAAGATTTGCAGAATGTGCTCAAGAATTGAATTGGAATTCAAAAATATCCTCATAGGTTGTGAAATGCAAAATGAAAAATTGGAACAAAGTCAATCGCAGATGGCTACATTTGGGAGGATGAAATCAAAGGCATAAGCACAAAATGCCACTGCAGATAAAGACCTAATGATTAATGATGGTCATGAGTGAGCCAACAGCATGATGCTGCTGAGGAAAAACAATAAATGTAATGCTAGATTTTCTTGAATTGTCTGCTCAAGACAGTGTATGCAAAATGAGGTAATTAGCATGCTCTTCTTGGCACTGGTGAGGCCTCGGATAAAATACTGCTTTACTCTGAGGCACCATAATTTCAGAAAGACATAGATCAGCTGGAAGAAATCCAGAGATCAACAAGGATGAAGATTGGAAAATTGGATCCATAAAGCAAGGTTGAAGTTCTAGTTTTGTTTTAATCTTAAAAAAAAAAAGAAAACAACAAAAGCCAACCAACAAAGAAAAACAAACAAAAAAAACCCCTCTAACAAATTATGTGAACTTATAAAAGTTCAACAGTCTTTAAGTACATAAAAGGCTATTACAAACAGGGTAGTTTTGTTTTTTCATGCCCACTAATGACACACAGAATGTCAAGGAAACCTTTTTCAGCTATACTACAATGACAGTAACATACTCTAACTCTAAGAAGAAAAGATTACTGCTGGAATATATTACCCAAGAAGGTTGTATAATACTTGCCATTATTGATTTTAGATACAGATCAGAGGGACTGCCATCTGCACTTATCAAGACAGTTGTGGACTTTCTTTGAAGCTAGGAGATGGCCCAGGTGCATGTTTTGAGCAGGTGGCTGAGATCACTGGGACTGTGACAGAGCACACAAATTATTACAAGGTAATCCATAACGTATTTTCACTAAGAAAACATTTGAAAATTCCACATGTGCTTCTGAGCATATTCAGTTGTTGTTATGGAATATTGCACAGGTAGTTGTCTGATTTTTTTTTTTTTTAAACATCTTTCCCTTGATTTTGTGTTGTGGAATTTTTGGGTTGTTTTTATTTTACCTCAGGAAGGCTTGGTACAGCTTTGATTAAAAATATTGAGGAATAACAAACTACATGACCCCTTGAGATTCCATCCAAATCTATACTTCTATGATTCATGTGCAAGCTACTGTATTTTTCTGAGCTGTTGAAGAGCTTTGCAAGCACAAGTTAATTATTAAACTAGTTCTTTTCCCAGGGCAGTAATGACCTAATCACTTATGATAGTGATCAAATGAGGAATTAAACAAACATATCCAGAATAAACACAGATCAAATAATCTTTGCCAATGGAAAAGGACAAAATCTGGTTTTCATGCCAGTGGGTCTGCAAAACAACAGCACAGATATAGACGTCAGTAAAACTAACAAACACAGACTTCTCAACCTGTGAGAAATTCTGCTTTAGTAATTCTTTTTACTCAAAGTTTTAGGACATTTGTCTATCTTGGAAAATTAGAAGAATGGGAATGAGAAAAAAAATGGAAGTGTTTTGAAAAGGCTGCAAAGTTTTGAGGGCTTGAATTACAACTTCATTGTACTTATTCATTGTTGAACATTTCAACATTCAAACCCCAAAGTGTTGCAGTCATGGTGCACTACATATATATCTCTCTCTATATATATCTGTCTTAGCTAGGGGAGCACAGAGCCCTCATATACACAAGAAAATGCCAACCAGAATTACTGTGCAAGTAAAATAGCCATCTGCAATATGACATTTTTTTGCGTTAGCTCAAAATAAATCTCTTTAAAATCATACTCACAAAGGAAAACTGAACACACCCATTTATTTTTCAATTTCATTTTTTACTATTTAAAAACAAGTTTTTTCAGAAAATATGCTCTTTGTTAGAAATTCAAACCCATATAAAACTTCTGACAAATTCTAGTAACTACTTGATATGAGAATAACTGGCTCAAAAATGTTTTCTAAAGAAATCTCTGCTCATCAGAGTGGACTGTAGTGTTGACCAAAATATGATTATAAACTGGAAGTGTTTTCAGTCACCATTGTTATTTTAATCTAGTAAAAGGTGATCTTCAAAGATAGGATCAAGGTTATGACTTTCCAGAAATTTATAAATATTTAGTTTTGGTGTTTATAGACTATATTTCAGTGAATGTCCACTAGTTCTTTTCTTCTTTTAAAGCTATACATGACATTTAGACACTAGAATAAGGATTTCATACTGCACAAGAACTTTCTGTCTTATAAGAAAACCACTGGAGCTTGTGAATTGTGCTGTGCAAATGAATAAATCCTGGCATAACACATCTGGCTTGCATTTAGAATATTATTAGACACCCCACCTTTGGATCAGCAGCAGTAAAAAACTTGCAGAATTTCGAAGACCCTGGGACAAATATGTCAGGTGTCAAGGGCAGCCTTAATCCCACAACACAGGGAGGGATAATTAGACATTGGGGGCTGGGAAGAGACCTTTAAAGGTCTCTTCCAAACTGAGCCCTTCTGTGATTCTATGACCCAAGAGAAGAGAACTCAGCTCAGCTGAGCTTGCTCAGGGCAGCCCTGGTGAGGCAGTTTCATTGCTGGGACCTGTAAATACGAAGGTGGACTCTGCTTTACAGGCCAGGGTGTTGGTACAGCCCCACCACACACGCCAACAGAATAAAGTGTCTTAAGCGGCTTAAATACCTTTAAGCAGCTTTGAGGACTTAGATACTGTAAGCTTATAAAGCAGTTTAAGCTGCTTAAACCACTCTAGGACTTTAACAAGGGCCCCACGGTGCTGCTCCTCACCTAGCGAGTGAAACAAAGCCCTCTGCAGCTCCCTGCCCACGGGCTGGAAGGATGGAGCTGCAGGGGTGCCTCAGATCCAGCAAGGAATCTGCTGATATCGACATACTTTGTCAATGATGTTGTATGAAATAATGCATCATATACTATCTCCCCTTGGTTAACTCATTCTGACTTTCTTTTCTTTAGCTACCTCACTTCCCAAGCCATCACTGTGTCTTTTTTTTTTCTATTTTTGCCATTTAGCTCAGGCTCTTTCAGTATCTCTTTTCTGTCTAATTAATTCTTCCTAAAGAGATCAGTGGGCTCCTCTTACTGCTGTGATACACTTTTATGAAGAAAACAGGTCTCAATTCAGCCTATTCAGTCCACAGAGCCGTGCTGGGGGTAACTGTTCATTTGTATCACAATGGTTTAACCTAAATCTAGAACTTTTTTCTCAGAAGAAGGGCATGAGTTGATAGAAGCATTGTGGAAAAACCCAACCATATAATCCCAGGAAGTACCAGTGGCAGTCATTAAGTTATCACCTACAAAATCAGGAAACCAGACGGGAGAGCATTGTTCAGAAGAAGGAATACAATGCCCTGAATCTGTGTTGCAGTTTCTGCCATTTTGGAGGTTTCATAAAGGATGCAGGAGGAGAAAGCCTGGGGACAGCTGTCCAGAAAAATGGGTACATTTATGTTCCTACACGCAATCTCTTAGGGCTGAAAGGGCTTTGTTTTCAGTTTTTACTCCATCTGTCTGAATTTGGGGTATGCTGCACAAACCACAAGACATGCTGTTCCTACCAGAGGATGTAACACCCCCTCCCCCTGACACAGAAGAGAGCAACTGAGGGCAGGTTTGGTTTGGTTTAGTGACAACTCACTTTGAGCTCCCCTGCTAATAACTAGGGCAATGGTGATAATGTGCTGGGGCTCTTGAGTCAGATGTGATATCCTTGCTGCAGAGGATCCTCTCAGCCCTGCATCATCCCATTTTTCTTGTGTTTGAATTGAAGAACATTTCTCTTGTTGTTTCCAGTGCCTTTACAAGGAACATTCTTCTCTTCCTTGTCATATCCTTCACCCATTTCCTGGGGCCATATCCTAACTTCCCAGGTGTTCTCTCTCTATAGTCCTCAATTTAACTGGGCCCATATTTGTCACAGGCTTATGGAGTCCCATCACATTTGCCTTTGCACACATCACACAATTCAATCATAATTTAACTGAGAAATGTAACTATAAACCTTATACTCAATCAGTGGTTTTGAAAGACTTGAGAGCATACACAGGAAGAGGGATAATGGTCAGCCCTACTTACTGATCTATTTTTTGCTGATTATCTGTGTTATGCATTCCTAAATGATGTTACCTATCACCATAGTGTGTATTGAATGCACACCATGTCGAATGTGACATAATTATACAAGCATCATTTAACACTTTCACTAGGGCTTGATTTATACCAATTTTTTTTTTCCAGTATCCTGAAAGCGTGTTTGTCTGTATTGAAGAAAATGATTTGTAGCATGATCTATTTTTCTCAAGTCATCAATGCATTTTAATCTCTTCTCCCATTTATCCACCTATCAATAATTACTTCCTTCAAAATGCATTTGAAACCCCGCCATATGATGTCAATAGGATTCACTAGCTTGGTGAGCAATTGAATTTTTTTTTTTCTTAAATATTGGATTGATATGCCCCCATCAGGTGACATCACAGGTAGTTAACAGATATATTTGTAGTGGAATATTGGAACCATGGGAACGTGGTTTCCTTGGGTTCATGACTTGTGTCTACATCATCCTCATAGTTGTCCCAGCTCCTTCACCAGCTCCAACCAGTTTTGTAGGAAAAAGGGCAGGTTGTCTGGAGCTGCTGTGGGCTTTGTGATCAGAGGATCAGTGTTACCTGCTTGGTATCCATACAGCTCTCAGGCTGGAGAAGGCGAGCTGCAATCTCCATTCCTTTAGCTCCAAAAGTAATTTGGGTCTTGTTCTTCTCTAGGAAGCTGCTCATTTGCAGCAATAATTAATGATGGGAATTGAGGAGAGTGAGGTTAATTGTGAGCAAGAAAAAGTCATCTTTTCTAACCCTGAAAGCTATATGTAATCATCTATTCACAACTCATGCATTTTCTTTGCCATATATTCTGTTATGTCTGAGGAAACAAATGTCCTATTCATGTTGCAAGAGAGTTTGGGTAGTTCCACAACTGAAGAATTTTTTTAACATTTGTAAACCAAAAACTAGAAATCAGGCATCAGGTCATGTATAAAGGCCAGGGTTTGGCAGACATTTACACTTATGTCCAAATTTCAATTGAAACTTGATTTCCCTTGACTTCCAGAAAACATCAGGGTGTGTTAAAATTAACTCTGCTGCTTTGAGGTGACAGCAGCACTGCATGTTTGCATGGCTTGATAGACAACTGCGTGTGCACCAGAAGTATTTTGTTGACTGTGTTAAGCCTGGTGAGGTCACACATCTGTGCTGATCCATTCACCAATGGAGAAAGAAAGTTTTCAGTGCTGCTGCTGGACTAAATCACCAGGTGCTGGCAGGCTGCCAGGGTTGTGTTGCTGGGCAGATCATCAAGTGTTGGCCAGTCACTGAGAGCTGCTCACACAGCAAAAATGTACAGGACAGCAGACTCACCCTTCCTTCCTTCCTCCCTTCCCCAAAGTCAAGACAACTGTCTCCTTGATGAGTCTGTAGGATTACAGCTGGTTTTGCTACAGGACAGCATGGGGCTTCTATAAGCCAAATTGTCAGTTTTCTTCGTCCCTCCATTTTCTCTCAAACCTTGATGCTTCCACCACTGTTTAAATATATATATATATATATATTAAATCTTGTTGAGCTGAAGTAAAACAATAGCTTATTTCAACTTCAAAAAATAACTTCTATTTACACTTGTTCTTAGCTATTTTTTTTTCCTTTTTTCCAGCTTTGGTGGCTAGCTTCTTCAGCTAATGGATGACACACAGAATTGCCTGAATCTATCATGTGCCTGTGAACACCAAATTCCTAGATTGCAAGACCAGCCCAATTCTTTGCTCTGCTGGAAGTCATCTTAAGAGGTAAATAGAATTTAGGATATTAGGAAGAAAGCCATAGTTTACACTCTACCAATATTAATGTCATGCATTCCCATCTGCATTCTTCACTCTGTAATTGGGCTGTGCTTCCATCTCCACCCACATCCTGCCTTGACACATATCCACGTGTGGATGACAGGCAGTGACAGGTAAGCCAGCCAGCTCACAGGCTGAGTCACCCCAGGAAGGCAGACTGTCATCTGGCAGCCAGGATGGAGGAGAAGGGAGTGTGCCAACCAAACAGGTGATCTGAGCAATGCATGGCACCCCACATGCCAAAACAGAGGTTGCACAATGTTGGCTATGACAGAAAAATGTGGAGAAGAACACAAGAATGCATTTCCAAAATGACCTTCATAGTAGGAATGAAGAAATACCAAAACTCAGACTATTTATTCTCATGGACCACTTCAATAAAAAAGATGAACATAGCAATCAAGAAATAGAGCAATGGTGTAGTATAACCCTCTCAGCATTTTTGTTTATTTAGGTGTCTTTTCCTCTGCATGGAGGCTCAAAAGCAGGATCACAAACACAATTTATGAGTATGGAGTGATTATGCTATTTGTTGAATTGTACACACAATAAATGGCTGTGAGTAATGGGCTATTAGCCTAAGCATTAATACCCACACCACCTCTGATGCAGATAACCACTGGATTTCTGCTGGTCGGGCAGATGGTAATCATGTGGGGAAGTGCCAGACTCCATTGCTCCTTGCAACAGGATGATCTTCAGTTTTGCTGAGTTGCTGTATTCTATTTTGCTTTTTTTCCCCTCAGAGTTTGAGTTATTTCAGTTGTTAATTTTTCCATGAGTCCTCAAGTGACTGCCGCCAACTCAACAATTTAACGTCTGTTCTCGATTCAGCTTTTTATATATATATATCTTTCTTGGCTTGAGCTTTCCGTGCTTGTATTGTCACTTATAGGTTAGCAACCTCTTTTTAGTCAAGCAGACTTGAGGTCACATGGCCTACCTAGGCCTTGTGTTAAAATAGTATGAGTGTGAAAGATCTACCAGTATGGTGGGAGACAGACTGATCTGTACTTGTTTTTTTATGTAATTCTAAGCATCTTGCTGGCTTAAACCTGTGGGTCTTGCCAGATGGCAAAAAGACTCAGAAATAGATACTGGCAAAAACACACTGCAAGGTCAGATGTTCTATATAGCTGGTGGTATCAGTGATGGTCTTTGTAATGCCAAGCAGAAATGTCTGGGAAGGATGGGCAGAACAAATTGGGTAAGCCTAAAAAGGGTGCATCATAAAGAAGGTTAAAACTCAGTAATAAAAATTCTATAGTCCTGAGACAAAGAAAAGTGTGGAATTACAGGAAGGAACATGAGAGTGAACAAATCAATGACAAATAAGGTCCTTTGTAAAGATGCAAAGGAAAGGTGAACAGAGATGTATCAAATCAACCTAACCCTCAAAACTGAAACTCCTGCCCTATAGGAAACCACAGATATTGTTTACCAAGTTACAAAAATCCTGTGTGGGTATCTTAAACAGGAAATGGGCTGATCAAAAGCAAAGATAGGAGAATATGTACAACAGAGATAATATGGATCAGCAATGCATTTTAAAGAAGTCATCAGCAGAAAGTTAGCCCTACTTTGACATGAATTCTGTAACATGAGATGATGTCAATCTCTTTAAAAGGAGATTGCTGTTGATGCAGTGATGACATGAAAAAAGCAAGTTGTAGTCCAGTAGGTAGCAGCAAAAACACGATGAATGACATTTTGGTTGTAGTAGAAATGCTAAGAGACCATGATGTCACTGCAGAAGTAAAATTTAAAAAGTTGTTGAAAAAAAAATAGGAAAAATGCCAAATTTTTACAAGAGGAAACATGGAGTTGTTAAAATATTAAAATGTGAGACTGGGAAAGTGTCTCTCTGTCCTATGCTGTGGGGATAGGGGAGGTCATTTGCAGTGGAATCCCATGCAAGACGACAGAATTGGAGAGCAGCCTCTGGACTCAGGCCCAGAAAAGCAGATACTCATGCAAAAGAGCATCCTGAAAGAGCACGTGCAATGACAGGCTTTGCTCATCACCATCCCCATTGATTATTTTTTCAGGTTGTGTGACACAGGCCTCAGGAATGCCCTGTGGCACTCAGCTCTCACTCCATGGTCACAGCCTTGCAGAGAGGGGTGGATGGCTGCATCTGGGAGTGCATCTAAGCAGGAGGTTGGTTCATTTTGAACACTGGTGTGAAGCAGGGCTACACTTGCTTTCTGGGGCTGTTTAGCATTACCATACATAGCTACTGTGTAGGCAGCACGAGCAGCAGCGTTCTGTGGGGTGGATTGCATATATCTTGGAAGTGTAAATTGTGTTAGTAGCACTGCGTTACTGAGCCATAGACCTGAAAAAACCTGTGAAGATACATAACCTAGCAAGAGAAGTAAGCCAGACAGAATTCGAAATCAGTTATCAAAGCAAACATGCCTGAAAGCTTAATACCAAGCATCAAAGTCATGCTAGAAAACACAAATTCTGGGAAAGCAGATCTTGCCAGTCCTGTCCATATCCCACTTCTGACTAATTAGGAAAGAACTGACAATAAAAATAAGTCTTCCACACTCATACTCATTTCAGCATATGGAAATTCAAGATATTCAGTTCCAGATAAAAAAAAAATTAGAATTATTATTTACATGTAATTACAATGCTGAAATAGATCCTGGAAAACAGAGACATCAAAGATGCTAGCTAAATAGATGCCTTGAGAAAAAGAAAGTGCCTATGAAAAAGTCTGAATGTTTGCCTCTGTCTCAGGACAGAGTTGATCTTTCCACCAGTCAGCAGGGAGAATGGGATGTAATTGTTGCTCATTCTCTGAATGGCAACCCCCAAGAATCCCCCCAGATGTGATCCAGTGTGTGTGAAGTGATCAATCCCAACCGTGTGTGCTGGAAACAAGGAAAGACAGTAAGAAATGGAAGATGCTCCCTTCCACAGCAAGAATAACATGAAGGCTGCAAAGAGGATCCAATATATTCTCCATAAGTGCTTTGTTTGCTCTGCAAAGCAAAATTTGGATCAGCTAGCTTGCCACTGGAGGTAATAGCTGTGAACCTTACAGAAGGGGAGGAAAATAATGCTCTTGCTCTAGAGATGCAAAGGGTAGCTGCTGCCCAAGTGACAGCACTATACCAAATACTTCAAGGAGCCAGGGAATCCCTCTTGCTGAGACATCACTGTGTAATTGCTGCAGCCATGGTGGACTGGGGAGAAAGTCCACGTCAAGAAGAGGTGGCAGGTGTGGGACTCAGGTAGTCATGTCTGTGGAAATTACTTGATCCCTGATTAAAGGGGGTTTGCCTTTCATGTATCTTCAAAGGTATCTATCTGTCATTAGCAATGATGGCTTATTTTCATTACCTAGACTGAATGAAAGATCTTTAATCAAACTATATTTTATTAGAGACAGTTCTGCTGTTTAACCATAAATATTTGGTGTGCAATCTGGTGTTGATCTGCAAGGTTAGTAATATCTATAAACTAAGCAGTCGTTTTTTTATTTGCATTATCTGTTGAGTTGTTTTTGCTTATTAAATTTGAACTTAGATCTGAGTGTACTTTTTGAGGTGATTCTTCATTGAAATAAGGGGGCACATTGAATGCATTCAGGATATATTGTTTCTGCAACAATTCCCAGTCATTTTCTTAGCCAAGTCTTAACACAAAAGCACAAAATCTTTAGAAAAGTAAATCTCTACAGTCTGTTCTCAGCTTTCTTCCACATTTCTCATAATATCAAGCCCACACATAGCCCAGATTCCTCAATGGTAGCTGGTGAAATTTTTCCACTTTCTTGTGCTATATATATTCCAGTGTCCTGAGCAGCACCCTGTGTCTCTGTTTTGAGTACCGACGGCTGTTATTTTAGATATTGCCTCCATAAAGGAGCATCAGTGTTTCTTACACGTCTTCATAATGAGAGTTATTTCATTACTTTCTCCTTTTTCAGAGACTTAACCTAATTTCCAAAATGAGGTTGTTCTTGTTCTCCAGGTTGCATAACTAAATACAGATATGTGTATGTGTGTGTATATGTGTGTGTATAAAACGTTGGGAGTCTGTCCATCAAGATCCATATATATTTATACGTATATAGTGGTTGAAGTAAAGAGCTTTATTTAGGAAGGACTCTTTAATGTGTGCCTTCTTTTTAAGCACCTGCTGAAGAGAAGTTTCATGTGTGTTTACACACTTTTCTGAGTAGGGGTGCATCAAAGAGCTGGCTTATTTTCTGGAATCAAAACCTTGGCTGAAATATCCCTGTCTGGAACACTTGCTACTTGCAAGGCTGAAGCAGCAAGGGAATATAAACCATAGTTCACTCTGTCCTCACCAGTAATATAAGGACACATTGCCTGTAATCATACATCATGTTGTTCCTCAGGTGAGACCATGTGCTTTAGTAACCCGCCTTTATGCAGTGGGAGAATCAAGATGAAGGTCATGGGTCCCAGAACACAGCTGTGATGGAGCAAATCTACATTGTGACATTCAGATTTGTTATATAATTAGAGCATTCAATTATAGACTGAAAGACATACTTAGACTGTGTTAGAATAGTCTCTGATGTAAATGAGGTTGGGTTAATTCCCCAACAGGCTGGGCAGTGACAAGAGGTGGAGATAAGCTCCCAGCACTAACTGGGGATGAAATAAAGCAAGTGGCATTCTTGCCTGTCCTGCCCTGCCTCACCTCCTCCTGTGCTCTGGTCCTATGGCCATGAGAGCCACCTCCACACTGAGAGCCCCTGCCACAGAGAACAACTGGGCAATGTCCACCTTTGCTGTAAATTCAATGATTTCTCCTTTGGGTTCCAGCTGCAGCTCTGCCCTTGTGCAGGGTTTTGGTTGGGTGGAGCCACAAGCACTGGCAACAGCTAAGACTCTTCAACAATTTCATAGTTTTCTTGGATTAATGATGGATTAATTTCATCTCTGGAAACAATAAGTTTTGATAGGAGGCCTTGCTTCTCTAGGCTGATCTGGCAGGTTCAGCCGTAGCTTATGTAAGCTGGAACATTGAGGCTTGTTTCAAAAAGAGAGAGAATGCAAGCCAAGAACACAAATATGGGCCCCTATTTTCCTTTGAAAAATATTATTTGGTTTCCATTTTCCTCTTAGGCAGCAATAAGCTACTCCTCTGAGTAAGCAAAGGGTCCTTTATATTTTGGAGATATTGGAGGAAATGATAATGGCATTTTTATTCCATAAGTCACTTCCAAAATATTCTAGATCTCACACAGAGGGGGAAAGAGTTTGTGACCAGACTGCACAGCCTAGAAACAACTGAGATTAAATGCAAGAGCAGCAGTCACAATGTCCAAAACAGATAAATCAAAGTGACTGCATAGTTGCATTCTTGTTTTTCACTGTACTAACAGAGAGGGCAAAAGAAGCCTGTATAGCAAATACATGAAAAAGCACACACTGGAAGAAACATTTATGTCGTATTAGCATATTCTTCGCTCTAAATGAGTTTGGGCTAACTATTTATCATACCAAAATAGGATAAGTAGGGGAGATAAGCTCTTAATATCACATTAGGAAAAATTAATTAAGCAGAATAAACCTAATTTATTTGATTCTTCTCTTTCCTATTGTAGTTGCTTTATTTAGCAATCTCAGTAATGTTCTTTAATAAATTCTTTTTTTTCTTAAACAGAAAAAATAGAAAAATGGAAACAAGCTGCAAAGAGATAAATTTTATCATGGTTCCTCATCCTCCTCAGCAGATGAACAACTGCAGCATCAGCACAGATTTCTGCTACTTGAGTTAATGGAGTGCCACTACCAGTCACGGGTTGTCATCCTCTGAGTAAAGCACTCCCAGAAGAGGACTGCTGATGAGCACTGGTGAGAAACATGACCAGAGGAGATTTGCTTGTTGGCTGGGATGGCAAGTAATTAGCTAGATGTGTATTCCAGATATAAGGTAACCCAGCCTTCTGTTCTCCTCCAGCCTCTTGCTGTCCTTGCCCTTTTTCTTTCCCCACTTCCTTCCAGATCTCATCTTCTCCTATAGGAAGTCCCAGTGAAGCCCAGCTCCTGATCTCCCAATCTGATTAGTTCTTTGCTCACTCCCCAGTATGACACTCTTTCCTTCCAATCTACTTGGCTGGACTGCCCTAACTCCCCAATTCCTTCTCATGATCCCATTTCTCATCTAGAACAGGTTTGGTATCCAATATCTTTGTCTGAGAAACTCTTCATAGTGCATTTGAATAACTCTGTCCTCTGTACTCTTGATTTGAACATCTGTGTTGCTGGGACCTGAGGAAGGCAGACCCCTGCTCTTCTTGTGTTGACTAAACCTCTTCCAGCTCATGCCCATCCTTAGCAAATGGGACCTTTTAGGAAAGTGTTCTGTGGAAATCAAAATCATCTTTATTAAACACACACAGTGACTTTTCATATACCTGTCACTGACACAAAAGCTGTCTCCTACCAGCTTTTCAGTCCTTACAGCAAACTTGCAAGATGAAGGTTTTGTCACAGAAGACACCAGAATTTTTAACCACAGCACACTTTCCCCTACAGCCTGTCAGACATGTCAGAGATGTCTGACTTGTTTTACACTGGTTCCCCTTGAGAATGTGTGTCAAGTAAAAGTCCTGGATGGTACAATTTCATACTGTTTAGCCAGGACAGCAGTATTAATGCATTTAATCTTATAAAAAGCATTCTAATATCTTTAGTGAACACTATACAGACTTTTTTTTTTCCTTAGAGAAGATAAGGAATGTCCTTGCAAACAAGAAAAATTAGATCCTGTAGTGCCAAGGCCTGTGCTCTAAGTAGTTCAAGGTGACCAGTGTACAGCTCAGACTGTTACATAACACAATTTGCAAAGATCAGTGAAAATTAAACACAAAATGACAGGTTCTTCAAGAAAACAAGACCCAGTGAAAAGCCCCAAGGACTATGCTGAAATCATGTCCAGTAATGAAAAAAAAAAAAAGCAAGACTAGACTCAGTAGTACTCTTGCAGAGTAGTTGAGAGAAATCTCTCAGTCAGGTGCAAGAAGTATGACACTGATATGGGTGATTATGATGAGATTTATTGCTAACACTGTATCTAAATATTGCCAATGCAGTGTCTAATAGAAGCAGGACTGAAGGGCTAGAACATAAACAGGTTCAGCTGGAAGCATGCAGGTTTGCAGAAAGCACAATTGCAAAGCAGCAAAGCACCCATGGATCTCCTTAGGATTTTATCTCCACCTGTTACTCACCTGTCCAAAACTGAGTTCCCATCCTCAGGCTGGATGTACCTGCAGGTGTCCCTGCTGGGGTGGGATCCACTGGAAGCTGCACTTGCAGCCTCTGGAGATGAGCTGGCCCAGTTGAGCCCTTCTCAGGAGCATTTTGTACCCTTTTGCAGGCCCATGTGTACCAAGATCAATGACAACCATCACCACTCCCCCTCTCTGGAATGCATTAATTATGCAAGCATCCAGACAGCTTCTCCTGCAATTCCCACCTTGTGTTCTTATCTTAGGACAAATCATATTCAAAGACTGCATGAGAGAGGGCGTTGGTGAGTATGGGGGACACACCAAGACCTGACTATTTCTTGGCACCATCACTGGGGCAAAATTGATATGGTAGAGTAAACCTTGCTATGGAGCAAAATCATGAGTGCTGGGCTATTCTGACTCCCTGGTGAGCCAAAACCTGAGTTGCAAAGATGCTTAATTTGACTCAAACTGCAGAAAGATAGGCAGCAGAAGCACAACAGTATAGTTTGTACTTTTCCTGTCCTCCCCGGTTCTTCCCTTTTTCCCTTCGATTTTTGTTTGAGAAAAATCTGGTTGAGATACTAAAGCTGTCCTTTGGAGGGCTGCTATGGTGCTGTTAATAAATATCAAAAAAATGTGTTAGAGACAGCAGAGCATTGCTGCAATTTTCATGTTTCTGTGTGACCAACAGACAATATGCTGTCCTGAAGTTTTCTAACAATGAATTTGCTATTCAGTGCCAATACCAGAGAGAGAGGCTGAGTTCCCCTCCCCTGCAGCTCTTGAGCTGTTTGTCCCTCTCCCATACAGCCCTGCCTCTCCAGGGAAGGACTGGCCTCTGTCAAGAGCCCCAGTAGAATTTCTAGCCCATGTCAGTGAACTGAATAACTCTCTTTTTGAAATAGAAAACCCAATGCTTTGTCTTTCTTACTATATCTAAGCCTGTTAAACAATTATGTTTTTCTCACATAGATCTTAAACAGTGAATACAAATTGGAATTTTAAAATTAAAGCCTGACTTTCCTGCATTCTAAATATTTTTATTCCTCTTCTTTCCCCCTATATTTTTCTACCTTTAACAAAGAGTTTGAAAGATTTAGTGTGATCCATATTGCCACAGGAATAAACAAGCATTTGAAACCTCAAACCTTATCCAAAGCTTGTTGAGCAATACAGTTTTGTTACAGTGGCACAGGACCTTTAATTCATTTGACCCTCTGGGTCTGTTTGCTTTACTGAAATTTGACTCAACAATGTTAAATCCCTTTCTATCATTCAGCAAGACAACTCACTTTGTGTTTGGATGCAAACCAATCACGGCCAAAGCTGCATAATCAACTCCTGCCCTAACATTCCAGTTAGCACTCCTAGGCTGAATGGAAAAAGAAATGGTAATGGTTGTATAGAAATGCACCTAATATCTGTGGGATGCTCAGTGAATATCAGAACAATAGATCGTGTATTAACTACTATGTTCACCAACATTCCTTTTCCTTGGCATAGTTTATACAACTATGAAAGGGGATGGCAGCCTACTGTCATTTTATTGTGCAGAATACTTGAGTGGATACCATGAAGTTATCTTTTTTTTTTTCCAAATCTATTTTTACTTGATATTTGGAAAACTGTTCTGTAATGACAAGCTCTGGAACAAAGTCTAAAAGAGAGGGCATTTTCTATATTTGAAAGACTTCTCCATATGACTGCATATAAGAAAATTATGGAAATATCTATTCTCTTTTTATTCCATATTGTTCAATCAACATGGTTTTCTCTTCTCTCTTGCTATACAATCATGTGCAATCATTATTTTGTCTCTGGTTCATTTTTAATATTTATATCTACTACTTATCAAAAAAAAAACAAACAAACAAAAAACAGAGCAATCAGTTGTTTAAGGATGTGCTGGAGCAAATCATTATAGGAAAGTTATATTTATCTCCATGATCAGGCTATGGAAGGCTGGCCAGGGATATCTCTTTCCACTTAGAAATTTTAAGTCCATTGGAAAAGAATTAGGGGTTGGTCAAATAAGGATTTTCTTCTCTCTTTTTTTTTTCTTTCATCCTCCATTTTGTGTTAAACATTAGAATCCATGAAAGGCAGCCTATTACCATAAGCCATAAAGTTATGGTTCAAAGCTGTTCTTTCCCTGTTTCAGAGAATTCTGCTTGAAATGTGTGCGGCCTTTTTGATCTCCAGGCTCCCAGTGTGGCAAACAGATGGAGTGTTTCTACCTGGGCTATTATTTTCTTTTCCTCCTCTTTGCTTTGAGCTAAGCATGCTCCCCATGCAACCCAAGAGGAAGGACTTTTAACCCACCACAGCATTGGGCTAGGCTGAGCAGATCACAGAAGTTTCTCAGTACTCTTCAGTCCCACTGCACCAGCTCTTATGGACCCCAAAGCATGGGTACACATCTGCCTCATTTCCTTGCACTGCCTGATTTTATTTCCACCCTCTGCCAAGCTGGTGATGGCCATAGGACTGCAGCCTGGAGAGGGAAAGGATGAAAAACTGCTTTCACCAAGGTATATATGACAGGTAATTGTTGGTTCCTTCAAAGTCTGAATCAGTCAATTTTCAGGGGCTTGCAATATCACTAACACAGTTTCTTTTTTCCACTACCTTGTTAAATGGAAGAGACCCTTCTCTTTTATTTGAAACACTGTTTTTTCTTCAGCTCCCTGTATTTTCTCTAAAAGCCCTTAGGCGTTTTTCTTAATGTAACTCTGTGCCTCAGCTATTACACCTCACAGGTAACCCTATAAGAAGAGTGTGGTGTATCTGATGTGACTCTGACACAGCCCTATAATGCTGTGGGGATGTGATTGCTGCACAGCAGCCAGCACCGAGCTGGCACAACACTGGGGAAAATCTTAGAGGCTGCAACAAGAGTGCAGCAACACTGGAAGAAGGCAGTGAAGTGTGGCAAAATGTGAGTGAAGGAATGGAAAGACTGAGGTGGAATATTAACAGTAAATGCACTCGGGGAAAAAATATCAGAGGGTGAAGGCTCCTACTCTCTGCAGACACTGGAAATAGACTGACAATGGCAATAGATAATAGTTTTTTTCATTTGTTATACAAAAGAATGTACGTAAGAAAAATGAGGTAGGAGAATGAAAGGAACAGATTAACAAATGCACCTGAAACTGTGAGAGGTATTGGACTGGCATCATTCCAGTGGCAAGAGTGGGAATCATTAACTTGAGCTATTTAGCATTCTCATCAGGGCAAAACTGAAGAAAACTACAAAATGGAAAAAATTCTGAACTGGTCTGTTGGATAACTATAAATAATTTAAAGCAACTTCTATCTTATCTTTTACAAATCAGTGGACAACTGATTATGCTGTTCTGTAGTTTTATCATAGCTACTTCCTTTTATCAGAAGATGACAGGGGTCATTTTTAAGCTAATGTACATTTCTTTGACCACTCCTATTTTGATTGTTCAATTTTTTCCTAGGGAAAAAGAGTTGTCATGTTCATTGCTTGATACTGCTGCTATTCAGATCTGGTTTTACATTAATTCTTCTTTGTTTGTCACTCACCTGTGATTAATCAAGCAGAAAATAAGAAATGAAATTAAGTGTTTTGTAAAGGTGAATTAAGATTTCAGTAACTGTGAAACTGTGAGCAGGAACACTGTGACAGACTGTCAGGAATTCTGACTTGGTGTGGTTTGGTGGAATTATGCTGAACCATATTTTCTGAGAATCTGAATTTTAAGTATCCTTGCTATGTTCTTCATAATGCAGTATGATCTCTGTAGAAGTAATAACTTGGGAAAATTTTGCTTTGGTCAATATCTGAAATGAAAATTATGTCATTAGCTGTGAGCTGTCTCCTACAGCAAAAATACACCCAGTTATTACTTGAGACCAGGAAAAAAAATTGCAATATTCTCCTTATTTTAATCTTTTACTAGATGATGATAATGGCAAATTAGAAATTACTTCTGAGTTCTAACTTCATTTTAACATTTGGAGTATCTGCGTGCTGCACATTTAATATGATTTCCAATTACAACAATATGTGAGATATCTCAGTGTCTGAGGTCCCTCACAACAGGCCCATGGGACAGGAAAATGCAATTTCTGTGTAAATGCAAACAGAGCTATAGACTGTTTTCCCCAGGGAAGTATGTGATTGATACATGTGTATATATATAAAATATAGATATGTATGTTATATATGTGTGTGTGTGCATATCTATAACTCAGTCCAGTTGTGTTTAATTCCAAAATATAACTCTGATGCATGAACCATAATCCTTGATCCTGTATCCTGAAATGTCAAATGATACCCTCAAAAATATATATTAAAATTCATTATACTCCAGACATATTACTAAAATATTCCTTGGGGATATGACTTGTTTGAATAGAAGTACAAGAAATAAATTAGGCAGTTACTTACTTACATATTGCCCACAGTACTATAAATTTATGAAGAAAACAAACCTGGAGTGCTGCATTGCACAACTTCATAACACTGCAGTTAGGTTTTCCCTTGTATTTACAGACAGGCTTATTTTAAAATCTGTTCAAGCACGGGAAAATCATAAATATGCAGCTCCACAGATCTGGAGGTCAGGTTCCTGTGACTGTAATACATATCTTCTTCGGGCAAAGCTCTCCAATTTAGGGTCAAACTGTGCTTGCTATTCTCACGTTTGATTTAGGATGGAAATGCACATGAGTGAAGGAACAGGTTTTGTCAGAGTATTGTAGGCTACACACTGCTAACTGCTCCAGACACGAGCAAAAAAAGTACTAAGGTTGTAATCTAAGAGGAACAGAATATTTGGTAGAAATATTACCAAGAGGTCTATCAGCATGTTCATGATTTCATAGGAAATCTAAGTAAAATATGCCTGACATATGGCTATTAATCCCTCCTGACCAGAATTTCTGAAGGCTCATAGTTGAAGCTTCATTTTGACTCCTCTATTAATATTAGAAATTTTAAATAAAATGAGTCAACAGATATAAAAGTTGGTATCAGTCTTAACACCTTCAATTTCTGATCATAAATGCAATTAAGAATCAGCTCTTTATTTTAAATACAGAAGAGAGCATGACTGAGAAGCTGAAAGATGGACATCATGGTACCATCAAAGCTCTACAACTCTCTTGTGATCGGGCACAGTAGAGCTGCCACTGTCACAGTCAATGATTTTTGAATATTCTCTTTCCTGCTGCCAACCAAAGTATGATAAACCCCTCCCCCACAAAAAAACTGGAACACAAAGCAGTGCTGTGCTCAGGGCATGACTGAACATTTGAGCAGCTGAAGTGGCAGCACTTCATCCCTGGCACTGTTGCCAAAAGAGTTGTGTATCACATCGTAACCCCAGGAAAGAATTTCTGTACAGATGGAAATTGCATGTGGAAAAGCAAAGGCAAAGTGAACATTGCCTATCTTCCACCCTTCTCTCCCAGATATTAACCAAACAAAAAGATTTTAAAAATGGAAGTGCTCTTAGATATTCAGCATTTGCCCAGATCCATAAACATCTTGAGGTAACCAAGAGCAAAATGTGTGGGGATTAGATATTATCTATCCAAAGTTCCTATATATATAATCTACTGCCTTTAATTTCATTACAATACCCTAAGAATTAATACCATAAATAGATCCATTATCATGTAATCCCCTAAGAATTAATACCAAAAATAGTCATGGTAGAATGAAAAAATTGGAGAGACTCTCGGGATATCTCATCCTTTATGTCTTGGGGCTGAAATGAGTCATACTGCCATTTCTCCTAGGGCAAAGAAGACTTTCATAGCTGAGAGGCCAGGCAAGAGCCTTGAAAGACAAGAGCATTCTTAAGGTCAGTCCAGACACAGGTGTTTGAAGGGTGAAGATCTTCCAAGTATCACAGTCCTATGACTGTCCACTGTGGCTTTTAACCAGGATTGTGACTTGTTTGTCCTCTATTTTGTTGTCCCACCCTTTATTCAGGGCTATTCAGAGAAGTTGGGTAATGAAACAGAAGAGTTGGCTTGGCTCCAGCTGGTCCTGGTGCCTGTGGGTTTGGTTTAGTTGTGGGGACAATACCTGGGACACAGTGAGAGAGAAACTCAAAATACTCAGAGGCTTTTGAAGAGCTGAACATTTTATTTACTACCTAGTTACCACTGCAAGCACAAATTTTAGTACCCAAGATAAGATTAGTTTTATCTTTCTGCTAGGAAATTTGTAGCATATTCCTTTGACTTAAATTGATAGACTCTGAATTTTCTAATAAGCTTTGCTTCTTTGAAAAACCAACTGTCTAAAAACAGCAACATGTGAAAGCAAACCATCCCTTCTTATTTTCCCTGTAGGTATAGTCAGAATCCCATCTCCAAACAACCTTAAAGTTTTCGATGCTACTTTTCTTTTCTTGTTAGTTCAGCATAGCCAACAGTAAAGGCCTTGTTGACATTAGGCAAATGTGCAATGATGCAGCAAAATCAATTTAGTCACACTGATGCAAATCCCTCACACAGATGTAATGCCTGTGTGCAAAGTAGGGCACTTCTGAATGTACGCAATATTTAAAATGAAGTGAGAGAGAGAGATCTTATTCCTCCCAACTGATTCCTTAATGTGATTCATATAGATGCCCCTGAAACCTAAGTTAAAAGAAAGGGACTTTCTGGTCAAAAATAAGGGTTCATTAGGAGTACTGTTGATCAGAAAAGAATATTATTACCTTTACATTACAAGTTGCAGTAGCTTAACAGAATAATACTTTTAAAAATACCCTTTACCTTTAAACTGAGGATATTTGACCTTAAAATCCCTAGGAAAATAAATGTGTGATTGCATAACTCTATTATATGGTTAATTTTCAGAACAGAAGTGAAAATTAATGTGGTTTTGGTCCTGGGCTGTTTTTAGTAATTTAATGTGATCTGCTGTCAACAAGAGGGAAAACAAACCTCTGATGCTCAATAAGACTAAGAGAACAAAATGTGCCTTACTGTGGGTATTGAGTTAAAGCTCTATGGGCAAAAAATGGCACAGCCTGTGGAGGCTTTATTGAAAAACAAGTGGGATCAGCAAGGGAGGTGACAATAGGAACACCAGTAATGAGGTAATGACCATCTTACTTTGCAGTTTGAAGAGGTTTGGGGATTTTTATTTTTTTTTAATAAAAATGCTTCAGGAAACTGTGAATGTGAAATAAAAGTTTTAGTAATTTTGTAAGTGTTTTTAGCTGTTTTGGAAGAAAAAAGTTCCAAATGCTTCATGTGGAAGTATATAATTTATTTAACATAATAATAAATGAAATATCAAAATCCAAATAATATATATGTATTGAAAGCATAGTTTTTAATCAAACCCGGACTATGTTGCAATACTTTTCTTTAAAAAGTATTTTAAATTTGGGGAAACTCTTTCCCAATCTGAATGGAAGCACATTTTGAAACCTGGGATCCTTTTTGTTAACTGAATCTTTGATTCTCCTTGCAGCTGAAGACTCACACTAGGGAAGTGAAAAGATATGCAGGGTTTCTTTTCCATGTACATTTATCTACAACCTGACTGTTAAAGCAACATTTTCCATCCTCCCTCAAAAGAGGACTAGGAATCCCTTTTCAGGAATGAAGTCAGGGCAGAAGCTCATCCTGGTAGATTCAGTGTCCCAGCAGAGCCGGGTGACGGAGGAAACGCTGTTTTGTTCATAAATTGCCAGGAGCTGGCAGTGCTTCATCTTGTTCTAGCAAGAATGCCAACAGGAACCTGAATAGGAAACCCTCATGAGATAAGGAATCACAAGTGTGCTGAGTTGGGAGGGACCCATGAAGTGCATAGGCAGGTATGGAGCTAAGCAATCAATTATTACTGAATTTCACACCCACAGGCTACACAACTATACCCCCTGCTTTATAATTACTGAGATTCAGCAGCAGAAGCTGTGGCCCCCACTGGGCAATTCCCAGGTTCCTTGAAATGAGTCTAATACCCAATGAGGTTACTTGTGCTGCTGCAGAAAGATATTTCTGGCCTTTTACATGTCAGAAAAGAAACTAGATGTGACAGATTTGGAGCTGGCCTGTGATAATTTAGGAAAATGGTCTGTTGGCCTGATTATTTGGTTGAATATCTGGGTTTAACTCATCAGAGATTAGCTTGCAGTTGCATTCTTAAATTATCAGGGCTGATCTGTACTCATTAGCCTGGGATGCCCCACTTCCATTGATGCTGCACAGCCAGGGAGCACAGGGACTTGGAAGGGGAAGACATGAAGTTTTGAACCACAGCATCTCTACATGGGCAGGCCTAGCATCCTATTCATCCCTAGGAGAGACCTAGGGTTCCAAAGGTTCATTGGGAGTTAGAGATGATGGGACCTGTGTCTGATAAAACAAGTGGATGGAGCATAGTTAGGAGACTTTAACTGGAATGTGTTTGTGTAGATCTAGGCTGTTTCCATGTGTTTGTGGAATTTTCAATGAAAGTGAACCCTAAAAAATACCTTTGTTAGAGAAAGGGGTTGTGAATATCACAGTCATTTCCACCAGTTTTCATTAAATACTTGGTGTTCAGAACTGGCATGTTGCCTCTCACCTTAGGCAAGCTCCTTTTCCCTGAAAAAGAATCCAATGGGATGAACCCCAGGGTTAATTTACAAAAGCAGAATGTCTTCTCTGACCATGAAACCAATAGGAAACTGTGCAGAGGTGATATTATTCTATAGTTTACAGTGGAGGCAGGTTGCATGGAGAACTGGAAACTTTGCATGGCAGCTCCAGAGTGCTGGACCCAGCCTTACCTGTGGAGAGCTTCCAGCTGAAACTGGTCAAGCAAATCTCTTCTCGATTGTGAAGGTGTCAGTTGTTATTTGCCAGGTGCTGGAGAAATATTTTACTTGGGTAAAGAGCATGTATAATAGGGGACACAAACAGTTTCCAAGAAACCATCCTCCAATCTGGACAAAAAGTTTTATGTGTGTGTCTGTATATGTCAGATGAATGAAGTATAGAAAACAGAAAGTTGAAAATCTTAAGATAATTATCTGAACCAGGTTTTTCTCACTCTCTCCTTATTGCAAGGACAAGTAAGTAGTTTACTATACCTTGATGGGCTTTTGATTGTGGAGTTCCAAAAGGCAGCCTACAGATCTAAGCCATATTCTAGATCAATTCTTAGTTCAGCCTTCAGAGCTTGGGAGGCACTCTGCTCATTCATTGCTTGTTCCAGATGTTTTAGTATGTAAAGTTCTATTTCTCTGTTGCTGGAAAGGTTAATATATTACATTTCCCTAACCATGAATTCCTAATGCATTCATCTTGCTTTCAGTGAACCTGTTTTATATTTTACAGGTTTCAAAAACCAACCACATATTAAGATGTCCATTTCTCAAAAGGACACAGACCAGTAAAGGCTGTATATTCTGGGACATATCCTCCCAGTGACTGTATATAAAGTCTGACCAAAAAGCTGCCAGATCTACATCTGGGGTGACTACCATGTCAAAAGCATTTTTTAATGACACAGGTGGAGTGCTGAGTCTCCTCCCCACTTCCTTCACTGTTGCCACATAAAGGTTAAATGGGGCTGGTACATTGCAAAGCCCCATGGCTTTATCCTGGTATGTAAAAAAAAAAAAAGAAAAACTTTGGAAAGAGACTGTTTGGTGTCACATGGCTGTTTTAAGAGGAGGAAATGCACGTGCTGATGTTTAGCGGTAATCTGGGAAGATTTACATCTGTTGTATTTGCAAGACCAAGTGACTGCTAGAAAATCTAGAAATACAGGAAATAGACAAACTGAACCAGGGACAAAAGGAGGAAATTAGAGCCAGCAAGTAAATTCTAAGTGCAAGGAACTTCTAGTTATAAAATCTCCATTAAGTTCTTCAGTGCAGCTGGCAGCCATTTCTCTCTGCAGCTGAAGTTTCTGAATGATAACTTTTTGTGGAGTATATCACAGGAATGTAGATTACAAATTGCAAATATCTAGATCGCAGCCACAAAGCGTGTACCTGAACAGAAGTCAAAATGCTTCTGGAATTTGCTTTAAGTGGGATGTCCAGAAGAAGCAAAGGAGGTAGTAAAACAAATTGTGAACAAAAGTAATGAGCAGCATAGCAAGGGAAAAGAGAAGCAGCCTCAGCTTCTGGATGTTTCTGTAGCTAGTCATCTTGATTTCCAGCTTTCAGCTTGTCACCATTGTCATTCTTTCTTCATTGGTTTGACTCATTCCAATGAAACACTGGAGAGCCCAACAAGTCATTTTCCATCAGAAACTAGACAAAACCATCAACTGTTTCCAGACAAAAGCGAGTACAGTACATACTGCCCTGTGGTGGCCTTGTCAACATGACCTTTTCCAACAGCCCCAAGCCAGCTCTGCCTGTGTTCCCTGATGGCCAGGTGTGGTGCAACTGTGGCCACAACTGTGCACTCAGGTCAGTATACCGGGATGCCACTTCTTTCACCAATCTTTGTCACATTTTGTCTCAACAATGTGGTTACATTTAAAAGCTTTTCCCCTCACTCCCTTGTCTACATGTACTGAAAGGTTGGTTACCTCAGAGTGTTTTTTTCTGTTCCTCCATGCCCATTTTGTTCGCTTCCCAAGTACTCTTAATATGATGCTACCACTAACAGGAAGGCTCTACATTCAAATTCAAATTATGCAAGTTCAAACTTTCATTTTTAATCAGATGTTGTTCAGATGCCATGCAACTACAGATTTTAAAGCACAATTTGAGCGAGCTTTGCATCATTCTGTTATAAGTGACCTAGGATAATTTGTGTTTTAATAACATATTTGTGCAGTTTATAGGTATAAAATAAATGTAACATGCAAGCCGGGATTTGCAAGGAGAAAAAAATGGGCAAGTCCAGGCTTGTAGAGATTGCTTTTCAGAAGAACAAAACCCTGGCTGGGTGTAGTTAATGGCTAGGAGCTGCAGCCATTAACCAGAAGAAAAGACCAGGGAGCAACTCTTTCTGAGCAAGGTGGACAGTTGATTGCTCAGTCGTTAGGAGTTATCTGGCAACTGCATCGAAGGAGACACACCTCTATTCATGAACTCAAACCCCAGCATTAGTATTCATCTGTCCCCAGAACATCTATTCAGCAAAGGACGGAACTGAATGAAAAACTGAAAATATTCTTCATCTTTCTGTGGAGAGTCCGTTTAACGGGTGATTTTGATGAATAGAACAAAGAACTGGGGTACCGTGGGCTAAATAAAGTCTATTTAAGGGGAACCTGAAATGGGTAAAATTTGTGAACAGGGGGAGGTCTCAGTGCGACTGAGTCTGTGCTCGTGGTTCACCCAGTGTCGATCCCGGGTTATCGGTATTGCACTTCCCATAGCTGGTTTGCCTAAATTTTTGATTTGTATGTTTTAATGAATAAAAATTATCTTATTAATTTGGAAATTGAATGGCCATTTATAACAATTCCAGGCAAACAAACTTTGCAGGAAACTCAATCTTATTTTACTAATCTTTGAGACACGGCCTCACAGGTATAATAATTTGAAACAAACCCTCTACTCAGTTCCTTCACAGGTTGATCTTTGTACCATTACACAGTATTGCTATTTTCCTATGCTGACAACTGTTAGAGAAATAGTTCATACTAGTTACAGAAACTATCTGGTTTGATGATCTTATTAGTTGCTATTACTCCTCAAAAATGTATTATTTACTGAGTTTCTCATCACGTTTGCTCTCAATACTTATCAACCCTTCTTCAGTTATTGCCTGTTTCTCAACAGACCCTTTCTAATGCTGTTTTTGGTAATTTTCACCTTGCAGAACCTGTACCATCCTCCTTAACTTTAATTCCAGAACCCGTTTCATCATTCACACTTGGCATGCTCTCAGCCTGCTAGCTCCTGCCACAATGGATTGTTAGCACATCATCACAGGCATTGGATTGCCAAACCGGGGAGGGGGTGGGGTAGAAGGAGGACTACAGGACTCCTACATTTGTTGACTCTTAGTAAAGGGACAGAGGCAGTTGGACTGGGAGGCAGAAGATGTACTGCTTCTGGAGGCGTTTTTTCCTTATGTGTTGGCAGGTCAAGGGTTGAGGATGTATGGCTTGTCCTCTCCACTGATAATCAGAGAATGACAATTCCCTCTTAACAATTCCTCATTGTAAAGCCAAATCCGTTCCTCCTCCCTAAAACAACCTGTAGTATTGTTCTGCTGTTACCATGATAAATTATGCATGTGAGACATGCTGAATCATGACAATGCTCCTGTACACAGTTGTTCCTTGTTCTGAAGAAATTTGTCTTTTGTCATGTACGGCTTTTTTATGGTCCTATTTATTATGGAACTGATGCTAGGGTCTTGATGAAATTGCTAGGAAGTGGGAAGTTTACTACCTGCTCTGGGAATTAAAGCAAAGACATCTGGAATATTCTGAGAGCTTGGATCAGTTTATGGTTGATCAGCAACTAACATATAACCAATGCTCTGTGTCTGCACACATACTTCATGGAAGCTTACAAAAGCATAGAACAGTTTGGGTTGGAAGAGACCTTAACAATTATTTGCTTCCACTCCACCCTACCATGAGCAGGTCACTTCCCACTACACTAGGTTGCTCAAAGTCCTGTCCTGATAGATAACACAGAGAACAGAAATTTTCAGTTTCCCTGAAGCTTCTGGATAGAGCTTAAAGACCAACTAACAAAAAAAGATAAAAGAACGTAAAAGTGTGCATACAGGATGATAAATGTAGCTAGAACCAGTAGATAAACAGATAGTGAGGAACATAGGGGCTTTCTGGGCAAAATTATGTAAAAAGAAGCAACAGCGCATGCCCTAAGAGGAAAGGTCATCTGTAACATAGGAGGTACTTGGTGAGTACAACCACCAAAGACCCCTTCAGACAACTCTCTAGGAACATTAAAGGACTGCCACTAGGAGGGAGTTGCATGCAAATTAGTTCTATGAAAAGTGATGTTTATGTTTTAGCCAAAACTACACTGTAATCAATATGTTCAGAACAGATGGAATAAATACCTTGTTATAGCTTCTGGACACACATCAGATTAACAGAGCTATCCTTCTGATGTGTCCAGCACTGTAATAAAGAATGCCTGCTGTCTGATACTCAGAATTGTGTTAGAAAGTTTGTTGTCTATCTGATTTCAGTATCAGTCCGACATTGCCTTGAACACTTCCAGGGTTGGGGCATCCACAATTCTCTGGGCAGCCTGTTCCAATATCTCACCAGAACAATCCTTAAGGTCTTTGATTCAATAAAATATTGTGTCCAAACAAGAATTGTACTTTTCCATTGTATCTTCTTAATTGTACCAATCACCAACTGGCTTCAGTCAGGTCAGGTGGCTGCATGTGGTGGTATCGCTGTGATCCGCCAAGCTGAACACAAGCCAAAACTTACAGACTCACCCCCACATAGGGCAGGACAAGAGCGACCTCTTTTAACACCCTGTCCAAGGGACAAAGACCTCTCACAGGATCACAGAATGAGTCAGGCTGGAAGGGACCAGAGTGGGTCATCCGGCTCAACCTCTCTTCTCAGGCATGGTCATTCTAGAGCACATGGCACAGGACTGTGTCCAGATGGTTCTTGAACATCTCCAGTGAGGGAGATTCCGCACTCTCTCTGGGCAGCCTGTTCCACAGCATGGCCATGCACACAGTAAAGAAGTTTTTCCTCACATTCAAGAGGAACTTCCCGCCCTTCCTCTCACCGGGACAGAGCTGCCCACGGGGCTCACAGCGCTCGCAGGTGCCGGGGAGCGGCCGGCAGGGGCGGGGCTCGGCGGGGGCCGGGCCGGT